>LPNX010967924.1:16576-131276 GCA_001517045.1 Pseudotsuga menziesii | reverse complement strand
AAAGCTTGAAAAAAGAATAAACTAGCTTTATAGTTACAAACTAGGAGGAGACGAGTGTCATCAGGACAAACAAACTAGTTCCAAGCAGTGGAACATACCTATTCTCAATGCAAGGATACATGTGTAGGATATCGACACTCAGGGGAAAATCCCCTCTCGGTAAAAAGGGAAATCAAGCTACGAAGGATATAAAAAATGTCTCTGCATGGCTAGACATGAGACAAGCTCAGGCTATATGGCTGAAACGCAATGTCAGGAGAGCCGGCATAAAGCTCAATAAGGTAGGCAAAGCTCATGATAATGCATTCACAACTTGACATAGGGGGAGTCCGGAGGGAAACAGGCCAGCATAAGATCAAGAGGAGTATGAGGCTCTTGCGAAATGTCATGGCAGTACTATACAACGGACTCCCACACCCTAAAGGAGAAAACATCGACATGGGCACCGAATACAAATAAGGTGCTAACTAGGGTACCCATGTAAGGTGAAGCTCTACCACTCGCATTATGCCACTTCTAAAGCAACAAGAGGGTTCCGTGACATAATCGAGTCGGTTCGTACCTAAGGTCATGGTGACATGGTCATAAGGTCATGCAAAAATGCAAATGATGGTGAACCTAACCTATATGCCAGTGTAGACGTTATACCTGAGATCAGTACGAACGGGTCAATCCAATGGCTGAAACGGCACTACAAATGGTCTTCTACATCACAAAATATGTTAGAAACGGTCCAAAATGGTTAGAAACTATCAAAACTATAGGAAAGGGGGTAAAAAATTCCAAATATTTGAAATTTTTTCTATAAATAGTAAAAAATATAAATCATTTGAAACTTTTACCCATTCGAGCTCTAATTTTCAACTGCAAATTCCAAAAGATCTAGCAGGCGGAATTCACAACCGTTTCTTCCAGGTAGTTACTCATGCTCTCCTCATGCATTTTGATATAATTTTTGTTGATTTTCATGGTGAAA
Organism: Pseudotsuga menziesii; assembly: GCA_001517045.1. Taxonomy (NCBI): domain Eukaryota; kingdom Viridiplantae; phylum Streptophyta; class Pinopsida; order Pinales; family Pinaceae; genus Pseudotsuga; species Pseudotsuga menziesii. The sequence continues at coordinate 130,300 of LPNX010967924.1, read as the reverse complement.
TGAGGTTGTTTAGGCCATCCCTACATGAGTGATGTGGCCCACGTGGATATCGAAGCTTTTTCCACGTATAGGGCTGGATATACGCGGAAAAGAGGCTAGAAACCGCGTACATACGCGGCTGTTTGCAAAACAGTCACGTATGACGCCGCGCAAGTGAATTTTTAAGAATCTAATGGACAATCAGGCAATTTATCCTACAGGATGGTGCTAGAATGGAGAGAGCACGAGCATGGTGAGGTAGAGGAATCTATAAGGGCTAATGTAAGGGCTCAACAAGCTCTTCGAGCATGCAGACTCTACAAGTTCTGGTGTCTTGGTGGTTTGAGGGCCAAACCAAGACTGCTAGAGATGCTGGTAGACTATTGGGATCCAAACTCAGAGTCCTTCCGGATAGATGGGATGTCTCTCACCATAGAGGTGGAAGATACATACTTTATCATAGGTCTATCTAGACGAGGGGAGGTGGTGAACCTTCGTTCCAGAGGTGGGCCAGGTGGTGGGCTTACTATCGATGAGTACGTAGCTATGTACTGCTACCCAGAGACTGAGAAGGTGGGGAGTAAGGTCCCCACCAATGCTATACAGGTGCTGGGCCTAAAGGCCATACTACTGATGCTGGGCAGGATAGCTGGCTTAGCCTCACTCCATCAGGCCTCATGGCCACTGATGTTCTATGCGGTGGAGTGTATGAGACCGACCATATACGACTGGAGTACTACACTACTGAGCAACATGAAACACCAGCTCAGTGAGTGTAAGGCAGGCAGGATACAGAACTTCGGGTTCAGTAGCATATTGAGCACATTTTTCTTTGAGCGTGTTCCAGGATTGATCCCTAGAGTGGACGTTCCTCTCCACGGGGTTCGAGATCCGGCCCAACGACGTTGGGAAGATGCTATGTGCAGACAGGGGGGTGGTAGGGTGGCCAACCCATATCCAGCTGACTTCTTTCCATGGTTGCAACGACAGATTATTGCCATAGATGACCACCACTATGGAGGGATATATTTCCGGGGGGATTTGGACATGCCATTGCCACCAGGATCGGCATACGGAGATATAGGTACCGAATCTCGACTCTCACTCCTTTTTGAAATTTTTTGAGTTATTTAATTTTTTTGTGTTTTCTTGATTATATGGAATCAAAAAGACATGTTTTTGCACGACAACACATAGTGACATCTACGATTCATGTGCAAATGTGGGACCACGGCGACCAGAGGGCTTCCCACGTCATAGACGGAGGGGAAGAGGGGATGAGATCACAGGTGCGGATGCGGAGTGAACGCTCCAGAGCATTCATACCAACTTCATGCAACTGACTCATAGAGTTCCCATGGCGCAAGTCGAGGACTTTCCTGAGGCCATGCAGCGACAGGTGGTGGGTGTGCCACGCACATGGGTGCATTTATTCTGATGGCTAGCTAGAGTTGTAGTGACGTATCATGGTCACAACCCTCCTCCTCCACAGGACTAGATACCTGGGAGTGTGTTAGAATATAATCCATAGGGATTATATATTGTAAATAAATAAAGAAATATGAATAGTTAGGAAGCCGAAAAGGCTGGGCAGAAGGTGAAACACAACCGTCACATGTAATGTATAAAAGAATGCATTAGCAATGGAATAATATAGAATCGGGAGTTATACCTATCAGTGGTATTAGAGCCTGGCTATTTGCTATAACTCCTTCCTGCTGCATTTCAGTCCTGGCATTCTGCTTGCCAATCCATTTCCAGATTGCCTGCTCCGTCAGTTTTCCAGTCGCATGCATTGTATGCGTTATTATCTTGGAGACCTACCTAACCCTAATTTTGTAACGGTGTTCCATCTTCTGTATAATACTTGTTCAATTGTCTCCACGCATTGGAATTATGCCAAAACTATCAAAAACTCGACCTGTTGGACACCGCCTTCAGTCTCCATGCCATTGCTCTTATACTTCCTTAGATCAATAATCGCTGCATCCCTGAACAACCCAATATCAACAGCAGCAGACACCATATGATAACCACGCCGCTGAAATATTCTCCGCATCCAAAACCTCGACCTGCACCATTTCTTGATGTGGTAAAGAATGTATGATGTGTAGCAAAGTACTCCATGAGTGGTTGTGCTGTTAGTCCCTCGATTAATATCGAGTGAAATGGTGCACCCCAAACATTGCGTATCTTCATCTTATCAGGAAGGTAAGATAGTTAAGTCCTAGTGAATGCAATGTTGGGAGTCGTATTTTGTAACCAATGTATGGTTGCTGATACTTTGCCACCTTCAAGATTATTGAATAAGTCCCGAATGGTTGCATTCGCTGTCTTGACTGCTTGATTGTGATTATCACTGTCACCTTTGCGACTGGTGTAACCGTACCCAGATGCGGAGTCACTTTCAAAGTGTACAAGTTTTAGTTTTGATTCGAAAGAAAGTGAATCTTGCTGTGTGAAGCCGTCAAACACCGGTTCCAAGTGTTCATCGACAAGTCGTTGGTGCTCATCTTGAGGAAATAGCACAAGCTGTGAGTTTGAATCTATGCGCTGGAGATTGAATGAAAGCTTCCTACGTGAAGGCACTCTTGTCAAAAAACTCAGTGCGTGGAGCTTCCTACGTGGAGCTATCTGCGTTCTTTGTGTGAAGGCATGAGTATTCAGCTGCGTGGAGACTCCATTGAATGATATATGCTGGAGAAGATTGTTGTTGTTTCTTCTGAAGACCATTGCTGTGTGAAAGAGCGTCTACAAACTGCGTTGAAGACTAACTGTTGATGGCTGCGACCTCAGTTATGCGTGGAGACTGTTCTCTTTAAGAGGCCTACGTAGTATCTGCGTGGAGACTGTAAATCTTATCATCGTTGTGGAGACGCATAAACCCTAATTTTGCCCTAGTTTTATGCGGGAAGTTTGTTGTGAGACTCTTCATCATTGTGAGACGTTGCAAGTGCGTGGATTCCTGGAGTGAATCCTAACCATAATCCAACCGCATCTTCATCCTCATCGCTGAACTGTTGGAGACTGTGACTGGTGCTGCCCTCTCTGCTGTGCATGGGAGACATTCTGTTGTTGCTGCATACCCCGGTGGAGAAACAAAAGATTCAAGACAAGAGTTTAATTTTTTATAGCGTTGAAGAGTTGCGGCCTATTGCTTCTGCGTGAATGCGTTGAAGATTTCTCTTCAACTTCATGACAGCTTGTGCTCTCCATTAGAGTAGGAAATAGTGACCAGCCCCTTTGCTTTCTCGCTCATCCATTACTCCTTTGTTTGGAAGAATATATTTGCATGAATAAGACTACATTTTTGAAGAATATTTGTATGGAAGAATATATTTGCATAACCTTTCTCGATTGTGTGTTATACCTATCACCTGAAAATAAAGGAGAATGAACATGTTGTGTGGTATAAAAACTCTTGTATGCTGCATTTATGCTGAAGAATAATGCTGTAAGAAGTATTTTAATATTGCTGCTGTCTACTTCCTGAAATGCTGCTGAACCTGTGGAGTTGCCTACGTATCAAGCGAGCCTGTGTTGCTACAGCCTGTTGAAGACCTACTTGAAGACCGATCTCAATATTCAAAAATTCTTATACTGAGACTGATATATTGTGTTGTGACTGATATATCATATATTGCTAGTGACTGATATATTTTGTATTGAAGAAGCCTGTGTATGCTATAATCTTGCATTGTATTCACCTTGGCAGAGACTGTAGACCTGCAAGGTTATTGTTTTTTTTCTATTTCTCTTTGTCATATCAAGTTCATTATTGTAAATTACACTAACAGCTGTAAAAGATGCAATCTTTTTCATCAATAGTTGGTGCCACTCTCTCTGGCAAAGAGAGAGGCAGAGGAAGAAGAAATTTTAGAGGCAGAGGGGGCAGAAACAAAAGATCAGATTTGCAGTGCAAGCATTGTGGAAATACTGGGCACACATCAGATCAGTGTTGGGCTTCATGGGACTCCATCAAAGACAAGCACAACCAGAAGAAAGATGATAATAAAAATCAAGATGCTAGTAAATCTTTTGATTCTGCTCATTGTAATGTTGCACATTGTAATCTTGGAATTAATGAAATGACTTCACTTTCATCTTACAAAGATTGTTGGCTGCTTGATACTGGTGCAACATCACACATGACATTTAGAAAAGATTGTTTTGAAGAACTGAATGAAACAATCGATGGCATAGTGTACTTTGCAGATAAGTCAAGTATTAAACCAAAGGGAATGGGAACCATTCGACTGAAGATGCCTGGATTCCCTGATTTCTTGTTGAAGAACGTTCTCTATCTTCCTGAGTTGTAGAGAAGCCTGTTGTCCATGGTGGAAATTCGGCAGCAAGGCCATTCCATCCACATGTTTGATGGAATCGTTGAAATAAGAAAGTCCTCTGACAACCAAGTCATCATGACTGGATACGAAGATGGGAAGCTGCTGAAGCTAAAGGGTTCATCTGCAAGAGTTCAGAACTATGCCTACCTCTCTCAGCATGGAGAAGGTAATTTGTCATCTAGTTCATTGTGGCATGCAAGATTTGGTCATCTAAATTATAACAATCTTTGTTTGTTGAGGAAGAATGGTGTATTTGGTTTTCCCACCATTCCCAAAGAGAAGAACAAATGTGATGCATGTATATTAGGGAAACATAGTAAGCTGCCATTCCATGAATCTAATTTCAGAGCAACTAGGAAATTAGAACTAGTGCATTCTTATTTATGTGGCCCAATGCCAACTCTTTCTGCAAATGGGAATAAGTATTTTATGACATTTGTTGATGACTACTCAAGAATGTGTTGGATTTACTGTTTAAAGACAAAATCAGAAGCATTTCAAACATTCAAAGACTTTCATGCATTGATAGAAAAACAAGCACAATAAAAAATTGGTACACTTCGTACTGATAATGGGAAAGAATACACTTCAAATGCTTTTGAAGATTATCTTCACCAACATGGAATTGCACATCAGACTACATTTCCCTACAATCCTCAACAAAATGGTGTAGCAGAAAGAATGAATAGAACCATAATGAATATGGTTCACTCAATGATGTTTTTCAAGAATGTAAAACTAATGTTTTGGGGTGATGGAGTAAAATGTGCAGCCTATTTGAGAAACAGAAGTCCCTCAAATGCTCTTGATAACAAGACTCCACATGAAATGTGGTTTGGCCATCTCCCTTCAGTCAGGCATCTCAGATTTTTTGGTTCCACCTGTTATGCCTTGATTCCAAAGGAGCAAAGAAACAAGCTTGGTGCTCGAAGCAGAAAATGCATTTTCCTGAGGTACGAAGAATACTCCAAGGCATACCGTCTATATGATGAGGTAAACAAGAAATTTGTTATTTCCAGAGATGTCATTTTTCTTGAGACTAATAAAAATGACCAGTCCATTGAGAGACAACTTGATCAATTGGAAAGTTATCCTCATCCAAAGACATATTCTGAAAATGAATATGAAATTCCAAACCTTGAAGGGGAGATTCCTATTTTGGATCAACCTTTGGAATTTCCATATGAAGCACCAACTCCCCAGCATGAAGAAGTTCCTGCTACTTCACCTGATCAAGAGACTCAACTGGATGATGTGATTGAGAGAATTGAAAGACTCTCAATCAATGATGAAGCACCACCAGCTGATCAACCAGGACCATCACGGAAGATTCCTAAATGGGCCACAAAGACACTTGAAAGTGTCCATCAGGATGAAGTTGGAAAGATGGGAACGAGAAGTTTGAAAAGACATGGAGGAGAAGCAAATAATTCAAGTGATGACATGGATGTATCATTTGATTGTGAATTTAATTTATCTTCTAACTTTGAACCAACTTCCTTTGAAGAATATTCTACTCAAGCTGAGTGGAAAGAAGCTATGCAGAATGAGTATGATGCACTCGTGAAGAATGGAACTTGGAAGCCGGTTGACCCTCCAGTTGGAACCAAACCAATTGGCTGCAAGTGGGTGTACAAGAACAAATACAGATCAGATGGCTCACTTGACAAGCACAAAGAGAGGCTTGTAGCAAAAAGCTATGCACATAAAGAAGGAATTGACTATGAAGAAACATTTTCTCCTACAGCAAAATGGGCTACCATCCAAACCTTACTCTCTTTAGCTGCTCAGAAAGGGTGGAAATTTCATCAAATGGATGTGAAGACTGCTTTCTTGAATGGAGACTTGAAAGAGAATGTCTTCATGTCTCAGCCAGAAGTCTTTATTGTGAAAGGAAAAGAACAAAAGGTATGCAAGCTTGTCAAATCCTTGTATGGTGTAAAACAAGCACCTCGCGCATGGTATGAAAAGTTAACCGAGCATCTTTTGAAGTTAAATTTCGAACATTTTGATCTTGATGATGCGACATTGTTTATAAAGAAAGTTGGAAGATCTGTTGTGTATCTTGTGGTGTACGTAGATGATCTTTTGATTACAGGGAACAATGAGAGCTATATAGCATCCATAAAGAAAGATTTGAAAAAGATCTTTGAAATGACACATATGGGACATCTCCACTATTACTTTGGAATTGAAGTCACTCAACATCCTAAGTATATTTTCCTATCTCAGAAAAAATATGTTGGAGAACTACTAAACAAATTTTGCATCATAGAATGCAACCCTATATCTACTCCAATGGAACAGAAAATGAAGCTCACATCAAGTGAAGGAAAAGAATTTGAGGATGCGACCAAGTATCGACAACTTGTAGGAAGCCTTATCTACCTTACAACAACTAGACCAAATATTTCTTATGTTGTTGGCATACTTTCAAGGTTCATGCATAAACCTTGTGAAGGACACTGGTCAGCTGCAAAAAGAGTTCTAAGATACTTGAAGGGGACTCAAGACGTTGGACTCAAGTACTCTAAAGTGGATGACCAAAATTATTGGGTACTCAGACTCAGATTTTGATGGCGATAAGGAGATAGGAGTATCAACTTCTGGATACACTATGAGTCTTGGATCAGCAGCTGTCTCATGGAGATCACGCAAACAGTCATTTCTGGAATATTCAACAACAGAAGCAGAATATGTGGCTGCAGTTGAAGCAACGAAAGAAATAGTATGGCTTAGGAAGATAATTGAAGATTTGCAAGAAAAACAAGAGGACTCCACACCATTATTGATCGACAATACTTCTACAATCAAGCTGGCTAAGAATCCTAGATTCCATGATTGAACCAAACACATCAACACAAAGTATCATTTGATTCGACATCATGTAGAGGCCAAGACAGTCCATCTTCGACATTGTTCCACAAATGATCAAATTGCAGACATCTTCACCAAAGCACTTGGACGAGAAAAGTTTGAAAGATTCAAAAACATGCTCGGACTTACGAACACCCCTTCGGATTAAGAGGGGGATTGTTAGAATATAATCCGTAGGGATTATATATTGTAAATAAATAAAGAAATCTGAATGGTTAGGAAGCCGAAAAGGCTGGGTGGAAGGTGAAACACAACCGTCACATGTAATGTATAAAAGAATGCATTAGCAATGGAATAATATAGAATCGGGAGTTATACCTATCAGAGTGTATATGTTTTGTACGACCATGTACTATATGATGGAAGCTTTGAAAGCTCCACTTTTGTATATGACACTATGTATTACCACATTTTGATATATATAAAAAAGTTTTATGGTGATCAGTTTATTTATTTACATGTGTAAAAATGTTTGTGATTAATTTATTATGAATGAAACAAATGCCAATCTAACACGTAGTTAGCATATGAGTCAGCAACTTGATTATCATTTCTTGGAATGTGTATATATGTTATACTGTCAAATTGTCGTTCTAACAATCTCATACGTAAGAATCTTCTTAATAACGTCGGATTTCTAACATGGTACAAACCATTGAGCTGTGACACTACTAACTATGAATCAAGACGTACCTCAAGAGATAGAACGCTATGCGAAATGGCATCCCGTAGAAGCTCAATAACGGCGCTATATTCAGCAACATTGTTGGAAAATGGTCATAGACATACACCTCCTGAAGACAACACTTGACCCATAGGAGTATAAATCACCCAAGAAGTAGAGGCTGAGTGCTGAGTGTGACGGCTTGCACCATCCGTGAATCCTATGTAGGTGGAAGATTCCATTGACATCTGCTAAAAGGAATGGAAACTAATCACAAACCCGATCACGATAAGAAAAATACCTAACTATGCAAAGCTATACAATAATATACAACAAGCAGCCTTGGCTAAAGATCATGCATAGTATTTTTTGAGATAGAGCCCATTTCTAGGCTCTGCCAAAGCTGTGCCTTCGTAATCGACTAACTCATAGGCACCCTTCTCTAAGACACACTTGACCACGTAAGGACCACACCACATAGGATTAAATTTCCCTGCCCCCAAGGGTTCTTTTGATTGGTCCCACAAAAGGACCAAGTCTCCTTCACTAAACACTCTTGGACGGACAGACTTATCATACTGGACCTTAACGCAACGCTTATTAACTTCTAGAGCCACCAAGGCATCTCGACGCTGCTCATCAAGTTGCTCGAGGTGGACCAAATGCTCCTCCAAAGGTGAAGTGTCTGGTTAGAGTTCCACAGCGAGCTTCAACGAAGGGATATCGCATTCAACCGGCAATATCGACTCCACTCCATGCACAAGCTGATATGGAGAAAAACCAGTGGCAGTCTTAACCGCAGTTTGATATGCCCACAAAGCGGGGTATAACATAATATGCCAATTCATCTTGCTTTGTGTGATGGTTCCTTGGAGAATGGACTTAAGTGATTTATTCACTGCTTCAACCTGTCCATTCGCTTGAGGTTAGTAAGAAGATGAGTGCTCTTGCTTATACCCTAACTTGGACGCCAACTCTTCCATCATATGGTTCTAAAAGTGCGAGCCATGGTCAGTGACAAGCTCTTTCGGAATCCTGAACCGAGTAATGATTTGGTTGAATACGAAGTGAGCAGCTGTCTCACTGTCAGATTTTACTGTAGGCATTTCCTCATCCCATTTCGTGAAATAATCCACAGCCACTATAATGTGATGGTGCCCCCCAGCCGAAGCTGGGTTGCAATCCATAAAATCGAGCCCCCACTTGGTGAAGGGACCGGCGGTGATAATGGGATGTAACGGGGTAGGTTTCGAGAGCATATTTCATGCAAACACCTGGCAAGGGTGGCACCGCTTGAACGCATCAACACAATATTTAAAGATCGACGGCCAGAAATAACCCGCTCTCAAAATCTTTTGAGCTGTAGAAAGCCCAGATAAATGACCACCACATGCCCCTCCGTGGCAATCATTCAGCACAACCTCCACCTCCTCATGAGTTAAACAACGTTGTAAAATGGAATCTACCCCATGGCGGTACAAAGTATTTTCCACTATAATTTAGTTCTTAGAGACGTGGCATAATCATCCTCGTTCATCTCGTGAGAGGTGAGTAGGGGTCCTCAGTGTTTGTAGATATACTAAGATATCTCCATACCATGGGTCAGACGTTGAGATTAAGAATATATGTTCATCGACAAACGTATCCTCACAAACAAAATCCTCGGCCTCACTCAGGAAATCCGATATAAGCTCTGCAAAAATTAACGACTTCTTCGACTTTGCCGAAACAAATTCGAGATCGAACTCTTGCAGAATGACAATCCATTTATTATACTTTCCCCCAATCATCCTTTGTGTGAGGACGAACTGAAATGGATTGATATGGGCCACAACCAAGGTCTGGCAAAGGAGAATATAATGTCTCAAACAATGAACCGCATGTACGGTCGCTAGGGCAAGCTTCTCGACATGAGAATAATGAATTTCTGCGTCAATAAGGTTTCAGCTCAGATAATATATGACATGCTCTTGGAGCTCCTCATCCTCCTGAACCAAAACCATCCCAATCATCTCTAACGACGCGGCCACATATAATAGGAAATCACGACTATAATCCGGAGGACTAATCACCGAGGCCGATGCTAGGGATCGCTTAAGTGCATCGAAGGACTCCTAGGCTCACGCATCCCATTCAAAGGGAGTATCCTTCTTCAAGAGACGCATGAAGCCTCTAGTCAAATTGGCAAAATTGACAACAAATCTTCGTAAGAAGTTTGCCATACCTTGCAAACACTGAAGATGACGAATGTTCTTCGGGGGAAACAACTGAAGTATTGCCTCAATATTTAAGGGATCAACTCTTATCCCCTCCTTTGAAACGATGAATCCTAATAAACGACCTGACTTCATGCAAAAGATGCACTTATGAGGATTTAATCGAACCGAATAGTGCCGACATCTTTCGAATACCAATCTCAAGTGATAGGGATGACGCATTCTCATACGAGAGTGAGTAGCGAGGTCATCCAAAAATACTTCAATAATTGACTTGAGATCATGGAAAATCAAGGTCATCGCCCACTGAAATGTAGCTCCGGCGTTTTTAAGGCCGAAAGGCATTTTCCAATATGCAAATGTTCCCCAAGGACAAATAACTGCAGTCTTGTGTTGGTCCTTAGGTTTAATCTAGATTTGATTATACCCGAAAAAAGCCGTCCATGAAGGAGAACACCTCGCTACCCGCACACTCATCCAAAATCTTATCTATAAACGGTGTGGGGAAGTTATCCTTAGGATAGGCATGATTCAAATCATGGAAATTAGTGCATATTCGGATTGCTCCCTGCTTCTTATCCACTGGAACGGGATTTGAAACCCACTCCGTCAAGGGAACGGGATAGATGAAACTGGCTTTCAACAGCTTCTCTATCTTTGCCTTAATAGTGAGTGCTTTCCTAGGATTCACAGCGCGTAAACGTTGTCGAACAAGCTTAGCGTTGGGGTAAGTATTAATCTCATGTTCGACAATCCGAGGGTCAATACCTAGCATCTCATTATAAGATCAAGCAAAAACATCACGGAATTCCTTGAATAGCTCGGTATATTCAAGAATCTCAGCTTGGGAACATTCGGCCCCAATATAGACATTCTCAATGGTGCCAGGATTTCGAGAGATGTTGATAGAAATCGTGGAAGATATGTTCGCCATGTTTCCATCAGCCATCTAACCAAGAAATCTTAATGGAACCATAGGACTACCAACTCTCTGGCTAAGAATATCCCTATAATCCTCATGCTCCAAATGGTCGAGCGGTGGAAGGAAATATGATCTATGATGAAGTTCCTCCCATGGTGGCTCAAAACCCGACATAGCCTCGATGATCGCTTCATCTAAATGGAAAACCATGTCAAAGCAGTCGTGGGCATGAGAAGACTGTACTGCCCATGCCGGCAGCACATAGGGGTCTTCCTCCTCTGTCCCCGAAGAGGAAGAACAAGGCTATGCAACACTCTAAAGATTGGCTTGATAAGCTATCATGGCTGCAGGAAGCGGCACGTTGGTCTCGACAAGCTCACTCGAAATACTTAGCATAGGAAGAATTCAAGGGTCTTCCATATGAGTCGTGTGAAAAGACACCGAGGTCGTAGAAGACGAAGCCTTATCGGAACGAGATCCTATCATGAGGATCGGTGCAGGACAACTAAAGCTTCCCATAAGGGATGGATACATGCCTACACCGACACTCCCAGTTGCCGGCTGAGAGTGCTCAACGATCGGGACCGAAGCTCCCGAAGATGCAATAACAGGGGAATTCTTGAATGTCATTTGATTAATCATTACAATCTTCCCATTATGTGGAAAGCATACAACGCGGAACAAGGAAGAAGGAACGGCTTGCATACTATACATCCAATTCCGACCCAGCAATAGTTTGTAGTCGAGGGGCACATCAACCACCTCAACCTCTATCGCAATAGTCTTCCCCCCCAAACAGACCTTAAGGAATGGAAGAATGCCATGTGGCCTAAAAGATCTCCCATCAAAAGTAGTTAACATAGTCGCTGATTTTGATAGCTCAGGAGAACCCAGACCCTTCCAACAGGACAAAGACATCACAGAGGTAGCAACGCCCTCGTCAATCACAGTGCGCTTGATGATCATATTAAGACATTCTACGTGTACCAAAAGCGACACATAGTAGGGAAAGCGAGGCTAATGTCCTGCGGTTTCAAATTTGATCACTGAGGATGAATCATCGCCATTCACACCAAGAGCAGAAAGCAAAGCCTTCCTTTGCAAAGGACAACTCTGAAGCACTTCCAATGCAGACATCGCACAAGGAGTATGGCCCAAGTCCTCGACAACTGAATAATTCTAGGCGGATCTGGAATTTGGATTATGCCCCGAGCGCTTAAGTACCCCCTTAGGAATGCGAGGTGCAGCTTCAGGTTTATCCACAGGTTTCTCAATGCGCAAAGGGGTTCCTGGTGGATCAATTTCTTTGCCTGGGATGGGTTGTGACGATCCATAATCTTTCGCACGGGTCACAACCTTAGTAGCACGGACCATTTTAATGCACCCAAGAGCACTAGTCTTCGGTGGATCATTCTCACTAGATTTCTCCTAGGACTTCGAGTTCATGTTCTGGTTATGCGGTAAAGGGTTCATTAGCACAGCTGGGACTTGTGCTAAGAGTCTTGAAGCTTCATCAATTCGAGGGCACAAGTAAGTGAGGTGATCATCCTTACATAGCTTGCAATGGAATTTAACCTTATGTTTCGCTTGCTTGTCCCCCCCAGCATTTTGACCGTTCTTGTCATTATTGGAAACATTTTCATTCTCATTCCCACCCTTTCGATTATTATTCTTACCCTTTATTCTATTCCGTCTGGGCTGCTGGTTACCCTTCTGGTCCGACGATTGCACAGAAAGTACATTTTCCATTTGGGTGGGTTGAGATGAAGCCGTAGCTTGTCCCGAAGCAGATTGGTTGAGCGACAATTGACTAACTTGTTTTGCAACCGAATCTGAAGGTTTGGCACTTGCACAACCCACCATGCCATCGGCATGTGGTCCAGGTTTGACCTTGGGATCGAAACTGGAATGAGGAGTGTTGGGAATAATCTCATATAACAAACTCAACTGAGCATAGATCAAGTCCAGTTCCTGCACCCTAAAGATCGCTTGTTCCTCATTCTGCACTCCAGATGTGGAAACATCCTTTGCGATATATGGCAATAAATACTTGAGGAACCACTCGAGAAGGAACTCCGGCGGTATAAAAGATTTAATTAATCTCTTCTGTCTATGCCACTCCTGAATATGATCAAAAATATGGGTGACTTTATCTTGCCGAAATGTCGACAAGAGCTCGGTACCAACATCATAGCACACTGGTAGCTGGAAGTGATTAAGAAAAGTCATCGCAAGATCATCGAACAAGGTAAAAGATCCCTTTGGTAATGTAAACACTGAGAGGGGGGAGTGAATCAGTGTAAAGCAATTTTTACAATTTTTCTCAGTTAGCTTGACACAGATAACTACCAATACATCATTCCAATATTTTATCCATCATATCATAAACATCTTTCATATCATCATTCACATAGCATAAGCATTTAGATCATCAGAAACCATAACACAACTGAACACAACACAATATAATTTTGTAATCTTTTTATATTATTTGGGTCCAGCTACAACCGTTAGGCGAAATCAGCACCTACTGATACATAGATCACCTACTCTGGATCTAGGACCCTACCTGGTTTTCTTAGACCCTGCTAAGAAGTGTTTGAGGTGTCCTAACCTCAGAAGCAAGACAAGCTTGCTTTTACATTAAGGCTTACTGTCATCATACACAAGACAAATCTGTCATATCATCAACACTGCTCTGCTGTAACATTGCTCATCATTCATCTACTGCTGCCCAACATTGCTGCAATAGTCTTCTCAATCTTCTCTGTTCATCATCTGCTGGTCAATCTTTGCTGCTGGTCATCGTCAACACTGCTGATCACATCAAATCATCATGGTCTGCTCAACAAACTCTGCTTTTCTCATTAACCACTACTCAAGAACCCTCATCCAACCATAATTCAAGTCTGTTGTTGCCTTCATGCATGAACTGAGTGAAATATCTGTTCATCCATGCTAGTAAACATCAAACTCATACTGGGTATTATCACTACAGTCTTCACTTTGCGCCTGCTCAATTATCATGTCATCATGTGCTCTGATGTTCAAAGATCATGCCAACTCACCAAGAGATCTTCTCATCATAATATCAAGGATCTGTTCAAGTCATTAGGATTATGTTCTTACTGCTTATACACATCAAGGGTCTTCACATGTCCACTGGTTTATCCATAATATAGTTTCCATAATAAGATTGTCACACACTTGATAATAAACTTGATCTGTATACAAAAAGAATCAACCCCACTGAGTTATGGTCTTTCTTAACATTCTGCAACTTCACCAAGTATCAAAGTTAAGTCATCAATCTGTTGAATCTTTTACACTAAAGTGCAGTTGCCTCAGTTCTAGAAAAGATAACACCATCGAATTCCTCTCAGGCACTGCTTCTCTTCATATAGATATTCTGCTGTTATAATAAGGCTGCTCCTGCCTATTTATCATTAGGGTTGTCAATCATTCAAACATGCCTCTTTGACATCATAGAGGCATAATCCAGACTTATATACCAACAAAAACTCACAGAGAAGGATGCAAAGACTCAGAATAAGGTGGAATTGTTGATCACTGAACTGTGTCTTTGTCTAGGGCTTATAGATCTTTCTGCTTTGTAATTTGAACATATAGGCACTGAATTTTTAGAGCATGGAACAAAAACAATTTACGGAGCTCATATGCTTCAACAACTTGCTACTGCTAAAAAAAAAATCACAACTTCCAGACTTCTTTCATTCTTGGATCTTCTCCTTGTTTCCTTCATTGCTGCAGAGAACGGTTTAATGATAGGTCTATTGTATGCCTATGGCTCACTTGACCAAGTTCAGTACTTTGATATCATGTTGTAGACTTGTCAACCATGGACTTTAAATGTGTGCTTTAAAACAGACCATCACTCTTTAAAATAGCCCGAGTTTACCATGATTCTATATGATTGAGCGTAACATGAAACTTGTTCTTATCCAAAGATAGAGAAGACCACAAGACCCGAATTTTCAGTGCATGATAATTTGTTAAAAACTTTCTGCCAGCAAATACTTGGTGACCTGTAACTTCAACGTGACTTGGCAGAGGTCATATTTCGAATGGCTTCCTTATCAGAGATCAGAGCTCCTAGGATAACACTTCTGCGACTTGCTTCTTACCTGAGATCAGAGGATATGCCTTTCAAGAACTTGCATAGAACAAGCTGAGAACACAAACCTTTGGCCTCGGTTACACCATGATATAAATGCTGAAAAAAATTCACGCTGAAAATTTCCACGCTGATTGCCAAAAAGATTTCCTTCTGCTGCCACGAGAGTCCAATCACGAATTCTATGTTCTGCTGCAACACCCAGACTCTGTCAACTGTGGAAACCCTCGGATCTGTCCTGTGAATCTCCCAAAACTCTGCTGCCACGAAAAAATTTCCGCAAACTCCCAGCAAATACTGCGGCTTCCTCAGAGAATTCTCCCAACGAATTCCAGACAGCCAACAAGAAGAAAAGGGAATATCTCTGAGCAAAAAAAAATTCCAACGATTTCCACTGCTGTAGCCTTCGGACTGAGACAGCCTCAGTAGACAACCAAAAATTCAGAGCTCACTCCCGATTTCTCTCATAAAAATGAAAACGTGATGCCCTATTTATATTGAATTTTCGACCATGATTAGAGGCCGACGTGTAAAAGGTATTTATGAATTTTTTATTATATGAGGGCCGACTTGAAGATATGTAGAGGCCGACTTGTAATTTAAAAAAATGAGCCGTCATCTCTTTTATTTCTGAGCCGACATGAGATATTCATTTTGGAGCCGACATAACAATATGTGAAGAATCTAACTCAGATATAGAAGCAATCACTGAACAGAATCTTTCCTAGCATGTTGTGTTGAGTCAAATCAATTAAATGAAGACCTTGGCAATCAACTACTGAAGATCATATCAGCAGCTTCAGTATATCATTCTCTGCTGCTACAGGACTGCTGATAAAGGAATCTCGATGCTGCCTTCTTCTTGCTACCAACAAGTGCTAAACCGAGCAAAGCTTTTGGCTCAGTCAAGCACATCCACTTTGAGCTGTATCTTAGCCTTATCTTGCCTATCCAGAGATATGATGATGTTACCACATCATCATGCTACATCATACATATTTCCTTCACTTATTATTCCAAGAGCTTCTTCATCAAGCAAGCTTCTTCAAAGTCTTCAGCAGAGTGGTGGCATCAATGACATCAAGTCCATGTTGGCATCAATGACAATTTCATCAACAGGTAACTCTATATACCATTTCACAGTAGGCCCTGTGAGGGTGTGTTGAAATAGTTGTAAGCGGACTAAGTCCTGATGTAACAAATTCGAAGAGCACCAAAGGTGAAACGTGGTAACGTGTTCGCTCGGATCCTCTCCCGGTTTGCCTTCGAACTTAGGTATGTCCGAAGGAATCTTGGTAGGGACAACCAGCCAAGCTGGGTCATGAGCCATAGGATCATTCGTAAGCCTCGATAAGTCAGGAAGGTTAAGCGTTGCGAGGAAAGGGAGCCTAGGATGATGAGTTCGATGGACCGCTCCCTGGTTCACATAGGTTTGAGCACCACTATGGCCTTGGCCATAATGTCCTCCTCCTGTCTGACCCATATAGGGTGGCGTGGAAGTACCATAGTAAGGTGGACCTTGACTAGTGGGAGCTACGAAGCCATAATTAGGAGAGTAAGCAGGTTGTTGATACCCACCTCCATAAGGTGAAGAAGCCTGTCCATACTGCATCCCATAATAAGGTCCATAGGTCATCACATGCGATGTTCCATGGGACACTCCATAGGTAGGAAGATAAGCTCTGGAAGGAGGAACATACATACCAGAAGTAGGTATATATTCCCTAGACGTCACAATCTGAGCACTAGAAGCGTGAATATAGCCTCCCGAAGCAGCGGGTGGTATATGGACTTGAGACACAATTGGCCTAGTAACCGCAGTACGGACCTGACTCGTAGCCATATGTTGGCTTGAAGGACCATGTGGATAAGGTGGAGGATGTACAATTGAAGAACTCGGAACCGAGGATGAAGGAATCTGAGTAATAATATATGTACTACCACCTATCGTCACTCGTCTTGGACCTGGTATCCTAATCGGATCACTAACCCTAGACCTAGGAGGGATATAAGATGTAGCTTCCACCACTGGGACGGAAGGTGCAATGTGACTAGTACTCTCAAACCTCTCCGCAAGGTAAGGCATGGGATTTCCCCCAGGCATAGTGCTAGGCTTGAAATCAGATTCGACATGAAATGTCAAATCATGCATAGGAAAACCAGTCGTAGCATAACTACCATAGCTAGTACTGGCAGGTTCAAAGTGAGTCTCGGCATGTTCTGGCATTCCATACCGGTAATGTGTCAATGGGGGATCAGCCCTAGGGTGAGTAGGTCGATCGTGCAAGGATCCTATCTGGGAAATCACAGGACGAAACTCAACTAGGTCAAGTGAAGGATCATACATAGGAGTAAGTTCCCCATCGTCAATACGAACGGGAGGAGGTGGCTCAGGAATAGTCTCTGAATGGTCCTCCATGGTGTGTGAATCAGTGTGTGACATAGTCCACCTAGGTCTCTCTCCCAAAGGAGGAGGAGAAGTAGAAGGAGAAAGTACTGCTAATCGATGAGAACGGCGCGAAACCATACTCGAATCCACAATGACTCAAAAAATAGCAAAGACTCTCTATTTACATAAACCCTAGGCCAACTAGCGTGCACAGAGCAATCACTAATAAAATCTAAATCCAAATGCAAGCAAACAAGGGCTAGAAAAGTGAGCTCCCAAATTAAGCAGGTATGTCTCACCTAGGAGAGGCCTGAGACTCCCATACACAACAAGCGGAGGTACGTAACCAATTATTGTGGCCCTTAGCTTCAACGCGTAAAGCGACTGTGCTGTCCGACCCCAACTTGGCCGGGACACCTACAGAATAACCTCTACAAGTACCCCCTCAATATCCTAGGTAAGGTCACTAAGGTCACCTCAATATAATCAAAGCTCAGGCGGACAGTCGCAGGCGGGATTGACCGTATGGGCAGGGTAGCAAAGCCCAAAACTCTCGAAAGAGCCCCTAGATACGAATACAATCCTGGAAATATCTCCGGTGCTACTCAGTTATGACTAGGGGTCATCCCAATCAATAACCGCTCACACTGCCTCGTGCTTAACTCCTTTTTGAGAGGAGGATCTTGAGAACGATGGTTATACCAAGGATTTCACACACTCCCTGGACAGACACCTAGTTGTTGTCGTTTAGTGATCTTGGAGAATTAACTTACAATGAACTATTCCAAGATCCTAAAACCTAATCTTGTTGGTGCACCCTAGAAAATAAAAGAGTGTAATTCATTTTAATTAGCGTTGATTTTAGTTGGCTTTATTACTCAAAAATATGATATGGTCGTGCAACTAGTGGTGTTATGACGCAACATGAAGTATAATGCACACCGTAACAACCAATGCAAATGCATTGTGTCCATGTAAATAGGGTATGTGTACTACGTGAAATGCACAATTCTTCTTCAAATGATGAATGCAAATTTTCCTATATGAAGTCCTAACTAGTACTCCAAAGCAAATCTAGATCTAGTGCAAGTATAATGCAAAGTGCAAAATGCAATGCATGATGATAAGCAAATGTTTTTGGATTTTTTGAAAATATAAGAGATGCAAAAAGCAAAAGAATGATTCTACCACCCTCAGACTCTGCAAGCACACATAAACATCATCCAAGCATAGCACTAAGGTAAAAGAACTCTAATGCACTAATCTCAAACAAAAAACCGAAAATGCCATGACAAGAACTTTCCTAAAAAAAAAATTTAGGCTAAAAAAAAATGTTTCCAGTCAGAAACAGAGGTCAAAACAAACTCAAGCAGTGCCAAAGGAGACTCAGCAACTAACATCATTCACCCAACAACCAATTATCTTCCACAAAAAGGAAAAATCTAGGGTATACGCAACTGTTCGCAGTAAAACCGCATGTATACGCGGAAATCACAGAGGAAACCGCATGTATACGCTACTGTAAATCAAAAACCCATGTACAGGAAGAAAAGGTGCATAAAACAAGGCAAACAGGCAGGATGAGACAAACTTCACTCCAATCAGAGTCTACCAGGCAGACATGCCCCCAGACCCGACACAGAAACAAGAGAGAAAGAGCAATTCAAATACATTGAATGCCGAGAAAATCACCCCCAAAGGACAACTACTAGGAACTCCCCAGTGGAGTCACCAATTCTGTTACGCAGAGAAATTCCTATGGCTTGGGGTACCACAAGAGACAGACTTGACTCCAGAAATCAATCTTTCCCAATATGCAATAGAAATAAAATGTCTAACACTAAAGGATCAAACCTCGTACCTTATTCCGGACGGTTGAAGTAGATCCCCATTGAGATTTTCGATCTTCAACTTGGATTGATATAATACTTCCTCAACAGCAAGTAAACAATACATGCATACTATATATCATGGTGTTAGATCTATTCTAGCATATATAATCAATAATGTAAAATCATTTGACATATTCCAATGGATACAACATTAATCAAATACACATCATTGGACAGGAAAAGATAGTTCTTATTAATATAAATAAGAGATTACAAGATAGATACAACCTCTGACGGCACGTCTATGAACCGGAGAAATTGAATCCCCCACTTGGGCCTCCACCACTTCAATCCTCCATCTCTCGATAGCAAGCTTACTAGCAAAAGGAAAGCTTGGGAAGAACACAACAGTGCTCCAAGGGACAAAGGGATGCAGACTCAAGTATAAATTCCGGTAACAATGGACTATAGTTTCTTTGCTTCAATCTCTCTATATGCCTTCAATGTACCAAGGGGTTCCTTATATAGCTTCACAAGGGATACTGAAGGGTCGAATCCAAGTGATCTCAAGGCATATGGAAAGCCAGGAGTCAGATGAGTTGGATCCAAGTCAAGGAAAACTCCAAAAGGATTTGGATTATGCACACATCCCGATGTACGTGGTTATCAGGGTTAAACCCGCGTATGTATGCGGTTATCCGGTAAAATGCCACATATATCATTTTTTATATAGTTTTAGGGATGATCAAGGAAACATCAAAGGATAAAAGATGGTCCATGGGTTCTAAAGAGTCTACAGTGGGACAGGGGAAGGCCATACAAAGTGTTATTCACCTAGGGTGGTGAAATCCGCTATAACACTTTGTCATTCACTCATTTGTTCTGGATCTAAACCATTCAGACCATTAAATTTTTTTTAATCCACTTCCAAAATTGTTCTTTCAAATTTGTTTGCTTAGCTTTCTTCTTCAGCAGGCTCTATGTTAGGAAGGTTAACAACAGCCTGGCTTGCTTCTTCATGCTGAAGGCTTACTCCAGCTTCAGCTAGGGTTTCCAATGTGAGGTGAGTGCTAGGGTTTAGCTTGGACTCCTTCATCTGCAACCTCTGAATCCTAATCATTATATACAGCCTGGTGTTGTCTTTTAGGTACCTTTTATTTAGTCTCTTTAGGAAAATATACCTTTCTCTCTACTCTAGGTAATATTTATACAATAGCTTGTTCCTACTGGTCAATGTAGCATTATTTTTCTTTATCTCTCTTTCCAAAATCTCCATCTCATACACTTGTCTCAGCAACTGGTTTTTTCTTTTGAGTCTTGGTCTTGCTAGAGAAAGCCTTCTCTATTGGCTCATCTTGCTCTTTTGGTGTAGGTGATGGTAGTTCTTCAATCTCTGCTACAACTTGCAAAACTAGGTCTGCACCTTCCTCTTGTTCCTCTTTTGAATCTGAGTAGGGAAGGTTCAAAATGTTTTCACTGTGTGGTGTAACTTCCTGGGCCTTCTCACTGAAATCCAAGTTTCTTTTGACCTTCTTAGCTTTGGAAAATGAAGGAGGATATTCTGCTGCTGCTGGGGATATAGTCCTTCTCTTCCTTTTCCCACTTCTTGGTGTGCTAGAATTTTTAGCAGGAGACTTCCCCTTTTCTTCTGGCTGAAGGCCTATTTCAAATCCATTCCAAAATAAGAAATAAGGCCATGCCATATTCCTCCTCTTCGGCAATTCTTGGATCGGAAGTTGGATAAGACCATGATGAGACATTCTTCCAGCAATCTTGGTTGGTTGGGCCTTCACTTGGTGTGCCATCTTTTCCAAAATCCTATGTAAGTAAAAAGGCAAATTCAGTGGGATTCTCCTTGTGAAGTGGTTCCTCAATTTAAAATGGTAAATCATAGCTCTGTTGTATCTCCCTTCTCATGTTATGTAGACCACAAATGCCTTTAGTAGTTGCTGCCACCTTTCTTCTATCCAGGAGGATGGTACACTTTTCTTCCACATCACCTCCCTATGCTCAGGCTTCAAGTAAGATCTGAAATCTACATCTTTTGCTATGGTAGTCTTAAACCACTTCTCTCATGTGCTAGGGAGCTCATTCACTTCAGTAATTAGGATTTCATCTATCAGGAATTCTTCTTTGCCTATGACTGCCTTGGAGCCATCGAAGGAGAGGGAAAATGCCTCACCCACTTGCTAGTGTGAACCTTGGATGTTCTAACAAAACCTATAGCAACCAACATCCTTGAAAAATTGACAGACCTCTGGATGTGCCTCCAAGTAGCTGATGTCTCCCAACTCCTACCTGAGAGCAGGTCCTCCCTTCTTCATCTTGCTAAATGCCACTCCTGGGTACCTACAACAATAAATTCAAGTTCTTTTGGATAGTGTTTTAGCAGGATGCTTCTCAGAGATGGCTTTATGGTGGAGAGAAATGCTAAAGTCAAGATTGGGGTGTACTAAAGATTTGGCACTGATTATGAGAGCTTTATACTGAATGATTGATGCTGAGGTCAAAGGGTGATGGCTTCAGTTGACCTTTTCGAGACCCCTTCCCCAGCAATCATGTTAAAATCAACCCTAGATACGTAGTGGGATTTTCTACATTTCTGTGGACAGATGGAGGGAGAAGGATGGTTTCATCACATCAGTCCTTATCAATTTCAATAATGACCTCCTTACTCATTTCCTCACGTATTTTACGTAGCCTCCTCTCCTTTCGGTGGTTTATCACGCCCTTTAATGATCGTTGCTTTGCTGACGGGATCTGATTTTATATATTTCTAACCGTTTCTCCTTTTTACCTTTTTTATGGTTAACATCCTTCAAGAATTTGTGTGCTAGCTGCCGAAAACAAATCTTTCGATGGCTAATGAAATGCTGATTCTTTTTCCCAAGCCACCGAAACCATTTTCCCAATGTTGCCGTGAAACTCATCTTTTGGTGGATAGTGGTCTCTCTAAAAATCCCTTTTAACCACCGAAAATCTATCCTTTCGATGGCTAATGAACCATCAAAGCTTTCACCTAAGCCACCGAAACTGCTTTTTCCCCAACTCCTTTTTGCCTGGTTTTGGTGGTTAACGCCCTTCTTCGACTGTTCACTAACCTGCCGAAAGCAACACTTTTTGGTGGCTAATGAGTTTTTTGAAATCTCACCTAAGCCACCAAAAGTGCTTTTACCATTTACTTGATCGGGCCCGCTTTCGATGGTTAACTTTTATCCTGCGTTAAACTGTTAGCTTTCGAAACAAAGCCTTTCGGTGGCTAATGAGTTATTAAGAACCCCGCCTAAGCCACCAAAAGCTAAAAATTCCAATTTCTTCAACCATAGCACAAACAGAGAGTTTCAATTTGTTATTCATCTTTAAATCTTTCATGACATGACTCGAATTCTTCATACTATCAAAATAAATTTATTTTGGGAGATAACAGGATCGACCACTTGATCAACCAATGGGATTCCAAGGGACAACTTACAATAACTGGTTGGAATCCATTGTTGAGGAATAGTAATATCTTCCAACAACTTTGAATATTCACCATGCTAGGACAAAGGTAAGTACGGTGCATATCCTTACATAACAAGAAAGGATACCTAACTTTTCCTTTATGACTCTTAACCACAGAGTCACTGGTTGATGGGGCATCATTAACATGATGAACAGAAGCTAATGACATGGGATGTTTAGACCACACTTCTAACACATGGGAAATACTGGGACAATCCTTGAGAAGATGATCACCCTTGCAAAGTCTACAAGGTCACTTAGGTTTATGCGAGCTAGAAACATGTACATCAATACTCCCATCATGATGATCAGTGGCTAGAGAGCTTCCAACATGACGATCAAAGGTTGTAGTTGTGGCCTTCTGCTTATATTTCTTCTTCTTAGTATTCCTTTTCATCTTCTTCTTACCTGCCATTTACTAACATCATAGTTTTCAACAGGTGAAGAGGAAGAAAGGGAAGTTGATTCAACATTCGAGGAAGAAGGAGAAGGGTTAACATGAGTTTGATTCTCATGCAGTAAAGGACCAGGATCCAACACAAAGGGTGCATTTGGTATAATAGGATTGGAGAATAACCACACAGGTAATCTTATATTCAATCCAGGAAGGTTCAAAGTGGCCATGAAGGGAGGACCAACATCTCCACAAAGGGGAGAAACAAAAGACATACACTGAAAAGGCTTATATTGACTGGTAGTCCCTGGAAAATCTCCCATATCTGAACTCTCTAAGAATATCTGAAGTACCACACAAAATAAAAAAATACTCAATCTAAAATCCACAAGAAAATTATGTGAATAGGAGTGGATCAAAATTCAGGATTCTCACGGGATTATCAAGGTGCCACAACTTGCTATATACCGTAGTTTCCAACAGTAAAACGCGACAAGGAGGATTGGGATAGTACCCTTGCCTAAATGCCTGATTACCTGGATGACACGTGCGTAGTAATATCCTCAAGTGTTGTTCTCGGTGTATTGTGATTCCAAGACAGCCAAAAGGTTAACTCAGTTGGTCATAGGAATCCTAGTGGGGGTATCCCAATATACACTAGGTACGAGGGATCTCAACTCCGTAGTGGTTCTTTCTAATGCACAACTATATGAAAGGGGCCTTTCGATATATAATCGAGTACATCAAGTACCTTTCTATATACCTCAAGGGTACGTGAAAGGCCATTCAATATACCGACAGTACATTGAAGAACCACACAGTCCCTGAAATGTAGTGCATGCAATAAATTACAGCTGCCACGCTTAACGACATCAAAACACGTCACTAACTTCCACATAGTTACTAAATGATTTTAAACCTAAGCTAGTTTTAATTTTATCTTATGCGGTTAAGTGGATGCATGAGGTGTAAATAGGAAATGTAAAAAAGAATGCAAATCCTAGCTACATGAAAATGCACATTTCTCTTTCGATGAAAGCTACCTAAGGTAGGGGAAAAGTTTTTTGTTAAAGAAGACTAAATCAGAGATTTAAGAAAACCAAGTTCAATTCAAATCCAACTATGAAGATTAAATACCAATATCAACCACAATTCTTGAACACGGCTATGAATTCTCTTGCAATCTATAGGAGGGTACAGGAATTTGGATTGTTTTTTTTTCTTCTCTTTTGATTGAGTTTTCTCTTCAAACAAACATGAATCTGAACAGTAAAGAAAGAAGAAATTCCTTTCTAGAATGCAACAATTCTAAATTTCTGCAATAATAGTCCAAAAAGCACAAATGGAATCAAAGATGCAACAAATCTCAACAATGTATAAAAAAAAGTAGGGAAGCACTTTTATCTTCCAAATGCATATATCAAAATGAAACTTGATAATTAAACTCTTTTCAGATCTACAAACAGAAAACGAGAGAACATCTACAACACTCCATTCATTTAGAAATCAAAAGGAATATGGCAAGCACCCAAACAACTCCAAATAGTCAAGAATTGCTCCAAAACAACCAAAATGCAACCAAAACTCAATGATTGAGAAGAGGAAGGGTTTGGAGATTAGATCTAACTATCCAAACAAATTTGAAGAGATCTAGAAATGTGATTAGGAATGGCAAGGAAGAATTAACAGGTGGAGCATTGAAATTTCCTACCACAACCAAGTCATTCTCTTGCCTAGTAAAGCATCCCAAAATCAACTCCAAATAGAGGTAATGTTGGGTCTAGGGCGTATATGAATATCATATGTAGCCTACAAACCACAATCCATCAAACCAAAACCAAAATAGAAGGAGATATGAGCTGATTTCTAAGTTTCAAAGGGCAGGCACACCTTCCTATACTACACCAGAGCGCTTGGGAGGGACATGCGCACTTACAACACTACATAAGAGCACCGGTGGTGCATCTACTACACTACATAAGAGCACCGGTGGTGCATCTACTACACTACATAAGAACGTCGATGGCATGTGCACTTATAAAACTAGTAAAAAGTGCCAGCGGCGCTTTGTCTAAACAACCCAGATGCACCAATGGAGAAACAACCAGGGTAAAAGCTAGATCTCCTACAAGAGAAGGAAGAAGGTCTAATAGTGATCCAAAGAGCATCAAGAGGATGCAATACACTCTTCAAAGAAAAAATCTAAAGGAGGGAGTATCTCTGTAGGTTAGAAAAAGGATTGATAAAGAGATATGAAATAAAAAACAAAAGAAATCAGATCTATGCACATCCCCAGTAGAGTTGCCAAATTTGTTTAAATTGTGAATCCATGAAGATGGGGGTCTATTTTGGGGGGTCTTATGAGAAAATAAATATGATTTTTTCATGTTTTTTAACTTTGGGAGAACGAAAGTGATATTTTTGTTTAGAATTTCACTTTTAAGGAAAAACAAAACTTTTAGATAATTATGTTAGATTTCTATTCAGAATTTTTTCAATTTTTTTTATTAGTATTTGATATGTCATTTTGGAAAATGTTTGACAATGTTTCCTTATAAAATGAAAGGACTAAAAAATAGTCATGTTTGGTTGCGCCCCTAAAATCATTGTTAAACTTGTGTTTTGCAAAAACAAAATATGCTACGACAATCTACACATAATATACTAGAGGATGACTATACGTTCAGAACTAACGGATCTATATACTAGTTATAATATTTTTTTGAATTCGATCAATGGGGAAACCTTATGGATTTTCAACATGTTTTTGGTTGCAACACTTTTCTCTCAATTGACTATAAAACTTAAAAAACTACGAATAGAGTTTTGAAGTAGACACTCCAATTAACCGCACCATATTTGTTCCAATTTTTTTGGTGGTGTATGTTTAAAGTTATATATTTTTCATTTCATCGCATTTTGAAAGAGATGAAACAAAACTCGACACATGTTAAGAAACAAAAAATTAAAAATATCGGATCTCACCTATACACAACAAAATCTATACCTACGGAAAGTAAATTCAATGACGAAACTAATGGTATCAAGTTTGACAGTCGATTTATAGTGTAAAGGATCCATTTTACCTTCTGAAAATGGAGAAACCTGAAAACTGTGTAGGTTTCAGGTCTCAAAGGTTATTCTGCCGAATAATACTTTTTCATTATGGAACCGTTATTTACAACAAAGGTTGTTCGGCCGAAAAACCAAACGCAAAAAAAAATTCGTAGGCCGGAAAAAAAAATTACGTTATCTATATTCATATAAGTAAAACGAAATAGACTCATTATTTTCACACATTTTCATTTCACATATATCTAATCAAAATATTTTTGAAGGGGTTTTCAGAGGAGATTTCTTTTGCCAAAGGAGTTTTCTTACAATGTATTTTTCTTCTTATTTATTTCCAAGGGGTACATTCAAAGAGTTTTTTCCCAAGGAACTTTTTCCAAAGATTTTGTGTTCTAAAGTATTTTTGCAAAGGAGTTATTTCTTTGCAAGGGGTTTTTTTCATAAAGTTTTTTTCCAAGGATTTTTCGCAAAGTAGGTTATTTCTTTGAAATGGGTTTTTTCAAAGAGTTTTTTTTTGCAAAAATGTATTTTTCTTCTTATTTCTTTCCAAGAGGTGCATTCAAAGAGTTTTTGTCCAAGGCACTTTTGCACAAGATTTTGTATTCTAAGGTATTTTGGCAAAGGAGTTATTTCTTTGCAAGGGGTTTTTTCAAAGAGTTTTTTCTCCCAAGGTATTTTTGAAAAGTGGGTTATTTCTTTGCAATGGGTTTTTCCAAAGAGTTTTTTTGCAAGGCATTTTTGCAAAGGAGTTTTTTTTTCCAAAATATTTTTATAAGTTGTTTTTTCAAAGAAGGTTTTTTTTCAAAGTATTTTTTCAAAGAGGTTTTCTTTTCCAATGGTTTTACAAAGAAGATTTCTTTACAAGGTGTTCTTATTTTTTCCAAGGGGTTTTCCCAAAGGAGATTAAACAATCATGGGAAATAAGAGAAACCGTAAAAAAAAAGATCATAAACGTGATGAAGATGCTAATACGGGAAAACAAAAACTCAGAAATAGAGCCAAAAGAGCAAGGGTTGCAGAAACGGAAGAGAGAATTGAAGATATAAGAACAGATTTACATGACATTGTTGATGAAATGGAAATTGCAAATAGGGTACAAGAAGAACAAATGGAAGTTGAAGAGACCATTGTTGAAGATGTAAATAGTGATTTACATGCTAATGTTGATGAATTCAATATTGAAGATCAAAATCAAGATCCAGAAATTGGACCTGGTATGTATATATCATGTATTTTCCAAATTCATTGTTTATAATGAATTGTATTTTTGGACATATGTTAAATTAAATTTAACTTTATGTATGGGTACTGTAACAACTATAAAATAAAATATTATTAAATTTGCTCCATTTAGTTAAAGTTGCATGACATACCTAATGTAGAAGTGGCAAGACATAAAGCAAAAGCCGTAGAACACAAATTGGAAGGAATTAAAATAAGAGACGATAACCATTATCGACAAGAAAAAGAGACACAATGTAGGTATTGTGCAGATACTTGGTCACCTGGTCATCAATACCACAAACCTCAATCATATGCCTATGAAATTAAAAATAGATCAAAGTCATCTAATAGTTACGCTGATAATAGAAAAAAGAAGAAAAACATATGTCATCAATGCGATGATGATTGGACCCCTCGTCATAAATGTAGGAACAATGAGACAATACAGTACAAAATCATCAATGGAAAGGAAGTGTGAGTCTCTGCACAAGAGACCTCGTCTGATTCTAATACCAACACAGAGTCAAAATGAAGAACGACTCTAGAAAAATACTTAAGCTTTGAGGACAAAGCTTCCTTAAAGGAAGTGGCAATGTAACGACTATAAAATAAAATATTATTTAGATTAGTTAATTATCTTATGAAAGGGTGTAACCCCTTAGTTTACATGCTCAAATCCCATAAAGCAAATCTTCCCTTGTAATTATTAAATCATCCAATATATTATTATTATGTATATTTCATTATTACAATGATAGTCGGATTCAGCTAACGGAAAACCGGATTCGGTTGCTCCAGGTACTTTAACCATTTATGATGAAATGTTATAAGACATTGATTGCAACAAATATGGAGAAAAAACACCCATACATGTTGCACAATATCGTGCTACAAAAATTTATCTTGATATTCTCAAGGATTGTTCAATAGCAGGACAAGCGCAAATTTTGAGATGTTTATTGGTGTCCAAGAAGTTAGAAGGTGCTACATCATTATTGGGTATTCACAATGAGAAAAAAGAGTCAAAACTGAAACATAATGTGATACAAAACATAGGTTATGCAATAAAAAAATTGGAAAATCCAGAAAGAAAGATACTAGTGCTGCACGTAGAGCAATTCAGACATCAATTGTTTCAGCTAGTACTAGACAAAAATGTTTGACAACACAACTAGAATAAGTAATTGGAACCTCAAGAAAGACATTATACAAACATAGCAAATTCAAAATGCAAATAGATGAAAATGATGAACTTGCTTGCTGGGAAATTATTTGTAGACAACCTTACAAAGATAGAATGGGAGAAGGTGTTAAAGATATTGTACAGAAATATTGGTTGGAACATGCTCGAGTTTCTCCAAATTCAAGGGATGTGATATCACAAAGAGTATCATGAAATGTATATGAAATCCATCCAAAACATAAAATGGAAATGACACAAGTACAATTGTTCAATAAATTCAACGAGGATCATCATGGAATTAATATGTCAATCACTACATTTGTGCAACAAAAACCATGGTATGTTAGACCTATTACTATAGATGACACATGTTGTTGTCGTTATCATGTACAATTTCAATTATATTACGGCACGTTTATTGAATTTGGTAAAATGTTTTGGAAAAATTCACCACCTCCTCCCACAATACGTGAATTCATATCTCAAACTCTATGCGAGAGAAATCACGATGAAATATTTTATAATAAGAAATGTGTCAATGGAAAAAATTGTCATTATTGTGGAAATATGGTTTTATTCCACAATAAATACCGTATCAATAATGATCAGTCTCTTTCAAATGTAACCGTTGATTGGAGAAGATACGAATACAACAATTATTCTACAAGTTCTAGTGATGCACATTCCAAAAGAATTGATTTGTGAGAAGATAAAATATGTGTGACATATTTTCTCAAGAAATTTGAAAGTGAAATTTATAAATACACCAAGCATTCACATAGAGCATGATGTCAAGACCTTCAATTCAAACATTCCCCTGAAATTTTTCCAGACGAAACAATTTTGTTTATAGTTGATTTTGTAGAAAACTACACATTTGCTGCACAAAAAGAGATTCAAAGTGAATACTATTATTCTGACCAAGTTTCGATATTTGTCCATGTTCTATATAGACATTCTCAACAGGATGTTCATGGCATGGAAATCACGTGTGACAATTGAGATGTGATTAAATAATATCACTTTTATATCAGCGATGATCGTACACATGATACACATTTTGTTCAACATTGTATTGAATTTTTTTTCTATGATTCACTAAAAAGGCATGAAGTTAAATTCAATGAACATTGGATATGGTTGGATGGATGTGTGGGACAATTTAAATCTTCACGATCATTATTTTGGTTATGCCGACTTCATAAATCACTGAACATTAAACATCGCTGGAATTTCTTTGAAACTAGACATGGAAAATGTGAACATAATGGTGCAGGAGCATGTGTAAAAAGAGAACTTCGAAGATGGAAAATGAACCATTCTTCTAGATGATTCCATTCAGCTCCAGAGGTTTTCCAATGGTTTAAATCACATCTAAGTCATGATTGTAGTTAACAATCAAAATATGTATGCAGGTATGTACACGATTTTTTTAATTAATATTAATTGTCAATTTTAAAAAATGTATGTACTAACATTGAATTATATGTACACTAACATTAAAAGTTGTCATTTGTGATTTATCATTTGTTGTGTAGGTCTTTTTGGCTTTTTGGGATCCAAGATATAGATACATCAATACCATACGAGACTAGCACCATACATGGAACTAGAGAACTTCACTCTATTCAAACAAAAGCCTTCCAAAATGTGTTTGCATTTGACAGTAGAAAGCAATCATGTTTTTGTCATATTTGCACTGAAAATGTTGAATCTACAGAAGTTTGTGAAAACATAATGAACAACCTAAAACATTGGAAACAGACAGAGATTAATCCAAAAGCGAAAATGCCACTAGCAAGCGTAGAAGAATTAGAATCAGAAGAAATAGCAATATCATCTTATGGTGATAGAATTTCAGATCTTGTTAGAGAAGGTAATGATCTTGTTGATTGTTCATTGTTCACCATCACCTTATGTGTATATAGTCAATTTAATTCACTTAAAAACTCTAACTCCAATTGTAATTTGCACAGGATATGTTTTCGTTCTGATTGCACCTTTAGACAACAATGAAAATGTAAAATATTATTTGATGCGATGCACTGAAGGAAATATGAAGTTATTGGAGGACTATGATGACAACGGATTTACATATGAGAGAGGATCCATCATTTTAAAAGGTTATTTTTTTTAGGAGACCCATATGATTGAAAATTATGTCTACTTTCAGGATTATGAACCTGATGTTATATGTTGTCAGTATAGTCACTTAGTATGTGCATATCGAATAAAATTGGTAGAATTCCCATCGAAAAAAAAACTTAAAAACAGAAAATGGAAACTGTCCAAATATGACCATGAATGGATAATCGAGGACGACATTCCATTGCGATTTTTTTAACTATGTCATTTCTTGTTTTATGTTAAGATTGGCTATCATGCTTAAAGATGGATTGATGTTTTAGAATTCGGAATCATTGTGTACTTAGTCATTTAGTATGTTACCTTATAAGAATTCAGAATTGAACTTTAATTTATTAGAATTCAGAATCAAGTTGCTATTGTTACCTTAGTAATAAAAAATATTAGAATCCATAATCAAGTTGCTAATGTTACCTTATTAATAAAATATATTATAATTTGGAATCAAGTTGCTAATGTTACCTTAGAATTCATGGATTTAACTTTCAACTTATTAGAATTCAGAATCAAGTTCCTAGTGCTACCTTAGTAATAAAAAATATTAGAATTCAGAATCAAGTTGCTAATGTTACCTTAGAAGTCATGGATTGAACTTTAATTTATTAGAATTCAAAATCAAGTTTCTAATGTTACCTTAGTAATAAAAAATATTAGAATTCAGAATCAAGTTGCTAATGTTATCTTAGAAGTCATGGATTGAACTTTAATTTATTAGAATTCATAATCAAGATGTCAATGTTACCTTAGTAATAAAAAATATTCCATGTGAGGCAGAGGCATATTGCCAATGGAAAGTAATAAATTAAAGTTCTATGACAAGAGATAATATTCTATTTATGTATATGACCATTATCTAAACTTTGATTATGAATTACAAGATGTGAGTTAGGAATATGATTTAAATGTGCAATATTTCAATGTTGAGGTTCCCTTGAATTCAAGAATTTGACAATGCACCTATCAAAATTTCCTAACATTTCCTAACATTCATTCGTAACATTTCTTAACATTCTCCACATTCATTCCAAGCATTAGATTGCACCTATCAAAGCTTCCTAACATTCATTCTCAACATCTCAATACTAAAAATATTTTACATCTACATACATTCATAAATTTA
Organism: Pseudotsuga menziesii; assembly: GCA_001517045.1. Taxonomy (NCBI): domain Eukaryota; kingdom Viridiplantae; phylum Streptophyta; class Pinopsida; order Pinales; family Pinaceae; genus Pseudotsuga; species Pseudotsuga menziesii. The sequence goes on along the minus strand of LPNX010967924.1, from coordinate 98,298 downwards.
ATAATACATACATTCATTCTTAACATTAAATTGCACCTATCAAAACTTCCTAGCATTCCTAACATTTCCTAACATTCCCCACATTCATTCCTAACATTCCTCGTATTCATTTTTTACATATACAAACATACATAAATTTAATAATACATACATTCATAAATTTAATAGTACATACATTCATTCTTAACATTAGATTGCACCTATCAAAACTTCCTAACATTCCTCACATTCATTCTTAACATTAAATTGCACCTATCAAAACTTCCTGACATTCCTAAAATTTCCTATCATTCATTCCTAACATTCCCCACATTCATTCCTTACATCTACAAACATACATAAATTTAATAATACATATATTCATTCTTAACATTAGATTTCACCTATCAAAACTTCCTAACATTCCCCATATTCATTCCTAACATTCTCCATATTCATTCTTAACATTAAATTACACCTATCAAAACTTTCTAACATTCATTCTCAACATCTCAACACTGAAAATATTTTACATCTACAAACATACATAAATTTAATAATACATACATTCATAATCTCAATATAGATGTATATAATCCAAAAAAAACAATATGTAAGATCAATGTATATGTATATAATCCAAAAAAACAATCATGAACATGTGAATTCAATGTACATATGTATAATCCAAAAATAAAGCTGCTCGATGTCCAAAACAACTACAATATATATATCAACAAAAAAAGAAGCTCTTCGATGTCCAAAACAACTATCATATATATATCAACAAATAAATAACAATATAAATAATTCTCTAAATGGAAGTCCACCACTCTCCTCCACTAGGGTCTTCCCTTGCACTCATAACAACCTGTAACATGTATAAAAACATATTATGAATATCTTAAATTATTTAAACAATTTTAAACTAAAATCAAAACATTGAAATATTAAACTAATATCGAAGAACAATTCAATTATTAACAAAATTACCTCTAATTCTCTATCATCCACTAGAGTATTCCCTTTGCCTTTAAAAGGTGGAGGAGACCCAAGCTGCAACATGTATAAAAGCAATTTATGAATCCTACAAATTATTTAAACTATTTTAAACTAATTTCAAAAAATTAAAATATAAACTTACAATTCCACCACTATCCTCCAGTGGAGTCTTCCCTTTGCCTCAAAAAGATCGAAGAGACCCAAGCTTCAACATATATAAAACCAATTTACAAATGTCAAAACTTATTTAAACTATTTAAACTTATATATCAGAGAACAGTTCAATTATGAACAAAATTACCTCGGTGCCAATATCCACATCCATCAGAGAACCTATATCTTCACTGCTAATTTCAATATGTTATCTTCCCTCAAAATTTAAATTTTGTTAATAAATAAATCATAGTGCAAGCAAAAAAAACTAAGCTTAATCAATTAACTTAAAACCAAAACAAAAAAAAATAAAATCATTAGCTCACAATAGATGGAAAATCATTTTAAAAGTTCGAATCTAAAGAAACCTGCATGGATAAGTCAAATTAACAATAAGATACATAGTTAAATTTAAAAAAATAAAAGATAAAATATCTTTCAAACATAAATATAAATATGTAAGTAATAAATATAGCTCTCCAAAATGCTCTTCTACATTTCCAACATTTTGACTTGTGGAGACTCTAAAATTATGTTCATTTAGCAGTCGAGAAAATTGAAACCAATAAACATTTACGTAATGTATTTATTACTATACATCAAAAAAGAATAATATCATACATAGATATAATGTAACAAAAAGTTCAATTCAAAATAAATAAATAAAGTAAATAGATTGAAAGTACACAAACCTCTCATATACTTGAAGTGTCATTAGACATTCTATCCGAAGCTATATCACGACAAACCTTGGCATAAGCCTTTAGATCTTCAATGCCCATACGATCTAACTCATCATTTGTTTTGTAAAAAAAAAAATTCGAATAGTGGCTTGAGCCCTCTCTCAACTCAATCCAACATTAACTCCTACAAATGTCGAAGTTAAACCTTCGGCAACATTATGCCTTGCAGTTGTCTCAACTTGTGATGTGGGCTCCAACTCCAATTTGTAAGTCACAAGACTAGGTGGACGAGATATCTAAGGTGGAGGTTGAAGAGTAGTGGGATCTCTAAGAGAACATTTTCAATTGCATATCCTCCCCTTTCCAACTCCATAAAACTCAGAATGAATATCGTTATAGTCTGGATTCATATTTTTAAAAAAGCGGCATAAAAAAACCTAGCAAAATAATTAGGAACCTCATCGTTCCATGGCAACCCACCATAGGCTGCAAGAAACCGATCATATAAATAATGTGCAAGTTCAGGGTGTTTAAAATATTGCACTTTCAATGCTTTATGCTTTAGGCCCTCTTTGAAGTTAAACATTGAGTTGGCCTGTTCTCTGGTCACTCTCTCCTTCACAACAACCCACTTGTCTAGACCCATCACCTGTGCCTTTTTTCTCTGCATCAAGCAAAAAAAATAGTATGTTGTTGGTCCAAGATCCTCATATACCTCAATGAATTTTTGTAATGATTGCAAAACCATCTCTATAATTTGTTTGTTCTCTAGAGGGTTATCCAAACTAGAAATATCGTGTTGCAGCTTGTCATAGTGAGCTCTACAGCTTTCAAGGGTCGTTTGTTAAAGACCACTTTCCCATGGAAGCTCATGTGGTAAATCATATGGATAAGTCATAATGGGTGTACAACCCTCAGCTAGTTGAACATATTGTTTCCTAGCTCAACCTTCACCACCTTATGTAGGATGACGAGCCTCTTGCAAACCTTGCTCTGCATCCACGCTTGTCTCCTGTACTTGATCTTTCTCCTTCTCTATAAAACTACGTGTCGCTTCTGCACCATGCTCTACTTCAAATACAACTAAAGTTATGTGTAAACACATACAAACTTCCTGTACACAAAAAAATATGATTTATACATATATTAAAAGATTGATGTTCATACCGACAAAAGGTCGAGATTGACGTTCACCCAATGAGGATAAGGGGGAATCATCTCTACCATTATCACCTCATCGATGATTGGATGAATGTGAACTATACAATAATCTTGAATCCTGAGGTGAAGTTGACAACCTTTGATTATCATTTGGGATGCCAACTCTCGAAGAATGTGATGACCTCCTACACTTTTGTCTCAAAGACTACTCTCTTTCCATTTGATATGATATCTACAAGTTTACACAAATATCAACTCATAACGTATTCAAATTCTACATGTTAATTCCTCAAATTCAAAGACCTAGCTACTAAAAAAACTAAGTTGTTAATACGGACCTAGATATACCTAATATTATCTAATAGTTCTAAAAATGAATATAGCTAATTTATTGTTGGATGTATGAGAAATTAATGTGCCAATCTTTGTGTTTTTGATGTTTTAAATGAATGGTGTTAATTCCCCAAATTCAAAGACCTAGCTACTAAAAAAATAAGTTTTTAATAAGGACCTAGATATACCTAATATTATCTAATAGTTCTTAAAATGAATATAGATACTTTATTGTTGGATGTGTGAGAAATTAATGTGCCAATCTTTATGTTTTTGATGTTTTAAATTAATGGAACCAATATGGTCAAATATTAAGTAAAGGTTACCGTTTTCTTTATGTCAAGGAATCAATTCATGAACATGTTAAATCTTAATTTAAATCCTAAATTAATAACGTATTTCATATTTTGATAATTTAAACATAAATTATATCTACAAATATTTTCATTATTCCATAGAATCATAAAAAATTGTTCTCTATTTGAATTATTACGATAGGTGGTTACAATTTAAGCACTCATAAATAGAAACAATTAAAATCATAGTAGTCATCTTTATCTGGTAAGCCCATACTAAGCCACCCAAATACGAACAAAGCAAGAAGTAAGCAATGGTAATCATAGCACTAATCTTGAAGTAGTGAGATAAAAAAAATTATTTATTTTGCATTAAATACATGGGACAGTATAGGTACATTGATTAGAAATATACATACTTACCATAAAAAGAGACATGTTATAATAAAATAGAGTATAGGAAGCAATGACAGAATTTAATTCCAAACAAAAATATGTTGCACTCTGTCCATTTGGACAGAATTCATGCACTCTGTCCACATGGACAGAGTTCATGCACTCTATCCATGTAGACAGAGTAAATGAACTATGTCCATGTGGATAGAGTTCATGAACTCTATCCGCATGGATAGAGTTCATGAACTCTGTCCATGTGGACATTAACTATCAAATGATACATGTGGGTAATAGTACATACCTTGAAGAAGAAACAAGTAAAATCATTACTACTTCTGCTTCCTCTATATTTTATGTGTAGATATCAGTCGTGGAGTTATTGGAGTTATAGATGTGATCAATCATATCTATAACTCCAATTACTCTGCGACCCATACCTAAATGACCCTTCTTTAATTTTTTATTAGAAGGCATACCTTCTTATTTTTTGTTGTTGAAAGACACCGACAAATCGACCTCGAGCGTCCAAAGCTGAACAACAAAGGAAGCAAAACAAACCGACCCCCAAAAAAACGAACAATACCTGCCAACAATTACAAAAAGTTATAGCATGAAAAGTGTAATCATCAGCATTTGTATATTACTTCATATTTATACAGGTTGTAAGCAGCTCAACTTAGAGCTTAGTTGTAAGTAGTTTACCTTATATATATTATTTCTTTAACCCTTTGTATATGTTAAAGCTTAACCACAAACAGATCTTACTTTTATGAATGCAAAGTTGATCTATGGATATTTATGGGCTTAATACTCAGATGAATCAGTGCAAGGTCCTAATATAATGGTAAGTGTAAAATGTAAATAATAAGCATTATACATGTTATTGTGGTTCTTTTATGACATAGATTAATGGGAATGATACTAACCTCGCAGTGTACTAATCATTTAACCTGTAATTATGATTACCAATTCGTTTGATCTATGTATTTCTAATATAAAATATCACATATTACAAATAACAATTACAATTTACAGTTAAGTATAAACTGTAACTAATAAGCATTATACATGTTATTTGTGGTTCTTTTATGACATAGATTAATGGGAATGATACTAACCTCACAGTGTACTAATAATTGTTATTTGTAATATGTGATATTTGTACTATAATAATACATTCCACTGTTTTAATGATTATGACTATCTTGTACTTGTGACATAATATGAAACACGCAAAACTATAAGTAGCTACACGCACATAAACCAAATTGAGCTAATTTGTAATTATTTGCTAACCCCTATAGAACTCTAATGAATGAGCTTCTAAATATCTCATTTGAGGTTAATTTATTATAGTGATTGAAGGCCTAGCTTGTGCAGCCTCGTGGAACGAGCCTCCAATGGAACAATACTAAGCTCATACATGGATAGAGTTCATGAACTTTGTTCACATGACAGAGTTCATGAACTCTGTCCATGGACAGAGTTCATCAACTCTTTCCACATTGACAGAGTTCATGAATATCTTCCTCATAATACCTATGAGTTGAAATTAAAATTAAAAGAAATCTACTCTCCTCATAATAACATGTACAATAAACTTTAAAATCTAACTATAAAATAAAAACTAAAAATTTTAAAACTTAATATCATAAATATAAACATAACTTATAATTTTTTATTAATCAGACATGTCTGCACTTCAACAAATTTAATTCCTATCCACTAAAATTAAAATGTATCTACCTTTATCATCATATTACATACCTAAAATCTTTACGCAATCATACTATGAAATCAAAAAAGAACTATGACGAATATGAAATTTAAGCCATTGGCTACAGCAAGCCATGAATCTCTTTGTTGAGTGTTCACATTAAAAAAAAAATTACTGGAAGAAAGAATACATGTCGAGAGGAGGTCAAACCACGATCAGACCTCCATGAACAGACCCTCCACGAACAGACCTCCATGAACAGACCTTTCAATGGCTCTTCACGCCGAGAGGAGGCCAGAAGGGTGGCGGGGTGGTGGACCTCCACAACGTCAACGCACGACAGACGGGAATACAAGCAGGTGGGGAGATGGGGATGACGAGAGACCAAGTGGGTGGCGGGATGGGGACGAAAGGTGACCAAGCGGGACACGCACAACAGGAGACTAGCCAGGACTGCAAGTTGGTGGCAGAACAAGCATGACGGGTGACCAGGCGGGTGGCGGGTGACGAGCGACGACTACAAGAGGAAAACATGAAATGTGGGCCGTAGCCGACCTTTTATGTAGAACAATTGTTCGGCTGAATAAGCATAGAACCAATGGTAAAAATTACAAGCCGGCTATGCATTATGTCAATTTAAACGATTCACCGTTAAACAGTATTCGACCGAATAAAGGATCAATTATTCGTCCAAGTAACTATAGTTATTTGGTCAAATAAAAACGTTATTCTACCGAATAAATATAGTTATTCGGTTGAATAACTTCTGCTATGTTGCTTGGGCACTCGATTCTCACAGAAGTGTTACCCAACTTTATGTTTTCACGCTTATCGGATAAATCTACTCAAGTGGACTCAAGCTAGATCTCCCTAGTCCAAGTGGATCTAGAACAAATAAAGTACATAATACAATCTACTTTCTTAGATCAAATAGAAATGCAAGTTAACATAAAGATGAATTACCTGAAGGATGCAAATCCTCTTCTCTGTTTGTTGATCCAAGCTCCAGAGATTTTAGATATTGAACTACATAACCTTGTGAAGCAAGTGGAAACAAGAAAACAGTACTTGTGTATCCAAACATGAATTAATATAAGCTAATAGTTAAGGAAGAAAGCTCTAAACATTATCAACACAACAATGTTTATGGAAAGATATTTGTATTAATGTAATTAAGGAGATGCATAGAATTACATAAAGAAGGAGTGTCACAACCTAGCCTTAATGCTGCAACTTTCCATCCAACAATCCAAGCCAAGCCTCCAAATCAAGATAGTAAGCCTCCCAAAGGATGATAGGGATCACCTAGAAATTCCACTAACATAAAAGTACCATGGTCCTTTCTCTCTTCACAATGGAAAGAGGGTTTAATTTATAAGGCTAAAGGGATAGAGTAGGTTGAGGATTAGGAGGATGAGTCTAAGGGATCTCCCCCATAGGTTAAGGAACTGAATTCCACCTCACCTAGAATGTAGGAAAAGTCCTCCACCTCATCCACCTTCGAGAAGGGCCTCAAACCTTCGTTTTTCCCTCAAAACACCATCGATGCACTTTGCATGAAGGGAAAGAGCGTCGATGCACCTTTCCTTAGGGGAAAGAGCATCATCGACGCACCTATCATGAAGGGGAAAAGCGTCGACCTATTTAGAGAGGGTAAAAAGGGTAGGAAAAACTTGAAATCAACCCAGTTTAGTAGAGAGAACTTTAGGGATTAGAAATAGTGTTAACACATGGCTCCACATGACGAGATTTTGGTGAAACACAACACAAAATTTTGATTTCTTGAAAAACAATTTGCCAAATTCCGACCAAAAACTCATCGAGAAGTGAAATGGTTGTATGTTTAGACTTATTCTTATAGACTTAATACTAGCATGGACACATTGAAATCCTAGTCTTATTGAATTACTAATAGATATAGCTATATATTAAAAGTAAGAGCATTTCTAGCTTTAGCAACAATCCCATAAGAAACATTGTATTCCCTCATTTTCCTAATGTTCACCATAACATGGGCCTCATAGTATCCCTTTCCCCTATCAACCAAATGAACATATGCATGTATATAGGTGGGGTTTATTTACCTTATTTTGAAAGGAACAAAAATCTACTCTAATTTAATGTCACAAAATCTATTTTTATTTAACATCGCTCTTTGCACATAGCGTGAAGAAGAGATTATTCATTATTGATGGATTTCAAGGTATTAATGAAGAAATTACTAAATTGATTTGAAACATTATTCATCACAAGATGCATCGTAAGTCCCATCTTCATTCTTTCTAGTTAATTTTTCCTTCTTTTTTGAATTTTGCATACTTTCTTATCCTAAATTCATAACACTTTTATTGTTTTCCCTTGTTTTTAATCAAGTAATAAGTTAAGAGTGTGTTGCTTGCCTTTATGCTCAAAATATTTATATGAAGAGTTAGAGTCCCCATTCCTATGTTTAAATCAAGTAATAAGTTAAGAGTGTGTTTGTTTCCTTTATGCTCAAAAATATTTATATGAAGAGTTAGAGTCCCCATTCCTATGTTTAAATATTTTTCTCAATCTTGTATGAAACAGTTATTCAATGTAAGACAATATTTGATGCATATGACTAGCGTGTGGCATCTTGGAGTAACTTCTGTAAATATAAATTCTCCTTACCTCTCATATGTTAATCAAATTTTCCTTTTTGAACCCATTAAGATTAAATAAATGTGTTCTTAGTTTTATTTTTACTAAAAGATTCCATCCAACCTATAAAAATACCTTCCCATTATATGAAAGCTCATTTTCCTAAGAAGCAACAAGTAGGGTATTTATTTTTCCAAAGTTCCTCTAGTCCCCCTATTTTCACAAGTACAAAAGAATAAAACCACAAGCATGCCATTGGGAGATTTGAACCTTGGTAGGGTCAACACAACCCACTTTTACTAACACAATTAAGCACAAGTTGACATGTTCTTAGTTATTTCAATAATGTGTTATATTTTATGCATTTCCTTTCATTTATTGGTGTTTGTTACATATGCAAAATTTCTTTAATAATGTTGGATATAAACTTAATCTTCATATAAAGTTAAATATCTCTTCTCGTATCCATTGCAGTTTAAAGTTAGAATTGTAATTATTCTATCATAATTTTAGATTTATTGATATTTTGTATTATTTGTGTCTCACATTTCTTTTCCTAAATCTTTTTAATAAGTTTAATAGTCGAAATACCATAATGATAATAATAATAATGACGGTTATGTTTTTCTAACTTTAAAAAGATTATGATATTAATAATGTATTTTAACATTACAGATTATGATAATAATAATAATAATGATGCTTCATGTTTGTCATTTTATTTTTATTTTTATTTTAAGTTTATAAATAGAGTGAATGTACAAACTTTACAAAAAAAAATTGTATATTATTTAAAATATTATTTTATAAAATTGACATCAAGAATAGTGGTGTAAACATGGACTACAAAGTCAATAGTTAGAACTTAGCAGAAAGTGGAGGCATCAACACTTTCGATTTGGACCACTTTGTCGGATTTAATATCTTCACTTCTATGTGATATATGCAGTTCTTTATAATAGATGTACATTTTGTATGTTATGTGAACATGTGTCAAGCATAGTAGCATAATTCGTGCGTATTGGACTTTCCTCTATGGAAATTTGGAAACAATTCGAAAATTGTCAAATATTCGACATAATACAAATACGATAATTCTTCCTACATTTTTGACACATAAGAATTATTTAAATTTTATTGTTTATTTTTAATTTTGTACATAATCAGTTCATAATTAGTTTTAGGTTTTAAAAGTTAAAAGCTTTAACATTTATAATATATATTTTGTTTTGTACTTTAATTATAAATATGGAATATTAGATTAGATTTAAATTAAGTTTATTTTGTAATATAAAATTTAGTAACTAGTTATAATATTAGATTTTGGTTAGGGTAATATTTTTTGGAATATATTATTAGAAATTTGTTTTATTGTTTTATAATTTATTTTTGCCATTTTAATTATTTAATATTTTTATAAATAAATGTATAAATACATTTTTAGATAAATTCTCTTCTCTCTTGGAGACTATATATAGAAGTCTTACTGATTTCTTAGATTTTTTTGTGATACGAAGTATAAAATATAGACTCTATTTGAAGAGAAAAATGGCCCATGACTCTTTTGCTAGTCAAACTCCAAGGGTGCATGTAAATATTGAATGGTTATGTATATTTAAAAAAAAACTTTAAAAACAACTTTTTTAAAATCTATAAGCAACCTACTCCCATATTTTTTCTGTACTAGATTTTTTTGTTACATATTTTTTTCGTATCGAATTGTATTCAATCTCGAATTATACAACTATGTATTTAAATTAAAATGCACCAGAGGTTAATGGTTTCACGTCTATATACACCTCTCCCCTCAAGAAAATTTCATTACACTTTCCACGATTCCAACGGTTCCGTTATAAACGTCTCCATTTAAATAAGGTGAATTTATTAGCCTTAATATTTATCCATTTCATTTACGTGTATGAAACAATTAATTGATATCTATAAAATTTAACTTTAATTTTTAAAGTAACAAATGTATTCACATAAAAAAAATTAAATGACAGTGTATTTTATATTATTAAAACATAAATGCTATTTAAATAAAAATGTAAATGTAAATGAAAATGTATTTCAATTTATTAAATATGTAAATGTGTACATTACAACATTTTTATATATTTAAATAATTTGTAATAAAATAATTATTTAATTAATTTAATTTTATATTAAATTGTTTTGTTTGTATATTTTTTATTGAATTATATTTTGAGATGATAATTAAGTTTAAATTATTTAATATAATAGAATTTTTTAATTGAAAAATGTATATCATTAAAAGGATTAAAGTTTTAATTGAAAAATAAATTTAAGTTAATTAATATAATTTTTAATAAATCATATGAAAATTAATATTCCATAAACTAATCTTAAAAAACATTTCTATTTTAATTATTTTTAATATATACAAACTTAAAACTTCAGCACTAAGGTTCATTATAATAATTAATAATAATACACTAAATTGAATCCATTTAAATCCTACTTTTGTAATGAATCTCCATAGTTTTATATTTTTTTAATGGATGGCAATAAGGATTTTTGTAGTTTTTAATGGATGGTAATAAGGATGTTTATAGTTATAAGAAATTGTATCAATTTTATGGATAAATAGTTGTAATGCATATTGTAATATTTTAAATTAATTTTTCTTTAATTTGAAAGAAAAATAAATTATACTTTGACTAAGTTGATTGATTTATATCCAAATATATGGATGAAAAAATAAATTTTTACCATTGTGGTAAAGTTTGATTACATTGGGCCATGACTTTAAAGTAGGGAATCATTTTTGGGGAGTTTAACTTTTACCTAGGGGCTAGAGCATTTTGTCCTCAATGTATACACATGTCTCCACTTTTCGCCCACATCAAATTCAGGTTCAAATTTTAAGTGATGCCTTCACTACAATATATGTTAAGTTTACATATGTATTTTAAGTGATTGTCCTTTCTTTTCAAGCTCTAAATACTCTACATTCTCATATAGATTTATTTTTTACAAAATTTTATTTTCCCTTTTACCTTGAAATTACACCTTATAACACTATCAATTGATGCACCATAATTAATAATAAGCATTATATGTTTTGAATTCACAAGGTGAGAATGTGTGTGTGTGTGTGTGTGTGTGTGTGTGTGTGTGTGTGTGTGTGTGTACGTGTGCACAAGTGTGCACCAATGAGTATTAAGGGTTTAGGTGTACAAAAAAACCTCTACTAAACAAATTCCTACTCACTTTCTCTAAAAAAAAATGGAGAAGTGCTCATGCTCAAACCTCCAATGATTGGTCTTTTCCTTGTAATGATATTTAAATGTTATGTTAGACATTACTTTAGATGTTATTTTAGTAAGTTTGAAGATTTTTGTTTTTGTAAATTCTCCTATATTCAACCTTGATATTGGTGGTCATGGAACGAACCATTTAAATGAGGTGTCTAGGTAGAGAGATCTATTGAACAATTGTTTAGTGGAAAATCGTTCAAAATCTTGTAGTGAAAGTTAGTAATAACATAAATACAGTAGGAAAATTTGAGCATGGAGAACATGAAAGCCTCACTCTTGCAAAGTTGGATATAACCTCTAAATCAGTTGTATGATCTAAAAAATTCATGAAGTTGAAAGCACATGTTCAAGCTCCATGACTACAGAAAGTTACATTTAAACAAAAACATGAGGAGTATCAACACTAATATCAATCTTTGTTTCCACCTAATTATCCTTTACTAGAGGAAACAATCATTCTTGCCCCAACATCCTTTGGTCCATGATAAGAGGAACCAAATGAATCAATTTGGGAACCGCTAGCTTCACATCCGTTCGTCACTTTTATATTACTTTGCAATAATTGTGTGTTTTTATTTTCCATATAGTCTAAGTATTAGATGGATATTTGATAGAATATTTCAATACTTTACACCTATTTTCCTAATTTTTGGCCTCCACTAACCCCAAAAACCTATCTTTTTTACCATATTTGATAAAAATACTTATTTTTTCACATAAAATAGGAAATAATCCCTAAAAGAAAAAAAGAAAAAGGAGAAAAAATATTCAAAAGTTAAAAAAAAAGGGAAAATATCAATGCCATGGAATAATACCATGGGTTGCCCAAGGGAAAATTTACCATTGGTGAAAGTTCCTATAAATAGAAGGGTGGAGGAATCCATTTGGATATACATAGATACACATTCTCCCATTTGATATCTATACATCCCAAATAGTTCCATCTCTCCATTACAACACCATTTCTATGCAGAAATTTCCCCTTGCAAGGGCCCATTCACTCGAGGTATTCTCCACCTATGTAATGTCCAAGATATTTCAATAAAATAAAATTTAATCCATGCATTACTCTTGTGTGAAAAAGGAAAAAACATTTTATTATTTACTTGTCATGTTTACTATTTGTGTTTACTATTACTAGTAAGTTGTTAGCTTAGTTTATATTTTACTTGATTTTATCTATTTTTACCTCTCCTTCTCACACACTTTAGCCACTAGAAACAATTTCTCAAGTGCTTTGTGTCTCAACTTATCAAAGCCAGAAGCACACCTTGTACACAACATCGATTCCTATATTGACTCGATGGTTGGCGGCTATTAGCAACCCATGCAATCTAGTGAGACGAATTCACATCCACAGGGATACTCAGAATATGATGTTTTCTTGGTTGTAAATGAGTACCTCATAAGGCCTTTTGTGTCTAGATTCATTATAGGGGATCATTTTATTTTGGGGGTGTGAATTTATCTCTTATTGGCTCAATATTGGAGTGTGCATTCAATACTCACTTCCTCAGGTGTGTGAAATGTGTTACTTGGACTTCTGTAGACGTATCTTCGATGGTGTTGATAGTTTGGGGTTACCTAGTTCTCTTTAGAGTTTCTTCCATACTTCCAGTTTGGACCTTCTTTAGTTTCCACGGGCCTCATTGCTTGTCTGATGGTTGATGGTGTTTTCTTCTATTTAAAGCCTTGTTTTGGTTCCTATTTGCACTAGCGTGTTAACCTAGACTACAAAGGTGCAAAGCCCATACATCTCAAGTACAAGAAATATTTAGATCTAAGAAATGGTTTCATTTTCTATTGTTTATGGGAATAAATAAGGATTAGGGTAATAAGGTTTCATAATAAGTGATCTAAAAAAAAGGAATGATACAAGGAGTAAACAATTCCAAAGACCATATGAATATGAATATCAAACATAACATAAACCAGACTTAATCTCTAATACATAGGAAAAATACTACATCCATATATCAGGATATATCATTCATGGACATAAATATTTTCTAAACAAGATATATAGTAAAGGTAACTCTTCTTATGTGCACTTTAAGATAAACGCTTTACCAGAAAATGAATTCATAAGCAGAGGATTAAAACTGATCACATATGTTTACTATAATCAATGAATAAAACTAGATCATATTATAGATTATATATCATTTCAAAAAGGTCTTCAAACATACTTACAAGATATCAAAGTTTTCTTGGTGCAGATCAAGAATAATGTCTTCTAATGCTTCTTAAAACCAACTCCTCCCTCTGTTCTATTTCATGCATTTATAATTCAACATAGAACTAAACATTTTGATATCCAACCTTATGAGGATCGAACTAACTCAAAATAGTAAATAAATATTACATCATATATTTACATGTTATGCTTATCTAGACTATCATATGAAAAAATTTCCATCTAAACCTATATGCCACCTATTAACTAATGATTCAATATGATGAGTCATCTTGAAATTTCGATTCTATCCTTTCTTTGATCATCATGCGACATAGGCAGTTGGAAGTGAAGGTTGTTGAAGAATGACCTATCAGATATGCCTAGCTACATCAACCAACATGGTAAGCCCATCTAGCGCCTGACATATTTTTTGTAGCCAAGCATTCTCTTTCTCCATTGCTTGGAATATTTATTGAAGCTCTATGTTCTTCCTAATAATCTCCTCATTTTTCTAGTGTACTATTTTCCTTCTTTTTAAAGCTTCCTTTGCAGTCGCTACTAGTTCTTTAGTGGCACTAATTTTTTACAAGTCCCACTCAACCTCTGATTGGATTGAACAAATTTATCATTAGAATTATTAAGGTGCTCATTTTGTGACTTGTAATGCTGCAATGCTCTTTTAAGAGCTTCAATTTCTTACTCTGTCTCCATTGGTGGTTGATGTATAGGGATTTATACATTTAGACTCAAAGTGACTTGAATCTAATCCTCAACATTTGAAGGTTCTTGGACTTTAAATAGCTACTCTATATTCTATACATTAGCATATTTTACCTGACTTTCCAAATTAGCAAGTTTTGATCTCATGCCAATCTCAAAGTTCTGAACTTTGTGCTTGCTCCTATCTCTATGACCTCTCTCAAGCATCTCTGGAAAAATTTTAATACTTTTTTTAATGTTCTCTAGATTTTGGGATAATGTTTATTCCATATCTTTAATTTTAGGATCCTCTTCACTTGAGGAATCCTCAATATTGATTATTGTTTTTTATTGAACTTAGGTTCCAAAATGGCCTTCATATTCATTCTAAATTTATTTGTAGGCCCAGTCTTCTGCCTCCACCTTTTTCCTTTAGTTTTCAAAGGAGAAATAACCAAAATTCTAGGGTTGGAAGATGGATTTTATGACGTACCTTTCTCTATTTCTTCAAATCCTACTTTCTCCTTTGTATTTTTTCATGTCTCAAGGATAGACATAGCCTCATTATTAGGTGCATGTATCTCTTCATTTAGATAATTTCCTTCATCTACTTCTACAATAGACTCGCCTTTCAAATTGGACTCTTCTTCAATTTTCTCTATCTTCCACTCAACCTTTCTCTTATGTCCTATACGAGGCCTAGAGGTGCCTTGTCCCTCTTGGATTCTATGTTTAATATGAGAAAAAAAATTCTTACTGACAGAGTCCTTTGTTTCTTCCTTGTTGGATTCAACTTCCATATTATTTTGTACTTCAAATTTCTTTGGCGCAAATTCTAACTAGAAGAGAAAGTTCTTCCAGGAGTGATCATGTTTTCTCAGTTTAGTCAACACTAACAATTTTACTATCCCATCATGGAAGATAGAATGATTAGTGTGCTTAGGATTATTTTTTACTTCAGCTTCCATTTTTTATAGGCTTTTAAACAAATAATATGGAAGATTCAACTTCGATTTCCCCACGATTTCCTTGCCACATGAATAGGGAACCTAAAATGGTACCTGTAGACAGTTGTAAGCCTTCCCTTGTAGGTGACATAACATTGGATTATACTCAGAAAATCTCTCCATTCCTCCCTGACTTTGTTTAAGTGTATCCCTTTCCTCCAATCCAAAGATTTATGTCTACATAACAGATACAAGTTAAAATCCACTTCAAATGGGTGTTTTTTCAAATGGCATATACATATGAGAACAAGGTGGGATTATAGTATTCTGCTCTCAAGATCTTGTAGGTTGTATCTTTCTCGTATTTATGTCCTCCATGGGAAACTCTATGCAAATATGAAGAAACCTAGTTACTTTCACCTTTTTTAAACATCTAAGAAGCATTCCTTCGAGGTCTCTCCAATACAGGGTTTGATCAATAACACAATATTTTAGGAGAACATTGTAAATACATTCTCTCTTATTCAAATTAGGAGGACATTGTAAATACAACCTAGAAATAAACTATGTCACCATACCAAGGGATTCAACTTACTTGTTGTAAATATGTTCTTTATTCTGTTATGCCTACAATTCCTCTTGTGTTGATTTATTTAACACCAAATAAAGTCCCAAAGCCTCACAATGTGAGTCTATAATAAGTTTATCCAAGCCTTATTCTTTTACCAATTTAGTAGGGCTGATTTCAACATCATACTCCATAATTTTTGCTATCCAACATCCTCTTTTCCATTCACTATCAAGATGCACTGAAATTTCTTTGACTGCAGCATTAGGCACATATGCTATGAATTTTGAATGCATAATATAAATTTTAAAGAATTTGAAATCCTTAACCAATGCATAGGCTTGTTTTTCCATTGTACTGTACTTAAGCTCTCAATATCTTAGAGTTTTACTAAAGAATGAAACAGGTTGTTCAAAGCCTTGAGAATTATTTTGCAATAGAATTATAGCTATGGTGTCTTTATTTGCAAAAGAAAAGGTTAAAAATTATTTAGTAAAGTCTGGACTTACCAACATTGGTGCTTCTGTAAGGACTTGCTTTATTTTCTCAAATGATGATCCGGCCTCAGATGTCCATTTAACCTCCCTATATTTCTTCAGCACCCCTATAATATACTTAGTAATTTCTACGAAATTGGGAATAAACCATCTTAAAAATTTTGATTTTTCCAATAAAAGATTGAATTTCCTTTTTATTTCTAGGTATACTAATTTTCAAGATGGCCTTAACACGTTCAGGATCTATGCTAATTCCATCAACATAGTCTATATGAACCAAGATCTTACCTTCTTTCATAGAAAAATGAGATTTCTTGTGGTTCAAAGATAGCCCAAAATTCCTGCATTTAAGAAAAGTCAGCCTCAAATGTTTAAGATATTCTTCAGCTTACTTAGAGAAAACAGTGATATCATCTGGATATAAATTACCACAAAATTTTATTTCTCACCGACAAAGGCTATATCCATATCCTTTTTAAAAGTTGCACCTGCGTTCATGAGACCAAATGGCATTTTTCCATACATGAATGTGTCACAAGGATTCATAAAAGTTGTCTTCTCTCTGTCATCTAGATGTACATCTATTTGATTGTACCTATAGAAACCATCAATCATAGATATCCTCTAAGAACTTACTACTCTTTGTAGAATTTGGTCGATTTTGGGTAATAGATAATTATTGTATTTGAGGGAGCATCTATTCAACTTACAAAACTATACACAGTATTATTTCCCCGTTCTTCTTATGTAAAGGACCAAGTTTGCTACCCAGGAAGAATATCTAAGAGGTATAATAAGCTTTGCATCTAACAAATTTTTTACCTCTTTTTCGATGACTGGTAGCAATGTCGGATTCATACACCTTAGTTTCTATCTGAAAGGATTTGTATTTGGTTTCAATGGAATCTTGTGCTGGATCATTCTAGTATCACAAGTCTTTAGATCTTCATAATACCAAGCAAATATGTTTGCAAAATATTTGATCAACTTAATGTATCTTCTCCTCTTCTCATCCGAGAGCACTTTGGACAACTTAGCTAATTTAGGTTCATTTGTAGTACCAATATTTCATCTCACAACAGTCTCCTCAGATGATTGCACAATAGGTTTTAATAAGGTATCATTGTTTGAAAACAGTCTCTCCAAAGATACAAGACCTTTTGGGATGAAATTTCCCTTCAACTCAATGATTTCACGATTACCAATTGCATTTTTAAAATAAGAATCATGATCATTTATTGTAGTATCTTCATCTTGTCCAATAAATGATGTAGAGAACTCACCTGTCAATTCTAGAAACTTCTTGATTTCCTCGTCATCATGAAACACACTCTAGTACTTAACATTATCTGGGGTTGAAGGATTATATATAACTTCGATGGGATACCTAAGATGAGTTTGTTGTGGAACTTTGAAACAATTAGCTACAAAAGCTAAAGAATCTGCAGTCTGATTATGATCTCTAGGAATGAAGGATATGTTAAATGCGAGAATTAAATTCTCAATAAGATCCTACACATATTTCCTATAAAACTTTAATAACTATTGTTGTATCTGATAAATACTTTTCACTAGTTGTACTACTAATTCCGAATCACCAAAAATAGACAATTGTTGAATATTCAAGTTTTTAGCAGTTCTTAAACCAAGTATTAAAGATTCATTCTCAACGATATTATTGGTTGTTTGAAATTTAAGTTTATAAATCAAATAAATAATCTCACCACTTGGAGAAATGAGGACAGCCCATGGCCCTGCTCCTTCTTTGGATGATGAACCATCAAAGTACATCTTCCATAAACTGTCCTAAACTTCAATCATACGTTGAACTGACACCTCTTTCTCAACATGCAAAATACATGCAACATCATCATTTAAATGCAACATAAAATGCCCCATAACCTCTTCAACTGTATAAATTGGGTGATTTATTGGAGTGTCATTGTCACTTACCAAATAACCAATTTGTACTTCCCTATACAATATTCTATATTCTTCCCCAAAAACTAGAATGGTTGCATACAAAAGATCCATCTACAAGTTACCATCTACCCTTTTTGCCCAATATCTTGACAGAAACATACCAAACTTGGGTGCAAATATCAACAATAACAACATCCATCAAGACACTTTTCATTGGTAACTATGTAAGATTAATAACAATATCCTTAATGACCCCAAGACATTTGATTGCTCTTGAATCAAAGGCATATAAATCATGATATGGTTTGGTAATGATTAACCCTAAGGATTCCATAACAACTTTGGGAATAAGGTTGTAAGAATCTCTAGATTCTAAAAGGAAATTGTGCAGTATCCTCTCAAGAACTGTGAGAGTGATATAGAATGGTGGAGGAAAATATGACCTGTCATCAAATTTGTCAAGTGATTTAGGACCAAAAATGATGGTGGGATGCTAATCTTTCAAATTTATAGTATTTGTACGGACAAGATCTGTAGAGGGATTCAAAAGATTAAGAGTAGGTTCCCTATATGATTGTTTTTCATGAGCTTGATTAATGGAATAAGGATTTTGATCCCACTAATATCATGTTTAAGATTGAACCCAGAAACAAATTTACCTACATATTCAGTGTCTGTGGATTTATCTTATTTTCATGTTGATTTTGCCTCTTCTTGTGAACTGGTACTTGGTTTGTAGGAACACCTATCCTTCTCTACATGTCTTGTGGCACCTTCTTGACTCCAGATATAAGATCATAAATTATTTACAGAGCAACCTGAAAAACATTTTTTATGCATGAAAGATTTGAAATACCCTGCTCAAAATTATCCCTTGCATCGTAATCAGAAACCATTTCATAATGATAATCATATTTAATCAAGAAATTGAAAGAAATCCTACCATCCAAATGACAAACATATTGACCCTAATCTTTAATATCCAATTCATCTATCTCATCAGATTCATCAATTTAAACCATATTATTTTGGAAAGCATGTTGCACATTTTGGTTATCATTATTTCTCCTTTCCTTGGTAAAACAACCTAGGAACAAAAGGTCGTCTAAACTTATTAATGTTTATTTTATCTCCCTCTTGAATATGTCTGCTCTGATCTTTACTCTCCATTTCCATTTTAGTGATTTTATATGACAATATTTTGATAATTTTAGTCATTTCATCCATTTTACTCTCATTTTCATTTGCACTTGAGGTAGACGATCCAAATTCCTTCTTTTTCTTTTCTCTACTTCTAGATGTTGTGATTTACCCCTAATTTTACCTTCCACCATCAAGTTTGACTCCACTTCTAAAGTTGCCTCCTTCATATTTGCAAGAGTAGGGGGTCTTCTTTCTCTAAGCAGAAAGGAAAAATTAGCATCAAAAGCATTAGCATAAGTAAGATTCGTTGATGTTTCAGTGGGCTTAATATCTACTATGATTTTTCCATACATTTTATTGAATCATTTTGTGAAATCAATAACTAATTCATCTAGTTTTCTTTTCAATGCCTTGAATTTTGTTATATAATAAAGGAAGTCTTTGGTTTCCCCCCATTGTCTCATGAATGTTTCTTCTAAAGAATATATTTCATTTATAGAACCAACTAGTAGATCTCTAGACCATTTCCTTGCCTCTCCATCCATGCTCTAAACAAACACACTCATCCAGACATATTCATGCTCAATGTTTTGATTGTCAGCATAACTGCATTGAATAATTCCAATGCTCTTCTATTGTTACCTCACCTTGGCCATTAAACCATGGAATATATTCTTGGTAGTCACCCCTAGGAAATCCATTGAGGACTCGAGGTAAAACTAGAGGGGCATACATAGAAACAATAATGACACTCATCCTATTAGGTTAGGATGCTTCCATGACTGATGTGGATTGAGTTGTTGTAGGTTGAGGAGGTACAATATGTGTTGGTATATACTGAGTCTAAAAGATTTAGGAATTTTGCTCTTATTGGTTAGAGGTATATAGATACTAGACGTAGGATCAAATGTCTCAAAAAAACCAAACATTTCAGGTTGTGATGACTCCTCTTTAACTTTAACTAAAGCCAAAGGATTAGTGAAAGTGTTATATGTGATATTTTGTGAATCTGAATAAAAAAATTGATGCTCTGGATTATAAATAGATAAAAATGGTTTCCAGTCAGGGTTATATTTTCCCCTTCTGAACTAGAAGGATGGAAAACTTGAAAGTAGTTTCTTGAGGGAATTCAAAGTATGTAGGCTTTTCAAAGCCTGCAAGTTTAACAAAGGTTGCCTATATAAAATCTCTAGCACATGTCCAAATAGTATCAGGATCATGGAGCTGATGGCAGATGAAATCTAGTAGACCTAAAGTTCTCTTAATCAGCCTGAATACTGAAAAAAATATGTTTTCACAATCTTTATTCTGCAATTCTTCCCTTCTGCAACTAAGTATTTCCACCAAATCCGTTTCGCAAGAATCTTTTCATTAGCTTTGTTACACAATTTATTTTCTGCAATTTTGTGGATAGTGGGATGCAGTTTCACCCACTCTCACAATTGAATTTCTGCAACTTCCTTTCTGTATGCAGATAGTGGAATGTGGCTCCTGCTTCCAACTTTTCCAATGTTGGTTTCCGCAATTCGATATTTTTGAACCATCGATTGTTTGCGGTATACCTCGTCCATTGATATGTTTCATTTTGCGGATCACTCCTTCACACTTGTGGATCGTCGTTTCTCTTTTGTGGAAGTTAACTGCAACTGTTTATCTTCTAAATTTCATAGATTTTGGTATTTTACTATGGCAGTCAAATTAATCCATGGAATGAGTAATTCATGATGCGAAAATGACTCTATGCTATTGGGAATTCTTCAATGGTTAGTTGAATCATCAAATCACACACACACATATATACATAGATTTTAAAATCATGTTTCTCTGGTTATTGAAGAAGACATTAAATACACAAGAGCACATGTAGAGATTCAAACCTTTGTTCTTCATTCAATATACCAACACACTTACAGACTCTCTATTATCCTTTCCATATGCATTCTTTGCTTTTGCATTATATCAACTACATTTAAAGAGAGCTTCATCAACATGTCAGATCCTAATAGGTAGGATTTGAACCCCTAATAAAAACATTTTTACAACAATCCTATCCTTGAATAATTCCTCACAGGGTTCAAGGACACTAATGGAAAATTGCCAATTATTACAAAATAAAACTAATCCTATCTATCTAACAACAAACCCTATCCTTCTAGAAGTTATTTCATTAAATGAATTATGTATTCATCAAACAAAAATATTATAGTTCGATGCTCCTACATCATACTCCAGGGGAAGAAAATAATTCTTCAATAAGTATTCAGGGTGTAAATCATACTTGGAAATATCTAGTTCTATCATCCATGGTGCATCTTCAGAAGGTTGATTCTTCCACTTGACCAAATATTGAAAATAATTCCTATCTTTGGTCTTCTTGGAAATTCTTTTGTCAAGAATAGCTTCAATCTAAGGCTGTTCTTTTTGTGGTAATTGACCTTTCTAATCTATATCAGAACCCTCTCAATCTGAAGTTATTTCATCTATCTAAACACTTGAATCTTTAAAAGGATATATATCTGACACATTAAAAATTGGAGAAAATTGAAGATCAGAAGGAAGTTCCATTTCATATGAATTAGCAAAAAACTTCCTCAAAATTTTCCAAGGTCCAATATTTTTGAGCTTCTACTTATTGTAGTTTCCCTTAGGAAACCTTTCTTTCCTAAGATAAACCATTACTAAATCTCCAACTTGAAAATGAATCTCTCTTCTTCTCAAATATGCTCTATGTTTTATTTTCCTACACTTTCCTGTAATTTCTTCTTAACATTCTCTTGTAGCTCAAGCATACTGGATGCAAAATCTTCACCATCTACACAATGTTTAAAGGTAAACCATGCAACTTCACAATTTCTAAAAAGAACAAGTTAGCAATGTTTGTTGCATCATTGGTATTCTTACAAGCAATAAAATGAGCAATTTGTGAAAACATATCCACTACAACATAAATAGAATCATTTCCCCTTTGATTTCTAGGAAATCCCAGAAAAAATCCATACCGATGCAATCCCAAGGCCTAGTTGGAATAGGTAGGGGTTCATACAATCCAGTATTTTGTCTCCTTCCTTTGGCATGCTGACATATTCTGTATTTTTCAACAAATTTCATCACATCATGTTGCATTCCTGGCTAAAACTAGAAATTACTCACTTGAGAATTTTTTTTTATCTTGTCCAAAATGTCCTGACAATCCTTCGATGTGTTTCACCTGTATCAAATTTTATTTCATAGAACACTTCGAAATACATAACTTACTATTCTTGAACATAAATCCTTCCTGTAACATGTAGTCTAACCATTTGCTTCTGTTATGGGTAACTGGATTCTCATAGGTTGCATATATATCTTTTAAATCCGCATCTTCCTTATACATATCAATCAAATTTTCAAATCCTAAAGTACTAACCTTAATCTCCTGCAAGAGAAAACTTACTATGCTTAAAGCATCAACAACTTTATTAGATTTCCCACTTGTATGTTTGATCACAAAGGTAAAGTTCTGCAAAAACTCCACCCACTTAGCATGCTTCTGATTCAATTTAGGATGACTATTAATAAACTATAAAGCATGATTATCATAATATAACACAAACTCTTTAGGCATCATGTAATGTTTCCATTCTTGAGAGCTTACACAACAACATATAACTATTTCTCATATGAAGAATACTTCTGTTTTGCATCATTTAACTTCTCACTGAAGTATGCTACTGGTATTTGTTCTTGACTGAAAACATCCCCTATTGCTATCCCACTAACATCTATCTCTATCTAAAAAACCTTATCAAAACTTGGCAAACCTAGAATAGGTTTTTCAGTGCTCTTATTCTTCAACAATTTAAAATTTCTGGCAGTTGCTTCTGTCCAATTGAAAGGTTGTCTACTTTTCCTGAAAGTGTTTATTATAGGTGCACAAATTTGACTAAAATTATTAATGAATTTTCTATAAAAACTTGCAAGACCATGAAAACGTCTTACCTCATACACACTCCTTGGAACTGGCCAACTCAAAATTGCTTGCACTTTATTTGAATCCATCTTCAACCCTTCTTCTAAAACTACAAATCCCAAATAAATCAACTCTTTCTTCAAGAAACTCCACTTTTTTAGATTTATCAGCAGCTTCTCCTTTTGTAAGGTTTTCAACACCAATTTAAGATGTCTCAAATGTTCTTCTCTATACTGACTAAAAATCAAAATATCATCCAGATACACTATCACAAATTTCCCAGTGTATTCCTTCAAGACCTCATTCATCAAACTCATAAAAGTACTAGGTGAATTAGTAAGCCCAAATGGCATTAATAACCATTCATACAATCCATCATTAGTCTTGAATGCAGTTTTTCATTCATCCCCTTCTCTTATTCTTATTTGATGATAACCAGTTTTCAAATATATCTTTGAAAAATACTTTGAACCACTTAGAAAATCAATCAAATCATCAATGCGGGGTAAAGGAAATATGTACCTAATAGTGATCTTATTAATTTCTCTAGATTTAGTGCAAATTCACCATCCACCATCCTTCTTTGGGATAAGTATAGTGGGTATTGCACAAGGAATCAAACTCGCTTTCACCAACCCTTTGTCCAACAGCTCCGAAACCTGTTGTTTGATCTCTTCATTCTCTTGAGGAGTTAATATATTTTTTTCCTTATTAGGTAAAATTGCACTAGGTATTAAATCAATATGATGACTAATACTTCTCATAGGGGGTAAATAATTCAGTAACTCATCTACAATGATATCAACATATTCATCTAACAAAGTTTTAACATTAGTAGGAAAATCATCTAAATTTGTAGAAGTTAAAATTACCTTTGGATTACCAACAAGAGAAAAATGTAACTCATCATCCTTCTTAAATTCTTGCAATAGTTCCTTCCGTGTCATTAGAAAAATATTTGAACCTTCTTGAACTACTTCATCTTCCAATGGTAACAATGTATGTCTTTTTCCATCCTTTTCCATAGAATGTGTTCCTTCTCCCATCATAAATAGCTTTTCTCTCATATTTCCATGGCCTCCCTAAGATTATATGGCATACATCCATAGGCATTATATCACATAATACTACATCTTTATAAGTAACCATTTGAAATTCCACATTGCACTACTCATTCACCAAGATTTGATGTCCTTTCTGTAACCATGAAACTTTATAAGGAGATGGATGTTTCATCCTCTCCAATCTCAACTTCTCTACCATCTCAGTGGATACCAAATGATCTATACTACCGTTGTCAATGATCGTCTTACGACACTTACCTTGTGACTTGCATTTAGTCCTAGATAGACTTTTTCTTTGGGTTGGTTCATGTACTTTCTTATATGTCTTTATCAAAACTCTTCTCATCATAATATATTCTCCTTATTCAGGAGGATTATTCACCTCTTCTTCTTCTTCATTATACTCCTCACAAGCCTCAACAATGTTTGCATTCCTCTGAGTTGCAGGTTTATTCCTTGGGCACTCCCATGACATGTGTCCAATTTCTCCACATGTATAACACTTCACTTCTCAGTTTCTACTTCTTCCTCTTCCTCCTCTGAATCCTCATCTTTGGGGTGTGTGGCTACTAGATCCTTCTGCCTCATCCTTAGAGATCTAAAATTTACCTCCTCTATTTTGAGATCCTCTACCTGAACCTCTCCCTTGATTCTTCTGGTTATGTCTTTTTATATTTTTTCTTCTACACTTAAGGCTAATTGATAAGCATCTTGAACAGTCTTCAAATTCAACAAACTAATCTAATCTTGTATCTCAAACCTCAATCCATTTATATATCTAGCTACTCTTTCGATGTTCCCTTGTACCTGTCCAGATCTAATACTCTACTTAAAGAATTCTTCAGTATATTCTTTAATAGTCATACCCTTCTGTCTAATATTCTGTAATTGTCTAATGAGATTGAACTGATAATCCTTAGGAATAAACTGACTTTTAATTTTAGATAACATTTTATCCCAAGAATGGATTTTGGACTTCCTCTTCTTTCTCTGTGAATTTGAAGTTCATCCCACCAGATAGCCAGGCATGTCCCTTTAATATGGTTGCTGCATACCTCACCTTCTTTTTATCTTCAATTTCTTCAAAGTAAAAATACTTATGTAAAGCATTGATCCAGTCGATGAGTTCTTCTACATTGAGATTACCTTCATACATAGGAACTTCAACTTTGGGTCTGTTACTAGCCTTCATCAGCATATTCATCACTTTTACTTCTTCTTGCTCCTCTTCGCGCTCATCTTTAGAAGATTCTTCTTCATCACTCATGTCTGTATTCGCAAAATTCTTTCACTCCATAGCTTCCATGCTATATTGGAGTTCTCTTAATTCCCTTTGGGTGGCTGTCTCCATAATTTGTATTCCTCGACCATGTCCTACAAGAACTCCACGTGCTCATCCCCATCTCTGCATCATCTTTCTACATGCTCTGATAAGCTCCGATACCAAAACTGATGACATATGAAAGCTAGCAAACCTAAAGCTATCTTAATCAACCTGAATACTGATCAAAATCCCCTTCCACAATATTTATTCCGCAATTCTTTCCTTTTGAAACTAAGTCTTTCCGCAAGACTCTTTTTTCTAGCTCCGTTCCGCAAGACTCTTTCCACCAACTTCATTCTGTAATTTCTTTTCCGCAATTTTGTAGATAGTGGAATGCGGGTTTTCCCACTTTCACAATCGAATTTTCATAGCTTTGTGACCCGCAACTTCCTTTTCGTATGCGAATAGCAGAATGCGGCACCTCCTTCCAACTTTTCCAAAGTTAGCTTCCATAGTTCAATCTTTCTGAACCATCAATTGTTTATGGTCTCACTCCCGACCGTCGATCTGTTGCAGTTTGTGGATCTCACCTTCATGCTTGCAAATATTAGCTTCTCTTTTGAGGAAGTTAACCACAACTGTTGATCTTCTGAATTTCACATATTTTGGGATTTTACTATGATAGTCGAATTAATCCATGGAATGATTAATTCGTGATGCAGAAACGAATCTACACTATTGGGGATTCTTCAATGGTTAGTTGAATGATCAAATCGCACACACACATAGATACAGAGAGGTTAAAATCATGTTTCTCTAGTTATTGAAGAATACATTAAATATATAAGATCACACACAGAGATTCAAACCTTTGTTCTTCATTCAATAAATCAACACACTTACAAACTCTACTATCCTTTCCCTATGCATTCTCTTCTTATACATTATATCAACTACATTTAAATAGATAGTAATCAACATGTCAGATCCAAATAGGTAGGATCTGAACGCCTAATTAAAGCATATCTACAACAATCCTATCCTTGAATAATTCCTCGCAGGGTTCAAGGACACTAATGGAAAATTTCCAATTATTACAAAATAAAACTAATCCTATCCATCTAACAACAAACCCTATCCTTCTAGAAGATATTACATGAAATGAACTGCTTATTCATCTAACATAAATATTCTAGTTCGATGCTCCTGCATCAGGAGCTCAAAACTTTGGGAAGATTCAAGTTTAGATCTACTTTCTTCTTCAAATGAAACATTTTCAAGTTTCGGTAACAACGAAGAAGGTACTGGTTTGACTTATTCCTTAATACTTTGTTTAGCCACTACAGAACTACAACTAGCCTTCTGTTGATCTCTAGCCTCTCGAATAATTCTTTCCAGATCAGATCTAGGTATAGCTTTGGGTGAATGAGGATTACCTCTGGTTTCCACCGCTTTAGAAGCTAGAAATTCCTTTCAAATTTCAGGTGAATAGTGTAGTATGTTAAAATATCCTGATTTTTTTCACCATCAAAATCATAGCTAAAGATGTGAATACCCATGTAAAATAATCTCCTTTGTTCCCCTGCATTGACGCCAGAAGAATTTTGCACTGGAGTTTGTACCTAGACTACAGAGGTGCAAAGCCTGGACATCTTGTACAACAAAGATTTAGATCTAAGAAATGGTTGCATTCTGTATTTTTTATGGGAATATATAAGGATCAGGGTAATAAGGTTTCATAAAAAGTGATCTACAACAAGAACTGATACAAGGAGTAAAACATCCCAAAGGCCATGAGAATATGAATCTCAAACATAACATAAGCCATATTTAATCTCTAATACATAGGACACATATTTCATCCATATATCAGGATATATCATTCATGGACATACATATTTTATGAACAAGATATATAGCAAATGTAAATCTTCTTATGTGCACTTTAAGATAAACACTTTATCAGAAAATGAATTCATAATAGAGGAATCACACTAATAACATACATTAACTATAATCAATGGATAAAACTGGATCATTATAGATTGTATATCATTTCAAGAAGGTATACAAACATACTTACAAAGTATCAAAGTTTTATTGCTGCAGATCAAGCATAATGTCTCGCAATCCTTCTGGAAACCAACCCCTCTCTCTATTCTATTTCAAGCATTTATATTTCGACATAGAACTAAATAGTTTGAGATCTAACCTTAGGGGAATAGAACTAACTAAAAATAGTAAATAAATATTACATCATATATTTACATGTTATGCTCATGTAGACAATGATATGCAAAATTTTCCATCTTGACCTATATGCCACATGTTAACTAACTAGTCAAGATGATGAGTCATCTTGAAATTTCGATTATATCTTAACTTGACTATCATGCCACATAGACAGTTGGAAGTGAAGGTTCTTGAAGAATGACCTGTCAGATATTCCTAGCTAAATCAACCAACATGGTAATCCCATATAGTTCCTGAGATCTTTTTTGTAGCTGGGAATTCTCTTTCTCCATTTCTTGGAATATTTCTTGAATCTCTTTGTTCTTCCTAATTAGATCCTCATTTTTTTGTTGTGTTATTTTCCTTGTTTTTATAGCTTCCTCTACAGTCGCTACTAGTTCTTGATAACTAGCATTAATTTCTTCCAAGTCCTCCCTCAACTTTCAATTAGATTGAACAAATTTGTCATTAGAACAATTAAGGTGCTCATTTTGTGCCTTGTAATGTTGCAATGCTCTTTTAAGAGATTAAATTTCTAACTCTGTTTTCCTTCGTGGTTGATGTACAGGGATTTCTACATTTAGATTCGGAGTGAGTTGAATATGATCCTAAACAATTGAAGGTTCTTGGACTTTAAATAGTTTCTCTATCTTTTGTAATTTATCATCGTTTACCTAAGTTTCCACATTAGCAGGCCCTTGAGCTCATGTAAATCTCAAAATTCTAAACTTTGTGCTTTCTCATGTATCTGCAACCTCTCTCAGGAACCTCTAGAAAGTTTTTAAGTCTTTTTTCAATGTTGTTGAGAGATTGGGATAATGTTTGTTCCATAAAGTTTAATTTTTGGATCCTCTTCACTTGAGGAATCCTCAATACTGGTTATTTTGTTTTTCTTGAACTTAGGGTACAAAATGGCCTTCATATTCATTATGAATTTATTTTAGGCCTAGTCTTCTTTATCCACCTACTTCCTTCAATTTTCAAAGGATAAGTAACCAGAATTTCAGGGTTGGAAGATAGATTTTCTGACATACCTTTCTCTGTTTCTTCAAATCCTGCTTTCTCCTTTGTATTTTGAGTGTGTTAGGGATAGACATATCCTCATTATTAGGTGCAAGTACCTCTTCATTCATATCATTTCGTTCATCTATTTCTACAATAGTCTCACCTTTCAAATTGGAATCTTCTTCAAATTGCTATGTATTATGCTCAACCTTTCTCTTATGTCCTCTACAAGGACTACAGGTTCCCTATCCCTCTTGGATTCTATGTTTAATATGAGAAACTTTTTCTTGTTGACTGAGGTCTCTGTTTCTTCTTCGTTAGCTTTAGATTCTAGATTATTTCATGCTTGAATTTACTCTGGCCCAAATCCTAACCATAAGAGAATTTTTTTCTAGCTAGGAGCGATCATGCTTTCTCAGTTCAGTCAACACTAACAATTTAACTAGCCCATCTGTAATATCCCAAAAATTTATAAAAATTTAAAAATTTTCAAGGGACATAAAATGTCTAAAGTCGCCTTTATAGTACCACTAATGGTTAGCAGATAATAAAAACAATTTATAAAAGAACAAGGGGTTGCTTCTTTATAAAAATTTGTATAATCTAAAGGTGTACTCTAAAAAAATGTGATAGTGTTGTTGATGACTTAGCAGTTGTAATTCCTCCATAAGTTGAAAAAGAACTTGTATTTTATTTCTGCTAGATATACTAATGGTTTTCTTTTGTCAAGTACGGAAATATTCTTATGTGTGATCGAGGCTTACTTAGCTTTAAGCTAACACAGTTGGACTTCTGGTTCCTTACAGGTTTAGCAGGTAAGCATATGATCCAGTAGATTATTATTTAATTTCAAGTCAAGAAGATACTACCCTAGCATGAATAAGATGCTAGTCTTAGAATATTTAAGATCAGCTTGACTCTATGAGGTAACGTTGATCTTATTTCTGTATCTACATATCCATAATTGATCGAGGTACTATGCCAAAGGATAACCAAATTACTGGTTGATTACAATTAACTCCAAGAATACTTGGTGCTTTCATTAATAGCAATCTTGGTCTAGATTTTATCTAAGGTAAAATTATAGTACTTCAACTTTTGCTTAGTTTTATGTACACATTTGGATGCTAGTCTTGATCATAAGCATATGATTCTTTGGAGATAAAAACAAAGTAAATACTTCATGCTCTAAACTATAATCTAGCCTATTTTACAGAAAAAAGAGCTAACTCTAAAACTCCTAAGACTACACACCCAAAAAGGAGTAGATCCAATTCAAAACTTATCCAAGCTTGACATTATATAATTTTCACATTATATATAAACAAATAACTAAGCCTTCATACTAGTTGATTTGTAGACTTTGAGATAAGTTTGTTGATCAATAAATTTTGATATTATACTAAGTCTTAGCACACAAAGTTAGCAAAATAATTTTATTTAACTTGCCATAACCTAGGAGTTACTTCCTATCTTAAATTTATGATTTATATCCTAAGCATCGCTATAAATCTCCATGGAAATGATATATATAAGACAATCATAGGCAAAGCATAGTTTATATGATTTAAGATTTGATTTAAAAAAATCATTGTGTTTGCAACGATGACTATGGAACTTCTACCCACGTTGGAGAAATATTTCGAAGGACACGTGTGATGGTTCTATCCACAAAAAGGTTGACTTATAATCTAAACCCTACTCATTGGTTTTTTGAAGAGTGAGGGTTCCTCCATGTAGTTGGCCGAGATGAGAGCTTGTGGCCATCGAAACCCTGTAACCACCTCCATGCTTCCAGAACCAAACGTTGTGAGTTGTTTTGAGAGAGGTCGTGAGGGGGTTCTCGATATTTAATGGTTACTGTTGCTTACTGTGAGTGTGGATATTGGTTTTTCTTAAAGGATTCGAGGACTAGGTTTTCCTTAAGACTGAAACTAGTGGACAAAGCTTATACAGGAGTGCTCCTTCATTCCAGTTGGGTTGATTTCTTATTTTCTTTCAAAGTTGTGACTCAGTGTCTTCTTGATTTATGGCGAGGTGCCAAAAATGATCTTAGGTGGCCGGTTTCCTCAACTTCATTCAGAAAGAGAAGCTTACAGGTGAAGAAAGACTGTTAATTAGTCGAAACATGTAAACTGATAAAGGTTTTTTTTTTACCTGTCATTAATGAATAGTTACTATTCGATATATTATTTTGTATAGTTAAGTTTTTTTTTAACAGGCCTGAGCCTTGACCTTTAATTCTAAAGGCCTTAAGCCATTACTTCTTATTTGATTTTGTTTTTATCAAATTGTTATAGTATTATTTTAATTTCTTATCATCTAATTTGTAATGATTTACAGTGCAATGTTTTTATGGGAAAATTTACTGTGTTCAAGAGTATTAATAGTACTATATTTTGCTCAGAAGGGTTAATATTTAAAATACCCTACAGTTCTATATTATAATAAATTTTACATGATAAATTTAACTCTACTTTCTTATTTTTACTTGCAATGATTTTACAGCTGTTAAATTTTTGTAAAGGAAAATTAGGGTAAGATACTGCAAGTTTGTGAATAGGATGGAACTTGTCTTTCATAACCCTAGGTAATTGCCTTGAGGTTATAGTAGAAACATCTATTTTAATACACAACAAATATTATCTTGGAACAAGTTATTATAAAAAATTATTGAATACTATCTAGATCTAAACCCTAAGTGATAGTTTGTTTACTATTCCTATGTTTATTTGTTTAACTTTGTCTATTGTGTTTATAGTGAATAATAGTATTAATAATAGTTTTATGGTTAGTATGATTCTAAAGATCTTTAAATACATATATTCAGTTCTTGTCTGATGTAGATAAATTCCAATAGATAGAGTAAGTACTGTTGTTTCTAAAGAATGAATCATATACAATCTATAAAAGAAATTTCTTTATATTTTCATTTAGAGTTAATAAAGAATCATCATATCTACTTAAATCAACCAGTTGTACTAGAGTACTGTCTATACCAGGCGTGGAAAAATACAGTATGGTAATCTATTTCTATTTATTTCTCTTTTAGCATAAATACTATTGTTTTTAACATAATCTACAAATTACTAAGTTCATTAATACACAATTACTCTTTTCTGCATAAACCCTAACAAAATAATAACATACCTATATTTGAAAACTAGTAAACATTTTACTGAGATAGTAAATAATTATAATAACCTGGAACAATTAGAAACCTGTCAAATGATGAGGTGACAACAGCTTAAGGAGGTTGTTCCTCCCAACCAACTCCTGGAGAAATTTTAGTCTGCACTTCCTCAGGACCCCCGAGCTTGTTTCTTGGTCCTCCTAGTAGAGTACTGGGTGAAGGATGTATCCTTAAGACCTTCTGTCACCTGACTGGTCAAATTATAGCAGTAATCCAAACCTACTTACAACAATAAGAACTTCATCCCAATAGCTGCATGAGTTTAGTCTCAACAATTAACCCCTTAAACTCACTTCAGTAATCCCCTCCATTGAATTTCTCATGTGCACTTCATTCACCCTGAATGATCACTTCTAAAAAATGAGCAGCCTCAGCTGTCTTCAATGGGAAATTTTATAATAATGCCTAGGTCTTCTGGGTCATTTTTCACTTAATGAGCCACCTGCTCCAATTCCACTTTCTTGGGGAATCGTGACCACAAATATAGAGAAGTTGCCACCTGCAACAGTTGGAAGTAGTTTGAGGATGCTGCCACTTGTTAGTACACTCTCCACCTAGTCTCCTCCACCAAGTGACCAGTTAACACTCTTTTAACAGCTTCCCTAAGCTGTTGTCTCATCATTTATTTATTTATAAATAAAATATTTTGAATTACATTAATTATTCTTGACCCCACTTGGTCATCAATTACAAACTTAGAATAAAATATAACACAATGTTCCTTAATAACATTAAATTGTTTTTGCAATTTGGGGCATGTGACACCATCATGGGAGCTAAAATTCCTAGTGTGCTCAAGATTTTTCTTAACCTAGTTTCCATTTTTTAGAGGATTTTAAAAGAATAATAGGGAAGATTCAACTTAGATTGCACTACCACATGAAGAAGGAACCTAATATGATACCTGTAGATAGTTATAAGATTGCCCTCGTAGGTGACATAACATTGGATTATACTCAGAGAATCTCTCCACTCCTCATTGGCATTGTTTAAGTGTATCCCTTTACTCCAATCCAAATATTCATGTCTAGGTAACAAATATAGGTTCAAATCCACTTCAAATGGGTGTTTCTTAAACCATCTATCTCCTTCAACGAAAAACCATGTTTCTTCTGTAACCAAACCCTCAGTTAGTTCAAATCTTGGAATTTGAAAAATTGATCGTTGAACCTGTATAATTGCAAGTGAAATAATAAGTGAATTTGACATTGTATCCCTTTATCCTATCAAAACGGGGATGCCATCCCACTTTCATCAATAACTTGGTGCATCCAGGAAATTATTTTTCCCATTGTGTATTGACCGGCTCGAATTTGCACAATTTACCACTGCTCTTTTTCATGCTGAAAGCTATCAAATGGGATGGACACCTGCTAGGGAATAATCCACTGAAACAAGCTCAGAAATTTGTCAAACCCAAATTCCATAAACTTATATTGACAACAAAATCAAATATTTAGGGAATAATTAAATGATGACCCGTAGGTGTATTAATTACATAGAATCGAACTTGGATCATGAATTTAACAAACGAGAGGGAGCCTAAAACATTGATAATGAAGAAATACTTCATTTCAAACCACCATTTGGTCACATGATTACAGACTCAGGCATTGAACCACCAAATCTCATGATTTAACATTCTGACAACGCCACCCCTTGCATAGATTCCACGTATTACGCTGCTGAAATGTGTTAACTCACACAGAAAAGTAAAACATTATCAAATCTTCATAAAATTAGGCTAGTAAGCATATAAAATCAAATATTTGAAGATGTTAGAAAAGATAAAAACAAATATGAGCCAAATTATATCTATTAACTAGGAAATGCATAAAGTAAGATCAAACCAATATTAAGGAAAACAGGAAAAACATAAGTTGTATACTATGGAAATATTTTTATGAGGCTAATAAGAAAAAAATAAGTAAAAAAAAAGGGCATGGTTCAAAGTACAACTCCAGTACTAACAATTTCTGTCCAACGCCTATTTCTTTTGAGCATTCATGTGGTGGTTGTCATTATTTTCCATTTGTGTGCCTTTGCAATCTATCCACTCCTTCAAAGTTCAACCATGTTCATTGAGATTATTTGGTTATATTTTTCAGAGTTTTGGTTATATATTTTATCCTTCGGGGTTCTCTTGCTCTTTACATTCACTACATCATTGTGATATCTTATTCATTTTTAGCTCCAATTCCTTTTTCAACAATGGCGTTTGTCTCTCTTTGGAGAGAAGTTTTTATCCTTTTCTCTGGTTATGAGAATTGTACATAGGTATCTTATTAGGCCTTGTTGTTAGGACCTATCTATGTTTTCTCCCTACGTTTGACTTATAGGGGGGTGTTGGTTTTGGCATTTTCCAATGTTTCTAGCTTGTGTGAGTTGTAAGCTCATGTAGTCACTTTCAACCACTTAGCCATTCTTGGGTGTTTTTTTATCCTCCCCAATCCTATAAATTGAGGACATCTCATGTATTTTTCTTTTTTAGGTTGATAGATTATTTCTTCTATTATGCCAAATATCATTTATGATCTGGTTTTGATCCCCACATCTCTACAAAATGAAATCCATATCACATCAAACATTTGGACAACAATCAAATTCATGGTGAATCAATTATATAAAAACCCATCGTTCTATCATGAAATCAAATGCAAATAAGGAATTATTCCTAAGTCAATATCAAAGTACCTTTTGTAAACATCAATAGTACTTAAGGAAAATTCATTTTTCTACAATTGACATCCAAATTCTTGTAATTTCCTTTAATTCATGTAATTTACATATAATATAATCAATTTTTCACACACACACACACACACACACACACACACACACACACACACACACACACACACACACACACACACACACACACACACACACACATATATATATATGAAATATTCAAGAATATTTCAACCTCTCTTAGAGTCCTAAAGGGTAAATGTTGATCATGTAGTAGACAATATGCACTATTCTTCAACAATTTTTTGGTTTCAAATATATAAACTCTAATGTTGAAATTTGCTACAATAACTAAAAACTCACATACTATAACAATTAAAATAGAATGTCACATGAATTAATTCATAGTCTACTAGCACGCTATAACTTATTAAAGCAACTAGAACTCCTAAAAAGTGGTTTACCACAATATAATTTTCTCAACTCTCATATAAAAAATATCATACAATTAACTAAGTTGTAATGTTTTATAAACCAAATTGTTTAAGTGTTTTGTACTTTAATATAATTTTCTCAATTCTCATACTAAAGATATCATACAATCAACAAATTGTAATGCTTTGTAAATTAACAAGTGCCACGTGGTGCCGATGTCCTCGACATTGCCACTAACTTTAAGGCCAACTATGAGAAATAGTTTTTTGCAATAGAAACAATTGTTGAAAGAATTGTTTTTTTCACTTATGAATCATTTATATAGAATCTATAATCCTTATTTTTATTGATAAAAACTATTCAATTAAAAAAAATAAAAAACTATTATTTTTTTAAGAAAAACACTATCATATGAAACAAATTAACTATTCCACTCTCTTGGACTATGGAAATGAACCCAATGGACGTTGATTAGAAAAAAGTAAAACCCTTATAACTCAAGTTCTACAATTGCAATGTTAACTTAAAAGTAAACTCTTATTGAATTTAGCTGGAATATAAATGAAAGTAATACTCAATTTCAAACATGGTTTCTGCTTGCTAAATTCATCTCAGTATCAACAGCTATGGGATCAAGCAATATACCGATTTATATTTCTAAACATATTTTCATGTTATGTGATGGATCCATGTCATGTAGGGCACTATTACTAATGATAATGCAAATTAAACAGCCCTTTCTAGGATCATCCATCTGGGAAGGGAACCACTTTCTTTAACCACCTCACATAAATTTATCCTTACACCTCTTTATACACACCATAAGAAAGAAAGAAAAAATGTGGGGGTGAGGGATTTTAACATACATACCATCTTAATATCCACCTCCTCCTTTGTCCTAACACAAGTTCCTGCTATTTAAACTGCATTTCATTCCCAATTATTACAATTCTTCAAAAAATAAGCATAACATATCATGTTGCATAAACCCTTGAAGATGGGTAGCGCAGAGAGTAAATTACCTAGGTATACCCAACTTTCTCAGGGTTTGCATTGGCTTATGAATATGCTTAAACACCTATTACCAAGTTCATGTCATCTTACGTTATGGGCGCAACAACACTCAGAAAGTCCAATAATATCTCCTCAGCCTTGTTATTCTCAGTCACCAAAATTTTAAAACCTAAATAGTACAATTTCAATCCATTCTAGTTTTGCATAACCATTCTAAACTATCTCCCAAAAATCTTGACCTCTGAACAAAGCCTTCATTGTTAGAGACCAATACTCATAATTCTTTCCTATAAAAATTGGAGTTTGTAAACTTGACATATGTGAACCAGAAGTGGAATCCTTTTTAATTTTTAATTTTCCTTAGAAAAATACTTTTTCCCTTTTAAGACAAGATTTATTTCCTAAACATGCTCTGATACTAGATCTTGGGAAAGACGGTTGCTTCAGTGGTAGACTTGAGTTACTCCATAGTCATAAAATTTTCTTTCCCTTTTTACTTTAACGGAAAGTCTTACGACCAAAATACTTGCAGTGGAATTACTATGATGGACTTTTCACTTGACACACTTTTGCCTCGACAAAGTCACTTGGATTGAACTGGATTTAATTGCAACGGGATTTAGTTTGCGACCAAATCTCAATTCAACCAGACCACTTTTAATCAAACTTTATAAAAAGATAATTCTTATTCTAAAGACTTAAGATACAAAAAACACTTTTCACCGATGGTAACTTTGGGATAAACTGCGACACAACTATTTTCCACTCACTCACAATATTATATAACCAAATATTAAATAAGATTTGTGTCGAGCACTCTAGCTTTTACGTCATGAAATAATTAGGGATTCTTTGTCTTTCACTATGCGGTAAATGTAAACAACATTCACTCAAGTAAATTGGGAGAAGATGTGACGATAAATAAAACTTGCATTAAACCAAAAAATATGGATTTATATATCTTGTTGCGGAATAACAAAGAACTACAACCATAAATACAAACTTGGAAATTTACAAGGATGTTTCACTTTTTACAGAGCTTCAACTCTCAACACTTTCTCAAAACATAGAAGCTTTAGCTTCGAACTCTTCACATATTTTTCCTTCTTCTTCTCTGCACTTCTCTTCTTTGTATTTATGTATGTCTGTGTCTGTCTCTCCATATTTTCAATATTCTTCTTCTTGTAAAAAAATTCTACTGACTTACATTAAAGACTGTAATAACTATCTACCTAGAAACTTAGCTTTAGAAATTTAATTCAATTGTATTCTATATGAGAGACACGAACTCTTCATCCTGTCAATCTTTTGATAGAAACTGACCTACTACAGAATCTAACAGAGACGAAAGATTTTCTATGTGGATCAGTGAGTAATTAATATTTCCAACACTCCCCCTTAATTATGAGAAGATGGGGATTTTTAAAACAAAGTTTTACAAAATGTTTCAGAGCTGAAAATTGCTTTGTTCATGACATAGTTCACTGTGCAGAACTTGACATTCCTAAATAACTCCGCATATATTGGAACGTATCCATTTCCAATGGTTTTGTAAAGATGTCTACAAGCTCATCTTCAAACATGCAAAATTCTAAACAAATTTCTCTGTTTTTCACCAATTCTCTTATGAAATGATACCTTGTGTCGATGTGTTTGGTTCTCTTGTGAAACACATGATTCTTCGACAATGCAATGGCTGAATTGTTGTCGCAGAAAATGCTTGTTGGTTCTTGTTAGTTCTACGACACATCTTTTAACATTCTCCACATCCAAACGACTTGACATGCGGTTCTTGTAGCTGCGACATACTCTGCTTCTATTGAAGACATAGTTACTATAGGATGTTTCTTCAAATACCACGACACAACACCTATACCAAAATGAAATGTGTACCCAGATGTGTTCTTGCTGTCATCTGTGTTTCCTCCATTGTCATTGTCAGTGTATCCAATGAGTTTAAAATTTTTTGAAGTTGAATACATAAGGGCCAAGATCCTTTGTTCCACTTACATACCTCAAAATTCTTTTACCTGTGTCAAAACCCCAAATTTACCGAAAAATTTAAAATTTTGAAAATACAGAAAATATTAAATAATGCAGTCTGCTAACAGTTATAATTAGTTATAAGTTATTTGATTAATATATTGGTTAATTCTTAATCTGAATTATGTACTCGATTAAGTTTATCTTATAGAATAATTCTTTTTCTTTTCAGTTTATTGATTTGTTTTTCTTTGCGACAAGAAGGTGGAATTGTCTTGGATTCTGGGGCTTACTTAGCTTTTGAGCTGACACAGAAAGTTTACCTGATCTCGCAGATTTATAGGTAAGAAATATCCAGTGCTGCCTATCAATATTCATAAAGCATGCATATATATGTTCGTTGCAAAATAATAGCTCTGTAAAAAGAATATATGATGTTTCAATTTCGAATGCTTTTATGAGGTAAAAACAATTAGTTTATTATTCTTTTTAAAGATGCCAAAGATTTAAATATAAAAGAGATTCTGGCCTAACAGTAATTGGCTACAGTTGTTCTCTCTCTCTAGTTGTAATTTATAAATTTTGTTGCAAACTAACTTCTTAGATATTAAACAATGTTTACCAAAGTCGTCATGTGTATAAGCCTTTAAAATTTCCTTACACACAGGTTATAGATAGCGGGGTTTTAAGTTTAAGGGTCTACCTAAACTATATCCATAAACAATTCATGTCATGACAAAATTTTGTTAATTCTTTTGATAAGAAAATAATGCACAGTAGTTAATGAGATTTTATACTATTATCCTAGCTTATAAAGCTTGAGGCTTAAGAGGATTATGTCTATACTAAAATAATACTATCGATTGGGTTAAGTCTGTAGTGAAGAACTAAAGTTATTTTACACATAACATACTTGGAAAGATATTGTCCATTTTGTTATTAAGATCATCAAAAGTCTAATGACAAGCCCAAAAGATACTATAGGGCTTAACACTCTTATTTGCAAACTTAATAGTTTTTTTTTTTAAAGTACCCAAATGGCATAATGAGGATATGATCTAGCATAACAAGAAATCTCTTGACATGAAAAAGGTTTATAAATTTTATACATTTTAATGTGGGCATAACCCTTGATGGAATTACAATCATTTTTCGATGAATACATTGCTTTGCATAAGGTGATAGGTCGTGGAATTGTCCACGCCCACGATGAGTTATACTAATCTAGGAATATAGTGATCTAAACCTTAATACTAAAGTTTCTTTATTGTTTGCAGCGTACATCGCTTGGTTGACTCCAGGAGTGTAGAACCTTGTGGAACGTTCCATCCACCAAATGATTGAAATAAAAATCATTTTATTTGATTGCATGCCAGGACTTTGTAGATTACCCACTGCATGGAAAATTATTTGTATGTGTATGTGGATTCACCGTGGCCAATCATTGTAACAATAAAAGGAAACTATGAACCCTAGCCTTATCATTTCCTCCGTCGCTTTCAGGCCTCCGGCCGCTCTGCTACTGTGTCTTGACCACCATAATGATTCTATGTCTGGTTAGATGCTAGTCTCCCATCTTGGTTCTTACCTCTTGCACCTCGTAAGCTTTCCCTGTAAACTGATAGAGAAGAGCTGTAAAAAATTATTCGCTACTTGCACTGGGGTGGTTGCTTTCCTTTAGGGTTTAACCTTCGCGGCTTGCTCATTAAAGGGTTATCAGACTATAAAAAAAAAATCTCTTCTTCTTTAACCCGGTAGTGAGAGCCATGACTCAACAACTCGTGGTATGGTTGGTCTTAGGGTTTCTAGCAGAGTGAACTCTTGTTGGAGTAGGGTCCCGCAGCTACAGAAGAAGCTGCTATTTTTGGCGGACAGATAGTTTTGGCGGAAGTAGAAGAAGAGGAGCTACAACGCCATAGGAGGTTTCCAGTTGCAGAGCAGAGCCAGAAACCATGACTTTTGAGATAGAGAAGTCAAGAAAGGTGACGGTACCTGAGTGGCCCAGACAAGAGAGCTCACCCACTGTATTGAAGGCAGCAGCGGAAGACAGGAGGGCTCAGCTACCCTCATAAAGGAAAAGAAGCAACGAGGCCAAGGCATTGAAGACGAAGGACAGATAGGAAGCGGTGCAAAGTACCCATGATTAGTGCCGGGAAGCATGGAAGACCACAGAGAGCTGTGGTGTGACAGAAAGCGGCCACCTCAAAGTACATATATGGCCGACTATCACTAATTAGGGTTTGGGTTACTGTTGGGACAGGCCCACAGTGTTGTAAAGGCAAGACCTTCGGGCTGCTTATAAAAGGATGTAATTTTGTATTGTAAAGGGTTGGTTAGATGGTTAGGCAGTCATGATTGAGATAGATAATAAGGATAAGTTATACTGTTGTAAAATCCAAGCTCTGGTTCTGTTATTAGCTGTAGCAATCTTACTGTAACCAGTAGCTGGTTTATAGAGCATGCATGTAACGATCCGCAGGGATCGACTGAGAGGGAAGAGTATATTGTAAGAGCGACAATATAGAGAGAGAAGAAATATCTAAGAGAGAATATCTTGAGCTGCATATGAGGTGCAGCAGAACTGTGTTTTCCTTCCCTTAAGCTATAATAGAGAAACACAGTTCTGTGGACGTAACTTCCATCTTGGAGGTGAACCACGTTAAAACCCAGTGTTCTGTGATTGATTTGTGTATCGTGTTTATTTGCTGCATCTACTGGTTATGTTATGCATTTTGTTTACAGTTTAATGTATGAATGAGTTATTCAGTTACAGCACTATAGGAAGATAACCATAAGTTGAAATCCTTGGCACGTCGTATGCAGACTCATTTATGCTTGCCTTAGATAGTCAATTAATCAAAGTAAAACAGTCTTGGTTGTTGAGTCTTGCATGTCGACACGAGAAACGCTAAGTGCGCTGAGCCACGTGAGAAGGTTATCGCAAGAAGGTGATACCGCATTGGCAGAGGAGCTGCGGTGCGCGATACCGTAGGTTGAGAACTTAGAGTTGAGCAGGAGCTACGTGTTGCACGGTGCGCGGCGATGTGGTAAGGTTGGAGATATTGTGGGTAGGAGGAAGTCGCACGACGGGGGAAGAATCCGCACGACGTGCGCAAGGATAGAGACATCACGGCTAGAAGAGCCATGAGTGGGGAATAGATCCCGCGGCGCAAGCAGGAGGATTGCGCGATGCGCGGAGGTAAGGGTCTTGCGGTTAGCAGAGCTGTGAGTAGCAAGTAGGGTGCGCAGAACCCGGTCCAAGACACTTGAGTCTTGGCCAACCCATTAGAGTCACTTTGGGTGAGACTTCAGGTCACTTCGCGGCCTGTCGCCGAAAGGGCCAGTGAGCTAAGGGTGTTGTTGATTAAAGATAGTAAACCCAGGTCTTCCCATAGAATCAACAACTCTTCAGTTGGAAAGTAGTGATGGCACAAGCTTTAATGTATGCTTGGGTTGTCGCTCCAATTCATGGCTATCACTGGTTATTATTGCGTTTGGCAACCTCCCTCTTCCTTATAACAGATGAAGGGTTTGTTTATCCTTGTGTTGGTGGTGGCACTCCTGTTTGTGGGTGGCTACGTTACTTTGAAACTCAGGTAAGAAATATTGCTCGTATCTCTACTCTTTAAATCTCTATTAAATTATAAGTATAAATTATTAACATCAATGTGAGTTGTCTCACAGGTGACAGCCTTGTCCTCCTTTGCAGCTAGTGCAAAGCTTGGTCAAAACTTGCTC
This sequence comes from Pseudotsuga menziesii, assembly GCA_001517045.1. Taxonomy (NCBI): domain Eukaryota; kingdom Viridiplantae; phylum Streptophyta; class Pinopsida; order Pinales; family Pinaceae; genus Pseudotsuga; species Pseudotsuga menziesii. The sequence continues at coordinate 56,151 of LPNX010967924.1, read as the reverse complement.
ACGGGTAAGCCCTGGTTATCCCATGGCAGTTCGTCCTTGTACAGTTCCTTAGGGAACATTTGTTGGTTGGTCACCATGTCTTGCAAAGACCCTCATAGTTTTAGTTTATCTAGGTTAATTTGGTTCGTTGTTTTAGTTGTTGACAAACCCTTGCTACATGCAAGGCTTCCGGCTTAGGCCGTAACTTGTAAATTTTGATTTTTCCTTTGGTTTTGTGTAAAACTTGTATAGAATGATGGAAGGCCTGTCATGCCATTCTCTGTTAACCCTTAAAAGCAGAGAGGCATCAATATAGAGCTTAGACTCACCTATTTTGATACTTCTATTGTAAATTTGTTTTTGATACAATAGGGTTTACCCTAACTCAGCTGTGTAAAGATGTATCTATTGTTTTAATTATCTGTTTATTACAATATAATACTATAGTTTATTCTACTATTTCTTATATCGTAAAATGGGTTATTAAGCTCGGTTAATCGAGCATGTTTATGTTCTATTAATTTTCCTATAAGCTATTACATTTTAATTTATTCTGTAAATTATTTAAATATCACCTGTTTTAGATAACTGTATGTTATATTTATGTTATCTTAATTTATTTTCCATTCTTATGGAAATGTAAATATTATTTTATATTGGATAACTTCAGAAAAATAAATAATCCAATGCTTTGGATTTGTACTTATGTAAATATATTCTTACATCTTTGAAGTACAGGGTTTATGTTTACTTGATATGTTATTATAATGTATTATTATATTTTATATTGTTTTATCTTGTGAGGGTTTCGACCCTGCTAATACTTTCTTTAAATGATTTATTAATTCAAAAGAATTTTATTTTACTCATAGGTAAATATTATTTCCATAATTATTAAATTATCTTTAAACTTAGTCTATTTATAAAGTGTACGGATGAGAAAATGTCTTATTGTTATACTCTTATGTTTTCTATGCTAAATAATTTATAAGAATCTTTCTGTATCTATATTACCCTATTTAAATTATGACATTATAAATTATTAAATAAGTGTAATAACAAATTAACTAAATTCCTTTCTCTATAGAAAGAGTAGTATTTGTTTAAATTGAATCTTTTCTTAGGAGACAGGTTAGTAACTTTAGAACTTGCGAAAGTACAGTTGCATAAGATGAATAAATTATTTTCATTATTACTCATAAATGAAATAACCTAGCTAACAATATTAAACCAATTAGTTTTATCTTTAGAATTAAATCAAGGTTTTCCATCCTTACTCACAGTTTAGATTGCTACAAATATAGTAGGTATCCTTAATAGGGAAAGGATTGAACTATAAAGCTGAAAAGGCATTTTTTATTTAACCTAATACTACACAGTCTAGATCTAACACTACTCTATGTATAGAACAATATTTCTTCTGATAAACAAATATCTAATGAAAGAAAACATTCCAATATTCATAGCTAACATTTTGTTTTAAATTTACATCATACTTCATTCATTTAAATACACCACCCGTGCTAGAGTACAATCTAGATTACTCCAGATGGGGAAAAACACAGGTAGGATTTATTTTTCATCATGAACAGATTCATTATTAAACTAACTAAGATATTCTACACTCTAAGTTTACATCATATCCTAAACATGCATCATCTGCCCACACACAGATATAACTTTAACACATAAATTAAAAGATAGCAGAACCTGTTCTTTAAGCTGGATGACAACAGCAATGGGAGGCCGTTCCTCCCTACCAACTCCTAGAGAGCGCTCAAACAACGACTTCTTAGGACCCCCAAGCCTGCTCTGGTCTCCTTGGCTGAAACTAGGTGGAGCAATAACCAAAGTACTAGTCCTTAGACTCAATACCAACTCTGAACACAGCAGTCAAATCTCTCAGCTAAAAATCTATATTAGGTCAAGTTCCTGCAGTTTACCCCTCGAAACACCTTCCTTACAACTTCCCTTTTTTCCAATGAATTCCTTGAAGTGCATTCCTCCTGAATGATTCTTCTCCTGGAATATGAGCAGCCTCCGCTCTCTACATTGGGCACTTTTCATAAGATTTCCTAGGTCTTTTTGGGTTAGTTGTCATTAATTGAGCCACCTGCTCTGATCCCACTTTCTTGGGGGATCATGACCCAAATATAGGGAAGTTGCCACCTGCAACATAGGAAGTGTTTGAGGATGCTGCCACTTGTCGTTTTGCTCTCCACCTAGTTCCTTCCACCAACTTGACCAGTAACACTCTTTTTAACAGCTCTCCCAAGTTTTTGTCTCCACTTTTATTTATTTAAAAATAAAATATTCAGAATTACATTCCACATATTTTGACTCTGCTGAGTCATCAGTTCCAACTTAGCATTAAATTTAACATAATGTCTTGGGAATCAATTCAAAACAAATAACATTTTTTAACAAAATTGGGGCATGTGACAACCTGCTTTCCAATGAGATTCTTTTGGTGACTCCATGAATCTTGATATCAGACTTACTCCATACATGATGTCTGGTCTCATCGTTGTTAAATGCATAAGTCTTCCAACAAGACTTTTAAACAATGTAGGATCTACCGTTGATCCATCATCATCCTTGCTCAATTTTAAACATGTTATTACTAGTTTTGGGGTTGTCTTACAATTAGACATATTAAATATTTTTAAAACAACACTTTCATACTTCGACTGTGATATAAAAATACCACTTTCATATTGTTGAACTTCAATGCCCAAAAAAAACTTCATGAGCCCCAAATTAGTCATTTCAAACTCACTTTCCATGACTGTTCTAAATTATTTTATGCCAAAATCATCAGTAAATATTAAATCATCTACATAAAGGAAGACAATTAACATGTTACCTTGCTCATTCAGTTTGGTGTACAACGTCATCTCACTTCACTTCTGTGAAATACATTCTTGGTGAGATAGGAATCAATGTGACTGTACCAAGCTCTCGGAGCTTGCCTTAAACCATAGAGTGCCTTTCTCAATCTGTACAATTTGTCTTCTTGACCTGGAACTTCATAGCCTTGCGGTTGTTCCACTTATACTTCTTCATCCAGATAGCCATTCAAAAATCCCAATTTAACATCTATTTGATAAACATGCCATTTGTTTTATGTAGCAATGGAAAAAACAGTTCTGACTATATCCATGCATGTGACTAGTACAAAGGTTTCATTGAACTCTATGTCAGGATGTTGTGTGAACCCTCTTGCGACCATTCTTTCTTTGTGTTTCTGCACATTCCCATCAACATCTTTCTTGTTCTTGTAAATACATTTGACGTTGATTACATATTTATCTTTTGACACATTAACCAGTTCCCATGTTTGGTTCTTCTCAATGCATTCTATTTCTTCATCCATGGCTTGTGCCCATACTTCATCTTCAACAGCTTCCTCAAATGTTAGTGATCATCTATTTGAGAAAATAATTCAAAGACAGAGAAGGAATTTGGTGTACCAGCTTCATATATTTCACGCAGACTTCTTGTATTCAATGGATCTGTCGATGTCGACCTCAACGAACTGCTTGATGGAGTCTGTTGTCCTCTTGGTGTGCTTGAAGGTGTAGATTGAGATGCGACTTGTGTCGATGTACCTTGTGATAAACCATGGCGCAGTGTCATGGGAGTTGATGGTGCTACAACCAGTACACTTACATGTGGTATTTGAACCACTTCCTCCATCATGTCATCATGCTCAACATTCGACACAATATTGACATTCTTGGAATCATTGTGCTTGTCAATTCATAAACCCTAGGGTTTAATGTGCCTCGTAAAATGATATCGGTTTTGTTGTTTTGAAACAATCACTACAATACATCCCATTGTTCTTTGTGCACCTCCACTGATCTCTACTATATTGTTGTGTAGCTCCACAGCATATTTCAATGGTGGATCATCTGAGGTTCTTGTCCCTCGACACCATTTAACCTTATCTATGCAATTGCTATTTGTTTGGGTGGCCCTAGTGCTGAAGTTCTTGCTTTCATGGTGATATTTGAAATATTTACAGGGTAAGTCCTTACCTTGCTCACATCATTGTTTTTCATTGTTATAAATTTAAATTATGCAACCCTTGTTTTGACCTCTGTGTGATTTCATGTGCAGGGGGTTCGAAAAATGGGTTACTACACTTGGATTTTGAATGGTCGTTGCGTTGATGGAGTTTTGGTTCTGGTAAGACCTGTTACCTTGTCTTCTTATGCCTCTGTGGCTTGTGGCTCCATGGCTGACCCGCATTCTCGATGGCATGGATTTTTATTCCTGTGCTTCCTTGTCATTGAACAAAAAAGGTAAACCTTCTTGGTGCTATCTTGAAGAAAATATTGAGGTTTTTAGAGATGCTGTAAGAATTCTTCCTCGACCATGGAGTCAAGAGGACTGAAATGTTTTATTTTTCTTTGCGATAACATATTTCATGTTATGTGGAGTGTTTGAGAAGCCAGATGACTATCACTCTGAAACTTGTAAATGTTTGTTTTTATAAAGGAACTCCAGTCAACATTTATTATTATATTTACAAAGTAATTTGATCCCTAAATGTTGTCTTGATTTTTTTGACTCTGTAGTTTCATTTTATTAGTAACATATTTTTAAGGCCGAAATGTTGTTTGAATTCTCCAGCATTCAGTTATTGCAGTAGTTGATAAGTGGAATGTTAGGGTCATGATGCCATTGCCATATCGATAAATTGTTTAAGTAGATACCATTATGTTCAGATATGAATTATTATTCCACTGTTTGGGTTAAGTGGTGAATCCGTAAGGCATGTTTGTGGAAAAGAGTTGTGTGTATTGTTACAATTTCTCCTCAATGGTTGCACTACTGTTAGAAATGGAAAATGGTTATTGCACTAGGAAAACTAACATGACTTATGGGTAGTAACGGTCTGTCGAAAGAATTCTGGAAATTCGTGTTAATGTTTCTTCTTGAGATTATTACTCTGTCTGTCATAGAAAATTTTAGGGCCATGAGGCCACTATGTAAAGCTCATTAAAGAAGCTCTGCCATCGTTGAAGTTTTAATTTTTATTTATATAACTAATAGAATGTGAGCTTTAAGTATTTGTTGAAGAATTCCTATGTTGTTATTATAGTTCAACATTTTAATGTTTTTAAACCCTAACTATAGTTTTCATGTCCCTTCCTGTCGAGGGGTTACAGGGTTTTAACTATGGACTCATTTGTTCTTTAACACAGAGGATTATACTTTAAGTGCAACTTCCTCTATCCTGTAATTGTTTTAATACTATAATTCATGTTAGCTATACCGATGAATTAAAATATGGAAGATAATATTTATGTAATAATTAACACTAAGATATATATATATATATATATATATATATATATATATATATATAGAGAGAGAGAGAGAGAGAGAGAGAGAGAGAGAGAAATTATTTCTTATTTAAGTTTGCTTGAAAACTTTAAACTATAGTTAAATTCTATGTGAATCTAGGTTTTTCAAACTAAAATAGGAAGACTCCTTTAACTCTGATTCTAAGGTTTATTAAATGGACAGAGAGCCGGAAGAAGATATAATATTATTTTTCCTATGTGAACCTATTTATGAAAAGTGATAAGTGATATCCAAATATAGGGTTTTGAACTCATATTAATAGCTTATTAATTTGCTTGAGAAATATATTAGTAAAACTAGATGTAATAAAACTTAGAAGAAAAACTATATAATGATTTTAAAATACAACGGTTCATAAAAGCATAGGTAAATATCTACATCTTTACTTTACAGAATAGTTACATTATTGTACAATTGCTATTAGCTCTGAAAAGACTATGGCATGCTTCACAAAAAATATACAGAATGATGATTTTTCTAACTTGTTCTAACTTTAAGAAGTTACTAGGTTATAAAATCCATCAACATTTATAAAACTTCCAAATGCAAATATAAAATAAAATCATAGATAATAAACAAACAGCTTAGAACTTGGATAATTGCAGAAGGGGAAAATGCACCCAAAGGAGACCGTTCCTCCCAACCATCTCCTGAAAGCAACCAAAATCACTTGATTTAGGACCCTCGATCATGTTCACTGAACCACTAGGACAAATATGTTGTGTATCATCCCACAAAAAAAAAATATGTAACTCAGCACTCAATAGCAGACTTCCTTATGTTCCTGACTTTTCAATTTGCAACAATCACAAGGTTCATTCACTTAGAAATAGAATGTAGTGAGCCTCCTTCTGAATTCGATGGTATTTATAAGATTTCCTAGGTCTTTGGGTTAGTTTTTAAATTAAATGATCCACCTGCTCAGTTCCTCCTCTCAAGGAACATGACCACAATTTTGGGTATTTTTCATCCTACAACAGCTAGAAAGTGAAATGCTAGTGCTGCCACTTGTCATTTAGCCTTCTATAACTGCTCATTCCTCCTATTGGGTTAGTGGACACTCTTTCAACAGTCTCCTTTGGATAGGTGTATCTTCCTTTAATTAGTTGAATAAATAAAATATTCAATTACAGTCATCCTTGACCAACTTGGTCATAACAACTTATAATAACTTTTTGCATAATATTTTCTCAAATAAATAAAAATATTTATTTTCCAGTTCTAGGTGGGTTATGGTCTCTCGATGCTTCTTGCCAAAAATGCATCCTTTGCAAACTCTCTCTAGTTTGTCGATCAATGGAAATCCTTTCACCATATTCTTTGTGTGCAATAGATTTATCCCACCAAAATTCAAATGTACAAATATGAAATGCCATAGCCAGGATTCATCATGAACTCATTTTCTTTCATGTCGCAATGTACGACCGCTTCTTTGCTTTCTACCTTGAATGCAACTCTTGTATTTGTCTTTCCTTTCATGTCTAGAACTATCCTCAATGGAAACAAGAGCATCCTTTTCATTGCACTTTTACTATCAGCTGGTTTCTTGGACGTATGTCTTTAATCACACAATGATTGTCTTCCATGTAGACTCTGTAACCTTTATGTATAAGTTTTCCAATACTTGGAAAATTATGTTTCAGATCTTCAACATGATAAACATCAGGCATAAAAATTCGCTCCCCCAGTGTGTTTATAATACCAATAGTATATTTTCCCAAAATAGTGACTTGGACATTATTTCCAAGTGTAACATTAGTTTGAACTGGATTATCTAGGTTGAAAAACAAATTTAAATTACCAGTCATATGATTGTTGCATCCTGAATCTAAATACCATATATTGCATGGACTTTCTTAGACAGTATTGCATTCGATTGGGCATGTGCATGCCATCAACATAGCGCTCGACGAAGTGCTGGTGTTCGTCGACTAGTTCTGACTTTTCTTTCCTTGGTCAAATTGATTCTTCCTGCATTCATATGCATAATGACCAAATTTATTACAATAATGACATTGAATTTTTTATTTATCAAACCTGTGACCACTTGGATGACTTGGGTTCTGATTATTTCCTCTACCAACGACATTCACGGGATGGTTGTTATGTCCTCCTCTTGAGAATTTTGTTCCTCTTCCTCTTGAATTATTTTTGCCCCTGCCTCTTCAATGGCTTATAGATGATTGTGTTATGAATGCACCTTCTAATTATGTATTTGATCTGTTGATTATGTGTTCATGATTGATGAGTGAATCTTCCAAGTCATAAATGGTAAACACTGACATGTCTTTGTTTTCTTCCAAGGTCATAACCAAGGGTTCAAATATTGGAGGAAGACCTCTAAGAATTTTTTTCAACAACCCTTTGGTATTCTATGGTTTCTCCATGATATTTTAGTTGACTTATCAAACCAACAACTCTAGTATACAATGATTCTATTGAATATGTTTCTTTCATTGACAGAGATTCAAAATCTCTTCTTAGAATCTGCAACTTGGAAGTCTTTACCTTGTCCAAACCTTGATATGTGGTCTCCAATGTGTCCCATGCCTGCTTAGTGGTAATTGTTGCTTCTATTCTTGGGAGTATGTTTTAATGCATGGCGTGGTGTATGTAGAATAGAGCCTTTCCATATTTCTTCCTCTACTCACTTAAGGCATCTTTCTCAGCTTGTGTGATATTTTTATATGCTTCCTGATCTGTTGGTTTTGCATAACCATTTTAAACTATCTCCCAAACATCTTGACCTCTGAACAAAGCCTTCATTGTTAGAGACCAATACTCATAATTCATTCCTATAAAAATTGGAGTTTGTAAACTCGACATGTGTGAGCAAGAAGTGGAAGCCATTTTTAATTTTTAATTTTCCTTAGAAAAATACTTTTTCCCTTCTAATACATGGTTTCTTTCCTAAACCTGCTCTGATACTAGATCTCGGGAAATACGGTTGCTTCAACGGTAGACTTGAGTTACCATGCAGTCATAATTTTTTCTTTCCCTTTTTACTTTAATGGAAAGTCTTGCGACCAAAATACTTGCGAAGAAATTATTTGATCTGGATTTATGCGTGAACGAAATGAAAGAACATATACAGAATCATAATCACAGAAATTTTGCAAAGATAAAAGAGATACAGTAAACACATATTCTATTAAATGGTGGAAATAGAACAGACTGTAATACAATTGCTAGAATGGTGGTAGCTATCTCTGAGAAGAGATGTGGCTGTGACGCTCATCCATGCCAAGATGAATAGAAAATGAGACCAGAGGGGCCTATTTATAATAATAATGATGGTGAGAACCTCAAAAGTCCAAAACATAACCCTAGAAGATGAACCATCATAAAGTTTGCAGCCCCAAGGTGGTAAGTTGAATAGTCAACTTCTCGGGGTCATAACTTTTGTATACGATCTCTGATTTGGGCATTCAATAGCTCGTTGGAAAGGTCTATCTAATATTTAAAAATTTTGGTTGGTCAAATTTATTCCAAGGGCAAAAATTTGGTCCTCAAATCGCCAAAAAACGTCGTTTATGGCTCAAAATGGCCCCAGAAGTTTGGGACCCGAAAAACTGTAGAAAAATAACTAGGAAACTGCCACAATGGACAATTGTTTTGAGCCAGTGGAATAGGTGGGTGGCCTCGATATCCATCTGGATCAATCCTCCATCCTTAGGAAGTAATGGTCTCCATTGCGTTGAATCCCATATCATATCTCGAGCTGTGTGTTGAGTTGATCTCCTGGTGCGACATTTGCTGAAGTGAAGAGGCTTCCTTTCTTTGACATCCTGAGAGGGCTATAATTATTGTATGGATGATTCATTTCTAGATTAGCACCTTGAATGTGTGGCTTTGCATTGTAGAGGTACTCAGATAGATGAGGAAATGTCTTATTCTTGTGTCTGATGAGCAGAGACACCCTGTGCATAGTGTGTGTAGGTCTCTGTGATCTTATGTTCTCCTTCAGACGCAATTGTTAAGAGGAATACTTTTCTGATGTGGGAGCTTATATTCCTACCTTGCGAGACTTTGTTAGGTGCGATGGTCTCTGGTATTCAATAGAGTTTTCCTCCCAAAGTATCAATGATGTTGCGAGGTCGTGACTCATATACAGCATGATGCTTCCACATATATGGTTGTCCTAAAAGAACATCACAGACTTCAAGTGGGGCCGCATCACACAGTACCTCGTCTTTGAAAGGATTGATGCCATATGGTAGAAGGCATTTTTGAGTAATGTGAATACCTCATCCTTGGCTTAGCCAACCGATGTTGTAGGTTTGCAGGTGTGGTGTTGTCAGAAGCTCCAATATCTTGACAACTTCTACTGAGATCAGGTTCTTTTGGTTGCCGTTATCAACAACAAAATGTAGAGGTGTTCCCTTCACCCACATCTGTGAGTGGAAGAGGCGCTCCTCTGCCTATGACTCTTTAGGATCCTTTAGTTGAATCTATGTGGTAGCAATAGTGTCAATGGGGTCTACATCAATGATCTGCATTCCATTGTATGCGGCTGTGGCATTGGGTTCAGAATCAGAATCAGGATCTGATTCTAAAGATTTGATCTCGGCCACTAATGACTGCTTTGAGTGACATTCATCAGTGTTGTACCAAGGGATTCTATGAAATTTGCACCACTTACTGGTGTCCTTATTTTTCTTTTAATCCCCCTTCTTTTGTTGTGGTAGGGACTGGTTATCGTTTCCTTTTCCTGTGTTCTATGGGCCAGGCTTTCCCTTGTCTTGCTTCTGCGGTGGATTTGTAGGTCCAGAGTCTCACTTGTTCTTTTTTCAAAATTTCTCCTCGATTTTGATAGCATACCGATAGGCGGATCCAAGTGACGAGATGTCAAGGAAGTCCATCTCAGTTTGGATGTACCAATGTAGACCACTGCAATATTTCAGAATCAGGTGCTTCTTGGAGTCCTTGATACTCAGCTTTGTATGCAGGGTATGAAAGTTATTGGTGTACTCCAACACCATCTGGTCCCTTTCTTGACGCAGAATGGTCCATTTTGTGTACTGGTCATCATAGTTTCTCACAGGGTAATACTGTTCCCTGACGGCATCTATGAAAGAGTCTCAAGTGGGATTTGTTTCAAACATTCCAGACTCGTCTCATGATTTTTGATCACAATAAGTACCCCACCAATTTTCAACATGGGGGACTGCCTTAAGGAGCGCAAAGGTGATATTTTCTCTGTCGAAAAAATTGTAGACAGAGAAATACCCTTCTAGAACATTCATCCAATTATCTAGGGCATCTCCATCGATTTTTCCTTCAAATAAAGGAATATCAAAGTTAACTTGTACCTTGAAGGGAGTTGCATCCCCGAACCGACTGCTCCTTGAATATGCACTTGCTGCTGCTGGCATTCATAAAAGGATTTGGGCGAAACTATCCATCATCTCGTTCCTCTGCTGCTCAAGGGCTTCCTTGAGCAACGACTTGATACGATATTTTGATTTGTCGTCTCTCTTTTCTTCTGCCATGGGAGTTCATTTGGGATGGTGAGAATGATCAAGTGAAACTAGTTCGAGACCAAAATCTCTATACTCGGACCACGTCAGAGACGTGCACCGAGAAACAATCAAAGAGCAGATTGCTCTGATACCACTGATCTGGATTTATGCGTGAACGAAATGAAAGAACATATACAGAATCATAATCACAGACAATTTGCAAAGATAATAGAGATACATTAAACACGTATTCTATTAAATGGTGAAAAATAGAACAGACTGTAATACAATTGCTAGAATGGTGGTAGCCATCTCTGAGAAGAGATGTGGCTTCTACGCTCATCTATGCCAATCTGAATACAAAATGAGGCCAAAGGGGCCTATTTATAATAATAATGAGGTTGAGAACCTCAAAATTCCAAAACGTAACCCTAGAAGATGAACCGTCATAAAATTTGCGGTCTCAAGGTGGTAAGTTGAACAGTCAATTTCCTAGGGTCATAACGTTTGCATACGATCTCGGATTTGGGCATTCGATAGCTCATTGGAAAGGTCTATCTAATATTTAAAACTTTTGGTTGGACAAATGTATTCCAATGGCAAAAATTTGGCCCCTGAATCGCTAAAAAACATCGTTTATGGCTCAAAACGGCCCCAGCAGTTTGGGACCCAAAAAACTATAGAAAAATAACTAGGAAACTGGCACAATGGACAATTGTTTTGAGCCAGTGGAATATGTTGGTGGTCACCGATATCCATCTGGATCATTAATGCAATGTATTTATTGCTATAGAATTTTTACTAGACACACTTTTGCCTCGACAGAGTCACTTGCCTTCGACTAGCTTTTACTGCGACAGGATTTAGGTTGCAACCAACTCTCACTTTGACCGGACCACTTTTAATCAAACATTATAAAAAGATAATTCTTAGTCTAAAGACTTAAGATATGAAAAACACTTTTCACCGATGGTAACTGGGGATAAACTGTGCTACAACTATATTTCCACTCACTCACAATATTATATAACCAAATATTAAATAAGATTTGTGTCAAACACTCCGCGGAGAAAAAACTAGAGCTTTTACGCGGTGAAATAATTATGGATTATTTGTGTCTTTCACTAAACGGTACATGTAAACAAAATTCACTCAATTAAATTGAGAGAAGATGTGTCGCTAAATAAAACTTGCATTAAACCATAAACTATGGATTTATATATCTTGTTGCGGCATAACAAAGAACTACACCTGTAAATACAAACTTGGAAATTTACAAGGATGTTTCACCTTTTATAGATCTTTGGCTCTCAACACTTTCACAAAACACAGAAGCTTGATATTTGAACTCTTCACATATTTTTTCCTTCTTCTTTTTCACACTTCTCTTCTCTGTATTTATGTATGTTTGTGTCTATCTCTCCATATTTTCAATCTTCTTCTTCTTATAAAAAAATTCTACCGACTTACATTAAAGACTGTAATAACTATCTACATAGAAACTTGGGTTCAAAAATTCAATTCGGCTGTCTTATATATGGGAGACATGAACAATTCATCCTGTTAGAGCCGACTAATTCACTATGTGGATCAATGAGTAATTAATATTTCCAGCAAATCAGAGATGCAACCATGATAAAATCCCTTAACATGACATCAATGGAATCCATCCTTCTAAATAGTACTGCTAAGTGACCAAAATTTAATCACTCCTTTCAAAGACTTGAAGCATCAAACTTCTATACAATAGCTATCCTCACACTGGGCCTTGATATTGTTGTGCAATATACCATGGTGAAACTAATAAAATAATCGGGCATTAAGCAACTGGAGATATACAACCAAAAATAGGATGAATAATAATTTTCCAAAATTAGTTTCTGGGATAAAATCATTTTGATATACTCGAGGTATAACTTAGTTTTCTTGGCAACATTTAGATATTGTTTGTGTATATTCTTTAGCTTGAACTTACAAGATTAGAATGCTGAGGGAATCATATCTTGCAGAGTTGGACTTGTTGGCCAAAACAGTCAAGTGCTTGGAAATGACCAAGAAACTGTTATAGCAACAACAATATTTCCTCAGAGAGTCAATGATGTGTCATATCATAAGTGTGGGATATGATGCAGCCATCTGCAAATCTCTCCCCAAAGAGGAAATGTGGAACGAAAAAGCAAGGTGATTAAATTAAATTAGAAGCATAATCTAACTAGAGCATTTTATCCTTCACCTGCCTAACCATCTATCCATAGGTGAGGAAATTCCATTCCAGAAACTTTGAATTGATCAAGAAAAATAGAGTCATAATAAGTAGTCAACCAAGAGGGATTGATCCGGTTGTTTTATGGGCAATTTTTCAAAGATTAAATAGGGGGGATTTTCTCTGAAAAGAAACTCTAAAATGCATGGGGTTTTCCTGTCTTACAATGATGCACATCCGGGATGACATTTCATATCTTCGTGCAAAGCCTAGGCATGATATTTAGGCTATGAATTTCTCTAAGTTGCATCAGTATTACATTCATTCGATTGCTTAATTATCAAATGTTCTCTAATAAATTAAAATACATTTGGACACAATCTTCTCAGCTTGTCTATTCCACTTTCCCATAAATGTCCTCCATTATTTAAACTCTTGGATCTGGTTGGAATCACAATGGCAACGGGGAACAACACGGCTGAAGTGGGCATGGTGTATTGAGAACTGTGCGTCCAAATTCACTCGTTGACCTTGGATGAGTTGATATCGCAAGGGCAGGTGCAAGAGTCAGCACTAACCAGATTGCTTCTTTGAGGAAGGCAGTCACACACTAACCAGAGTGCTTGTTTGAGGAAGTGACTAGCCCAATAGGGGTGGTCCTAGGTGGCGATACTAGTAGTAAATTTGATACATGGTGCTTCTACTCAATGATGATTGAAATATAATATTCATACTTTCAACTGTGTATTTTAGATAGGTCTGTTCACTTCTCTCAATGGTTAGTTGGTTTCTTTGGTTTCAAATTTTTTTATTTTCAAATATATGCATTCATAAGTTCTTGATTATAATATGGCATTTCTTGGTCAGTCAACTATGAGTACATCGACTTGATCTTGAAGAGAATAAATTCATGCACAAGCATTCATTTTTTTGTGGACTTGGATTTCATATCGCAGTTTGAGATAGCGAGACCCACCAGCAAATACAACGCTCTCCTTGGGTTGCTTCCTACAATATATGTGAGGAGGGCTCATAAATTGCAGTCATTGTAAAAACAATGTGCGAATTTCTAAAGAAATCGTTGAGGAAGGGGATGCACCTTCCCCCTTGGAGGAAATACATCTACATGCACTCCATGTAGTTGGGTTCCTACAAGAGAACATTAGCTTGCAACTCTCATCAAAATCATTATTGGTTAACCAAGAAAAGCAGTTTTTTGTGCCCATCTGTGATTGAGAAACCCCTTAAAAGGTTAGCCATCATTACAGATTTCGATGGTGAACATGGCTCAGACATTAAATTTGGCTAACATCTACCCATCGTTGGAGAGTGGGCAACACAAAATGAGGTAGACGTCAGCCTCTTATAACCAATAATAGTTTAAATAAATATGCTTTTAAAAATAGTTTAATATAAACTTTAAAGGACAATTTTAAAACTATAGTTAAAAAAAATAATCTCCTCATTGATAAACTAATATCCTTTACGAAATACTATATGTAGAAAATATAAAAAAAATATCATACAATCTACTAAATGCTTTATAAACTAATAAATATATCATACAATCAATTAAATTATATAATAAACTAATAAATATATCATACAATCAATTAAATTATATAATAAACTAATAAAAATATCATACCATGCTTTACAAAATAAATAGTTTAAATATTACTTTCATACCATATATATCTTACAATCAAGAAAGATAAAATACAAAGTGAGAATCATCGTAATAAAACATTAAAAAATCCAAAGTGAAAATTTGGACAATCAATGAGAAAAACACACATAAAGAAAATTACTAATCATTACTAACCATAGCCACCATTAAGATACATCTTTTGGAAAATTTACATGGATTTAGAAACTCTAATTATTATCCATTCATTGTATTTTTCTTCTTTTGAAAAATTAACATAAACATACAAACTCTAATTAGTATTAATTCATTATATTTATTTATATTTCTTCCAACTTAAACTTTAGAAAGAAGACAGAAATATACACAAGGGTTTTCATGATTTATTGGTTTAAAATGGGACCACCAAATGGGACACAATAGTTATTTTATTTGTTAAATTTGTTTTTTTATATAGAATTTACTAACGATTAAGATAACAATTAAATAATAATTTAAATTAAATATAAATAATAATCACTAATATTATTAATATTAAAATTCATGTTATTTGAAAATAGACAAAAAAAATTCAAGATTATTTTTATCTTTTATTACTTTAATAATATTAATATTAATTTCATTTCTTTTTTTGTAAATAAAATATTATATTACTGCACAATTGCAAAAAGAACGGTTACAGGAACGCCCAAAACATAGGCCACATAAAAAATCCCAACTCAAGAACCATTACAACCATCCACAAAAAATAGTTTCCTTTCCCAAAAGAGGAGATCCCCACCAAGGCAGAGTTCAATCCCATAACTAAGACCGCCAACTCTATAAGTAAACTGACTAAAACACCTATATCTATTGATAGAGACTTGCTATCAGGTAGACAAGACAATAACATAAACTAGAACACGGATCAAGGAAGAAGGTCGATGCTAGGAAAGACCGCATTCTGCACTAAATCATCCCTGCTTTATGGGGTGGCACCGCTACCTTTCTCCATGCCCTAGCCGTCGGGCCTCTAGCTTGAGCCTCCTTCCTAGTGCTGCTACATCCCTAGGTGGTAGAGGACAATTCCTAGGTGCGACGCAATTTGGTCAACTTTGCAATGCATTAGGCGGCAGTCCTCACTATGGTCGATGAGCTTCCTGTGCATCACCCAGCAGTCCGCATTGTGTTCGTTCCAAGATTTAGCAAGTTCCTCATCTCCTTCTTTAATTGTCTCGACCTCTTCCCTCCTAGCCTCCAAATTGAGCGAGACATGCGTAACTAGGTTCATGATAACCCAGTACATCATGATCAGGCAGTCATGGGTTAAAGCCCTACCAGTTGTAGAGCTCGGATCTACGACCCAATCCTCGACCTCCATTCGAACTTCCTCAATTGGCAGTGATTTTACTTGTTCCCACAATTCCTTTTCCAGTCTTTCCATGGCTTTGCGGGCTACCAGAGGAATGTGTTCTTTAAATAATTCTACAGCCACATGGGCATGAAGTTGAGCACGGGTTGTAGTGCCCTTGCCTCTCCTGGACCCTCCCTTCCCTTTGTCACGGCCCAAGGTCAGATCTTCACTTGCACTGGACTTCCCATGACCGCCCCGGGGAGGATCCATCTCATCCTTCGCTCCCAAACTCTTCTTTGAACTACTCTAACATTTGCACAATTGCTCCCTACACCTAATCACCAGCCAGCTAGTGTAATCCTTCCACAAGAAGCGGATGGTGAGCCATGCAGCCATATCGGTATTAATAAGAAGTGGGGAGTTATTTGGCTTAACGGTTTTGTACCTGTCATTGATCTGCCTAATCGATTGATTACCCTTCCCCATACTCAGCACGATCCAAGTCATCATTCGTATCGTCACATCTGAATCCCTTTCTCACAGAAAATTTGTTCCTCCTTTCCTTCCCGGTTGATTATCGTACCCCATCTCAATGGTGAGAGGACTAGCTCAGATTATAATGCACGTCGCCTTCATGATTACGTGTAGTGACATTCGAGATCTGTGGAGGGATCCCTCTGCCCCCTGTGACAACCTTGATTATCCCTCTCATCACCCATCATCTGTCCATTTGAGCTGACGTCTTGAAGGGCTAGTTGTTGGCACCTTGGCACCCACTGGGCTGCTTTGAAATCCTCAAGTCATCCCATCCTGTGGGCCCCATTCTCCCTTGCGCCAATGTTTTCCAGCATGTCCACTACCTAGTTTGATTCTCATCTGATGTGGTGAAAGGATATAGCTAGATGATCCATGACCAGGCTACGAAGGGTTTCCAACTGACTGGCCAAACGCCAGCTGGATGAAACCTTCTATGTTTTCTTCCCATTGGCGAGCTACTTTTCCATCTGTATGAGGATGTTCGAGTCTCTAAGTATCAGATTAAGACCCTGAATCATGCCTTCAAGTGTCACAAATTTGTTTGTGTCAAAGCCAATTGACCCATAGAACACTTGAAGAATTTGTCCTGTCGAGTTTCTATAGACTCCCCCGTAACCTGCTGCTCTGAGGTTACCCTTTGTTGCCACATCAAAATTTAGTTTGTAAACCAAACCAGGTGGAGGAGACCATGTCTTAGGGCTAGAGACTCTGCAAACCTTAGTACTTTGTCGCAGGCCATCCATAGTTCCTCTCACTAACCCCCATCCCTCCGCAATTAACATTTTTGGGCCTGTGAACTCTTTATCTTCCTCATTCCATTCCATGCTACATATTGTTTCTACCAGTTTCAAGGTGAGGGTTTTCCACACCTCCTCAGGCATGTGCTGCTTGTCCAAAATATTCATCTATTGCACTCCTTCCAGATCACCCACATGGCATGACCTAGAAAGGCTTTCCAAAGAGTGCATAATATGAGATTTTTGAAGGCTTTGGGATGCCACTCCCTTAGAGTTTGGCCCGGATATCCCTTGCACCTGTTGCTTTTCCTGAAATCTTGAGCCCCCTATCCCATAGTTCCACAGAGAATGAACAAGATTCAAGTAAGTGGTTCATGCTCTCCTCTTGGTTTTTACATAAGACGCATTGTGATGGGCCTTGAATTCCTCTTCGTCTCAGATTTTCTCCTATCAATATCCTACTTCTGACTACCAGCCAGTAGAAGGTGGCGACCTTTGGCAATGGGTTGGTTGTCCATATATTTTTCCATATCTCATCCTCCTCCTCCCCCCTTCTTATCAGTATATTGTAGGATTCTTTAATGCTAAATAATCATTTTTGAGTGTATCCCCACCGAAGAGCATCCTCCTCGTCCTTGTGTAGAACACAGCGCTCTTGAAGTTCATTCTTGAAAGATCGTGTGTCTTCCTCTGAGATCCTCTCATCCCTCTTATCCGGGATCTCTGATCTTCCGCACACATATTTTCTAGGGTGCGATTAATGAAGCGCAGGCTGAACCAGCACTGTTCCAGCTGAACATAATGCTCAGCTCTGGGAGATGCACAAAGGTGAAAGGGAGTGTGCAGGAGGTATAGCTATGCATGCCTTGGATGTGAGGGGGTGCTAACAGTGCAATGTAATGAAGGAGGAGATATGCTCATTTTCCCATGAAGTTGGAATATTTCAGCAAGAGCATAGCATCAGTCTGGCATGCTCCTACTTGCTCAGCAGATTTCAGCAAGATGAAGAAAACCTCCAGTGAGAGAGAGAGCCTATGGGGAAGGCTAGATCTCTATATGGGAGGCAATCACGGATGGATTGAAAGACCAGAGGCTTCCATGAATGAGGCGCTCTGGATACTTCATGCTAAACCCTAAAAATAAGACAAATAAGCAAAAAGGGAAACACAGAGAGAGAGATGTGTTTCAGCAAAAACAAAGAAGAAGACCTTTTTTATTATGGAGCATCCTCTTATATAATGAAGAGCTTTCTTATTTGCATAAATAAACATAATTAATTATTAAACCTAATTTAAATTTTTTCCATCTTCTCCATGCTACCCAATTCCTCCCTGTTTAGATCTGGAAGTGTCCCGACTTCCATGAGAAGGTGAGGAAACATTCTGTGCAAGACTTCAGCTATGATCCACTTTGCCTGAGCTGGGGTTTGTCCTTGACGAGCCACGAGATAAGAAGTGTATGCCCAGTGCCTTGTAGAATGGGTCTAGGTGTCCAGGAGAGTGTCTTTGACCAAGGGGAGTTGGAAGTCTGGAATGTTGTTGACTGGATGAGTAATGATGACTGGTTCCTCTAGTACGGGGGGCTCAAACAACTTCAGATGATTGACATTAATGGCCCAGTTGTGGTGGAAGATCCAATCTGTAAGCATTTTCTCCAATTTTGTCAAGGATACTATAAGGGCCATATCTTATTGGCAGGAGCTTGTGATGCTGGCCTTTGAAGCGTTTTTTATCCAAGTGTAACCAGACTTTATATCCAGGTTGAAGGTCATGAACTTCCTTTGTTTGTCATGGCATTGCTTGGCCTGATCTTGAGCTTCTTTGAGTGTTGTTGTGACTGCATTGTGGTGTTGTGAAATTTGTTGTAGAAATCGTTGGGATGAGATTTGTTCCTTCTGTTGGTGCATGGTACCTTGAGGAGCTAAAGTGAGTGGGAGCTTTGCTGGAGATGCTGGTTGGAAGCCCAAGCAGACTTCAAAAGGAGAAAACCCAATAGAGGAATGCGTGGCCTTGTTGTGGCTATGCTGGAGGATGTGCAAATAATTGTCCCATTGTTTGCTGCATCCAAAGTGAGTTCTAAGAGCATGAACCAAGACCCTGTTCACCACTTGTGTTTGGCCATCCGTTTGAGGATGGAATGATATGGAAAACTTGAGTTTGCACCCTAGTAGCGCCCAAATTTTCTTCCCAAATGTGCTTAGGAAGCAAGAATCTCTATCTGATATGATAGTGCTTGGTAGGACAAAATGTGGCCAAAAATGCCGAAAGTATAACTTTGTTGTTTGTGCTGCTATTGTATTTTTTGTGCATGGAGTAAAAAGTGCCATTTTGCTGAAGTGGCATACCACTACCCAGATTGGATCATGTTTCTTTTCGGTGGTTGGGAGTCCACTGAGAAAGTCCATGGAGATTGACTCCCAAGGCCATGAAGGAAGAGGCAATGGCTGATATAAGCCATGTTTCTGGTTGGATGGATTGGATTGGGAGCATAATGCATAAGCTCGGATAAATTTCTCAACTTGGGGCTGCATGCAAGGCCAATGGAAATGGCGTTGTGGATTTTGGATGGTCTTTGTGGCACCGAAGTGGCCACCATAGGCTGAAGCATGAGCCTCCCTGATGAGCAAGAGGCATTCCTATGAGTGTGGAACACACAACAAATTGAATTTATAAAGCCAAAGATTTTATACCACCCAGAAATATTTTATAAAGCCAAAGAAATTTATACCACCCAGAAATATTTTGAGCTCACTCGCCAAAGAAGGGAGTGGACATTGCTTTAATGCTTTGATACTGGTTGGATCCAGTTGAATACCTTCCAAATTGACCACAAATCCTAGATATGGAACTGTATTCTAACCAAAATATGACTTCTTTTCTTTTACCTGCAACTTGTTGGCTCGGAGGATTTGGAGAATTTGTCGAACATGCTGCATGTGTGCATCCCATGTATGGCTGAAGATGAGAATGTCATCTAAGTAGATGACCACCATGCGGCCCAAATGTGGTCTAAAAATGTCATTGATGAGCCTCATAAATGTTGCTTGAGCATTGGTGAGGCTGAAGGGCATGAATTTCCATTCATAAAGACCAAATTTGGTCTTAAATGTTGTCTTCCATACATCATCTGGGTTCATTTGAACCTGATGGTAACCAGCTGTCAGATCTAGTATGGTGAACCATTTTTCTCCTTGGAGGGTGTCGAGTAACTCCTCAATTCGGGGTAGTGGGTAACGGTTTTTTACAGTAGCTTTATTGAGGGCCCAGTAATCAGTGACAAGGTGCATGTCTAGGGTATCTCGTTTGGGAATAACAAAGGCAGGAGATGCGCAAGGAGAAGGAGAGGATTGGATATGACCGGAGTTAATGAGTTCTGTCAATTGTTTTTCCATTTCCTTCGTTTCTGTGGGGGCCAACCGGTAAGTGGGGGCATTAGGTAAGGCAGATATGGGGATGAGATGGATTGAATGGTCTATGTGCCTGGAGGGGGGGAGGCCCGTAGGAGGTTGAAACACATCGACAAATTCTTTGAGTAGAGGAGTCATGGCTACAGGAACAAGATGAGTGGTATTGTTTGGTGGTACAGGGCGCACCAAACAGAGAGATACACACTGATTAAGTTGGACATGTGGGGTTTTCTTGGTAGTAGAAGGGGTTTTCGGTGTTGTTGTTGTTAATATATAGGTGTGGCCATCTTTTGAAAGATTATATTGGCGATATTTGGCTAGATAGATAGCATTTATTTGTGATTGGTAGGGTATTCCCAACAGTAAATCTGAACAATCCAAGGGGGAAACATCACAGAGAACAGTGTCTTTGAATTGGCCTATAGCAAAGGTGACAAGGCATCGCTCAGATACTAGGAGACGGGGACCATCCTTCTGAACCCATCTGAGCTGATAGGGGTGTGGGTGCAGAGTAGTAATGAGGTTAAGGCGGTTGACTAGGGCTTGAGATACCATATTCTTCTGGCTGCCATTGTCCGTAATCAGTAAGGCTAAAGAATTTTTGATTTGGTAATTATGACTGAAAAGTGGTTGGGTTGAGGAGTTTGAATCATCTTGGGTCATTAGGATCAAAGAGAGATCCACTTCGGTCGGATCGTCTAGAGTGACTTCTTCAGTGTCCTCTATTGGTGGAGTATTAACGAGCTTTGTGAGTAAGGCTTTGTTGGTCTTTATATTTTGGAGGGTTTGACAATATGAGGAGTTGTGTGAGGTAGCCTTATGGAATGAACACCAAGGTGTTCTTGTATTTGTATGGCTAACAGGATTTTGAGGTCGAGTAGGTGGAAAATGAGTTGAAGAGTTGGAGATGGTTGTTTGAGAGGGAGAGGCATGAGGGTTGGGGCAGTATTGAGGAGTACGACCCCTAGGAGCAATCTTCCTTTCAATAGCCAATGCTCTCTGAAAAAATTTATCTAATGTTGGATTTTCGAACAACTCTACCTCTCTATAGAACTACATCAATAAACCAGGGATAAATTTAAGAATGAGTACCTCTTTCGGGTCTGGAATGTGGAGTTGTAGGCGCAGTTTGCAAAAGAAGTCGATGTAACCTTGAATGCTTTGTGAAGGAAGTTTCCTTATTTGATGCCATCTCATCCATAGAGATTGTACATACCCTGGTGGGTAGAAGTGGGTTCTTAATGCGTCAAAAAGTTGAGCCCAAGTTCTGATGGGTGTGGAGGACGAAGTTCCTAGAGAAGTTCCAAGTTCCACCACGAATGTGGTATTTTCTTGCTTAGTGTCCCACCAGGTTTGTGCAAGGCCTTCAAGTTGTAAGGAGGCAATTTGGAGCTTTCTCTCATTTTCTTCCCAGGAGTTCAAGTAGTACCAGCAAAAATAGCACAACAATGACCAGGAAAACATCCATCATAAGTATAACCGGTTCAATTATTTATTCCCTTAAGCATTTAATCAAGAAGACCAAGCGGAACAACCATGCATCAAAACTAGTAGCACCACAACAAGCATAACAAGGAGGCCCAACAGAAGAATTATTTGAACAAGTATAATCCCCTAGATTCCTACTTCTTCCATCACCACCACCACTCTAGTTCACTCAGCTTCAATCATTCGGCACCCACTCGTTCAGTAACACTTCAAGCATGTCATTGTCAAGTTTTCAACATTCTGTTACTAGTCCAGGATCAAGGGGGAGGTGGGCCCCATTAAGTTATGTTGCGGCTATCATACTGTGGCGAACTGACTGCGACAAGGGTAGGAAGTCAGGGGTAGTTCGAAGGGTAAGCTTTTCAAGGTTCGTTCAGAAGGAAAGCTTCAGGAAATAGAGAGAGCAAACGATATAGTGGGTCACTGCTATAGATCAATGGGTAGGGAAAGTCTCGGATTTGGGGGGTACACGTAGCTCAATGACATTTCCACCCAGTTGGAGTAAATCCTCCTAGGGATGTTATTATTCGATGTCCTGAGAGGATTTAGCAAGCCCTAACCTACTTTTGCTTCTCTTCATCAGGACCCCGCAGGGGGTCCATCCCCTGTAGTCGAAGGCGGCTGATGTATATATAAAGCAAGCAAAAAAATAGCCGATAAATCATAAACAGCTCGTGCGTACACAACAGGAAAATCAGTGGCTGAATTAGTGAAAGCTACCCCTATGGATGCTAGAGAATCTGAACCTATTCCCCTCTACCTTTCCACCTAGAGAACTTATCCTACCACCTATTGAGCCAGGAATCCTTCGTAGGGGAGGCATACTATGAACCCTTTACCCCCCTACCTTCCCTTGGTTACAAACTATCCACTAGAGAAGTTCCAAGTTCCACCACGAATGTGGTATTTTCTTGCTTAGTGTCCCACCAGGTTTGTGCAAGGCCTTCAAGTTGTAAAAAGGCAATTTGAATCTTTCTCTCCTTAGTGAGTCCCGTGCATGTGTTAAAGTAGGTGGAGAGGCTATGGATCCATGAATCAACAGCTTCTTCATTGGTTTTCCCATCAAACTTAGGGACTTGTATTCTAGTGTCCAAACGGAATGGGTCTGGATTGGTCTGTTGGTGCATCCTCAACAACTCATTGAGTACAGAAGCAAGATCTTGGACTCGATTTGAAGTATTGGAATCCGATTCTACTGCCAAGGGATCTCTTCGAGGAGGCATGGTGAGGCCAACTGAAGATCACAACCAACGTAGGTGATAAAAAAAACCTGAAATAGAGCAAAGGAGTTGTAGGTCTAGAGGGAGAGATCTGTATTGTTTTAGATCTGTGAACCTCCTCTCTATTGTAGCTGAGATCTGTGTGCCCTTAGGGCTATGAGATCTGTGTATTCACTTGCATTCATCAACCTAGAGGCCGGTGAAATTTGGAATGTTTCATTAAAAATACCCCAAAAAAAAATTGGAGCCCATAGTCAAGATCTTAAGGCTATGATACCATTTGATCTGCTGCACACATATTTTCTAGGGTGCGATCAATGAAGCGTAGGCTGAACCAGCACTATTCCAGCTGAAGACAATGCTCAGCTTTGGGAGATGCACAGAGGTGAAAGGGAGTGCGCAGGAGGTGTAGCTACGCGTGCCCTGGATGTGAGCAGGTGCTGATAGTGCAGCATGATGGAGGAGATATGGTCATTTTCCTATGACATTGGAATATTTCAGCAAGAGTGTAGAATCAGTCTGGCCTACTCCTACTTGCTCAGCAAATTCCAGCAAGATGAAGAAAACCTCCAGTGAGAGAGAGAGGCTATGGGGAAGGCTAGATCTCTATATGGGAGACGATCACGGATGGATTGAAAGACCAGAGGCTACCATGAATGAGGCGCTCTAGCTACTTCATGCTAAACCTTAAAAACAAGACAAATAAGCAAAAAGGGAAACATAGAGAGAGAGACCTGTTTAAGCAAAAACAAAGAAGAAGACCTTTTTTATTAGGGAGCGTCCTCTTATATAATGAGGATCTTTCTTATTTGCATAAATAAACATAATTAATTAGTAAACCTAATTTAACCTTTTTCCATCTTCTCCACGCTTCCCAATTTCCCATCGGCTCTGGTCCCCCTGGATGCCCTCTTCCTTGTAATGATGAACCTTTATCTTACCTTCCTCCATCCCTCTGGCTCATATGTGCTGCCAGCAGGGATCATTCCCTAATTTGGGGAGTTGATTCTACGATTCATCCCATAAATTGGAATCATTCCCCGCCTTGACCTCCCAGAAACTATGCTCCTGAACTATATTTTGACCCACCAAAGCCTTCATCCAGATGTGAGATCCTGGAGGTTCCTCATTGAATCTTATCAGCTGGGTCCTGGAATAATCCCTCACATACTCCATGTGCCAGATCCTATCCCAAGGTTCCTGCATATAATTACACCATCTCCACCAGATTTTAGCTCCTTTAATTTCCCCCATAACTTCAGGGTCACGTAAACCCAAACCACCTTTTTCCTTCGGGCGCATATTTTCTCCCAGATTACCAAAAGAGAATTTGGCTTTTGCTTCTCTTCTTGCCCAAAGAAAGTTTCGTTGAAAACTCTGAATCTCCTTGATAATGGTCTTGGGAGCTGAGAGAACAAAGAAAAGGTACACCGACATAGCTTGGAGGACCGACTTTACCAAGACCAGTCTGCTTGGCAAGTTTAGGGGCTTGAGGACCCAACTTGATAACCTGCCCTTGATCCTATCAATGATATCCTGCCATGAAGTGTTTCTAATGATCACTTTACCTAGAGGAACCCCCAGATACTTGGAAGGGACGGATCCTTTAGTGAAACCCAAAATCCTAACTATATTTGTTTGAGTGATGGGTGTTGTGTTTAAGAAAAATACCTGAGATTTTGCAGCATTAACTGCTAGCCCCGACACCTTTGCAAAGAACGTTAAACTCATTTTGAAAGCACAATCTTCTTGGACTGAAGGGTGCCCCATGAGTATCTTGTCATCCACAAATTGCTGGTGAGTCTCTTTTTCCATGCCTTTGTGGAGCGAGAGTCCCTGGATACCCCTCATTCCATCTGATTTTGGATGAGTTTGTTTAGGCCCTCCGCCATTAGGACGAATAGAAAATGGGAGAGTGGGTCTCCTTGACTTATCTCCCGGGTCGACGAAAATAGCTTAGTTAGAGAACCATTCAGCAAGATAGAAAATAAAGGAGTGATGACCAAAGCCGTGAACCACTCCACCCATTATGAGCTAAAACCATATGCCCTCAGCATTTTCTCCAAGAATTTCCAGCTAAGTTTGTCATAGTCCTTGGCTATGTCAAGCTTGATGAGCATCCTAGGATGTCTAGTCCATTTCAAAGAATGGATGGTTTCATGGACTGCTATGATACCATCCATGATCTGTCTGCCCTCCATAAAACCTTACTGTTCTGGACTGATCAGGCCCAAGAGTAGGGGTTTTAGTCAATTCACGATCACCTTGGATATGATTTTATAAATCACATTACAAAGGGATATGGGTCTAAACTTACCTGGGGTGTCCGCTCCCTCCCCCTTTGATATCAACGATAGAAAAGTTGCATTAAAAGATTTTAAGACCCCTTGCTTTCTCCTTGATTCCTCAACAATAGTCCAGACTTCCTCCTTGATCATATACCAGAATAACTGGAAGAAGTTGGTTGTGAAACCATCCAGACTAAGGGCCTTCCCTTGGGCCATCTGGCTTACTACCTCCTCCACCTCCTCCATGGAGATGGGTTTATTGAGCATCGCATTATCCTCCCGGGTGACCTTCCTGGGGATGAGAGCAGTGATCCAAGCAATGTCCTGTTTCCTATCATTGTTGTCCTTAGTCATGGTTCCCTTAAAATAGCTCTTAAGTTCTTCCTCTACCTATCCTCTAGTCTCCACCTAGGACCCATTGGGCTTTTTGATTTTATGGATCTTCGAGCCTAATCTATTATGGATCACAGAGTTGTGGAAGAATTTAGAGTTCTTTTCTCCCTCCTGAATCCATTTGACCCTATATTTTTGCTTCCAATATATCTCTTCCTATCTTTCTCTGGCATCCAGTTGTATGAGAAGGTATTTCTCCTTCTCTTTCATCCCCATGTCCCATCCTGATTCCATTCCCTTCTACTGGATGAGGCCGATGTCCTAAAGGAGCCTTTTTTGTCTTAAAAGATATTACCAAATTCCTCCTTGTACCACGTGCGTATCGTTGCCTTCAATGCCTTGAGTTTATGCTAGAAGTTGTACACTCTGGTCCCCCCCTGGGTTGTCCAACTCCTGCCACCATTGCTCCACCAGGATCTTAAATTCCTTATTCTCCAGCCAGAATTGCTTGAAGCGGAAGGGCTTGCTAAGGATGGCATTCATCCAGTCCCATTCAAGACTGATTGGCCAATGATTCGAGGCTTCTGCTTGGAGGACACTCGCCCTCATTTCCCTAGCCCCCCTGATAATATTTTCTAATACCATGAATCTGTCTACCCAGGAAGCGACAAGGTGCTCCCCTCCCCTCCTATTATTCCATGTGAACTACCCATCCCTTGTCTCCAGATCTTCCATAGGGCTATGGGATAGAATCTCCCTGAATTCCTCTTGGTACTTACCCAGTACCCTCCTCCCCCCTTCTTTTCCTTGAGAGAGGTGATCAAGTTGAAATCCCCACCAACAATCCAGTTCCCCTCCTGGGCCAAAGCACTCAACCATATTAAATGGTGGATGAAGGCCTGTTTTGGGGGGAAGACACTAGGTCCATAAGAGTTGACTAGGGTTCATGTGGCCCCTGATCCTAAGAACTTGAATACTGCCATTAAAGAGAAATGATTGGCTTGCCATTCCGAGAGTTCTATCATCCTTGGGTTCCATAGAATTTCCATTCCCCCCCATACCTTCTGCATCTATTTCCATTGCACTACTGCCTTTCCAAATTTGTTGTCCCATTCTCATTAAGGTTTCATAACTATATTTAGTTTCTTATAAGAATAGCACGTTTGGTTTTTCCTACTTAATCTTTCTACTTAGGGTTTTAATATTTCTCGGGTGGTTACACCCCCTAATATTCCAAGAGACTATATTCACTGGGTAACCTTACTTACTTCAGAGAAGGCCTCCCTAATCGTCGGGTACTAGCTTGATTCGATCAACTTGGCTCCAATTGTTGTGATCCTCTGCTTATTCGTCTTTCATCCTTGCTTCAGGTCCTCCTCTAGAGACTTGCTCTTGCTCCCCTTGAAGACTCCACGCTGATCCCCAAATCTTGGTGAGCTTTGGATCTGATGATGGATTTCTGAAGGAGTTCCACCTGCTCCCTAGAGACATAGCCTTTTCCTGCCTTTCCGCATTCCTTCTCAATCACATCTAAGTCCAGCTCTCGTAAATCCATATCTTCCACATCGTCCTCTTCCATTGCTTCCAACTGGTTGTTTTCCTTAGATCCATCCATGATCATCCTTATTTCTTCTACCTTTTCATTATTCTGACCAGCTTCCCCTTCACCATCTTCCCCTAGGAGTTGAAAGGGATTCAAACTTTTTGGGTTTTTCTCGATCGTCTCCTTCTGTTTTTTTTTCCCACCATTATTCTTCCCTCGTTTCCTCCTTTTAACCTGCGTGAATCCATCATTGGCCTTCTTCTCTCCCCCTCCCTGATCTGAAACAGGCTTCTCCTGCTTCCCTTTCAAGAAGTTCCTTCCGAAGTGACCATATTCATGGTAGATTCTGCATTGAAAATGGAGTTGCTCATAGTCTATGATCTGCTGGATCCACTCCTCATCCTCCTAATTTAAGCTCACTGCCTCTGGGAGATCCTTTGACAAGTCCATGTAGACACAGATTGGAGCATAGGTCATGTACCTCTATTGCCTGGTTTGTTCATCTACCTTCACAAATTCTCCTATCAAGTTTCCAATGTCTCTTAGGATTTCCAGATCCCAGTATTCTCCTAGGAGGCCTACCAGCCGGATCCATACCAGAGCTACTATTAGATCCTCTGTTTCTGGGTTAAAACGTTCCTTCCAAGGTTGCAGATAAAGCCCAGCCAAAAAAAAAGAAATAGCCCCCCCCCTCCAGGACTCGGTCTCTGTCTTCCTGATTGAAAAAAATAATGATAAAGAATCCCTTTGCCCCCAAATGGAGATCATAGTGGCCGTTGGGCTTCCAAGTGCCTTGGATCCACATGACCAGATATTTTTCCTTTGGCCAAACTCCTACAAATTTCTCAATAAGGGTCTTTTCTTTCCACATCTCAACTTTCCCATGGATTTCTTCCGATCGGATCTGAACAGTAGGGATCTTTTGAGCCCTTGGGAGGCAGCTTCCCTGGCCTGATCTTCACTCCCCCTATGTTCCTCCCTTCTCTCCATCTAGATCCCCATTGGCTCCTCCGCTCGCACCAGTCGTATGGCCCCAGGAGGTCATGCCAGCCATGGCTACTCGAGGGGGGTTGCAGCCCATGCCCCGCCCCACGATGTGATCTGTGCTTCCGTGTGCAATAGCTCTCGATCCCGCAGGGCTTTCCAAAAAACCCTAGCTCCACCCCTCAACCATTTGATCCCATGAGATCTCACCTACCCTTCATAAAGTTGTAAGTTTCTTATTGTGCAGCGATTTCCATTTCTTCATATGTAATGGTCATGTATGTATTGATTGTACACTGTTTTTGTTGAATATTGGGTCTATCATTCAGGATGATTACATATATTTGAAAGAGATTATAAACTATTTATCACTTCAAAATATTTTATTTAGAGAGGACTCCACTTAGATACGGTTGATATGTAAAAAAATCAATCTATTTTTAAATGAAAAAAAAATGTGATTTCACAATAAAGAAAAAATTAAAATAATATACACATAAAATTAATTTATTAAATTAATAAATAAAAAATAAAAAAATCAATAAAAATTTATCAAATTTAATCTAATTTTATTTGTTTTTTCTTTTAAAAAAAATAATGAGAATATATTTCCCGTCTTAATTTAACTTTCTCTTTACTTGAAAAAGAAAGGTAATTCTTTATCTCCTACATTTTTGTCAGACTCCTACGTTGTTACTTCCACTCCACTCTTCCATATCATCGACTAATTTGATTCCGACTGATAAAAATAAATGAAAGTTTGGAATTAATATTTTTGTTAAATAGTGATGACCAAGTTTGGAATAATCTTTAGTTAATGAGTGATGACCAGAATCTTCCTTTGTTCGCATTTCTTCATCTATACCTTCTACAGAAGTGACGTACCCACTTCATGTGCTTATCTACTTCGTGTCTTTATCGTAATGCCTGCGAACCTTTGCTGAAAATAAAATAAGAATAAGTGGGTCGAGCAAAATTTTAGTTAATTGGTAGTACGGATATTTGATACATGTTGTATTTACAACATTTTATTTGGTACAAAATATTTTTTTTACAGATTTTTTAACATTTAATTTTGAAATTATTGATCATTTTGACCAAGTACTAGGAAACAAAGCTTTATTATACATTTATTTTTTGAATTAATTATAACAATTAAATAAATTATATTAATTATTCTATATTTAAAATAAGTTATATTAACAAAATTAACTATAAGATTTAAATAAATTATATTAAATTTCTATAAAACTGCGTTTAAGATAAATGATAAGAAAACATTATTTCTTTCTATATTATTAAAAAGAATAATAACAATAAAATATTGACAATATTGAGAAATAATAACCACAAAAGATTTATATAATGATATGCAATAAATAAATTATTAAGAAAATCAAAAAATCATTATTTAAAATTTTAAAATTAAAAATTTATAGAAGAATAAATTAAACATTTTGAACTTTAAGTTAACCATTTGCAAGTCCTCACATGTATAATCTAAAGAAAGTAGTGATGATGGTGGGCCTTCATGTTTAGATTTTGAAGATGGAAAGTTGATTTTAAATATTGGTTATGTGGTTTTGGTGGAAAATGTAATATATGATTTTTTTGAAAAAAAAAGAAATGTTTTTATTCTAAATACATTAAAGAGTAGTCACTTAAACAAGTTTGAAGGGGAAGAAAAGTTTTTAATTCTAAAAATCTTAGGGAGTGTTTAGTCCAATTAGCTATACATAATGATAAACTTAATTATAGCATGAACACATTGAAATTCTAGTTTTATTGAATTACTAATAGATATAGCTAGATATAAAGTGCAAGAGCATTGTTAGATTTTGTAGAAATCCCATAAGTAACATTTAATTCCCTCATTTGCCTAGTGTTCACCATAATCATAGCCATGGGCCTTGCAAGATCCCCTATTAGTGTATACATCATGGTGTTTATTTAGGCAATTTTTAAAGTAACAGAGAATCCATTCTTATTTAACATCACAAAAATCTACTCTTATTTAACATCATTTTTTACATTCAGGGAAAAAAAGAATCTTGGTCAATCATGGTATTAAAGAAATAACATTTACTAAATTGATTTGAAACATTCATCACATGATGCATCATAAGTCTCATCTTCTTTCTTTTAGTTCATTTTTTCCTCTTTATTATTCAAGTAATAAGTTAAGAATATTTGAGCATGAATGTTTTCACAGTGTATCATAGATTGTGTTTGATCTTCACCATTGAATTGAAGTTGTTGAGTGTGTTACTTACCTTTATGCTCAAAAGAATTTATCCAGCAATGATGGGTATGAATAGTGATAGTCCTCATTCCCATGTTTAAATCTTATAGTCATTCAAATGTAAGACCATATTTAATACATATATTAATCAACTTTGATTTTTTGAACCTATTAGGAGTGAATAAATGTATATTCTTAGTTTTATTTTCACTAAAGTAATTGATATATTTTAAACTTATAGTAGGATAGAAACGCCTTGCTATTATATGTAAGCTCATCTTCCTAGGGAGCAATAAGTAAGGTATTTATTTTTACAAAGTTCCTTTAAGCATTCACATGGCTCAAAGTGTTTTCACAAGTATTTTAAAATTTGAACATTCACATAGTTCAAAGTGTTTTCACAAGTATTGAAAAATTTGAACTTTAAAGGAGAAGTATTGCTGGGTTTCTCATACATATTTCCATATATAAAAAAACAACACAACCCCATTTTTACTAACACAATTAACCACACATTGACATGCTCTTAGTTATTTTAACAATGTGTTAATTTTTTGCATTTTCATTTATTGATATTTAAACATGCAAAATTTTCTTTAATAAAATTAGTTATAACCTTAAATTTTATATATACATTTTTTCCATTTTTAAAGTTTTTTTGATTTGTTGTTTTTTAAATGTTTGTATTTCCTTTTATTGGTATTTATTAAAAATGAGAGATTTCTTTAATGAAATTAGTTATTTCTTAATTTTCATATAAGCATTTTATTTTATATTTTTTGAATTTTTAAATTTTTTTTATTTGTTGTTTCTTAATTTTTTAAATAAATATTAAAAAATATCATTAACAACACGATATATAGCTTATTATTATTTTGTTTTGTTTTTTAAGTTTAAGAAACTTAAAGTTAAATGTAAATGGCATGCCAAACTTCACATAAAGTTTTAATGAAAATTATTGAAAATATTATTTTACAAAATAGACATCGAAATATTTTATTGGTGTAAAATAGACTATCTTGGGAAAAGTGAAGCACGGACATGTGAACCCACAGTCAGCGATCATTTCCGGTTGACCCACTTTGACCGTCACAAGCACCGCAATTACCTCGCAATTCTATTCACCCGCTGCCCGCAATTACTTTATTGCATGGCCGACCAATTACTTTATTGGGACTTAGTGGAAAATAGTTGGAACTTAGTGGAAAGTGGAGCACCGAGACTTTTGGGTTGGACCACTTTGTCCGATTACAAACACGGTACAACATCTTCACTTCCTGCAGTTCTTCACAATCGGTGTACATTTTGTCTGTGATTTGAAGATGTGTCAAGTTGTATACCATCCGTGGTCAAATTTGAAGGGCTGGTTTTAATTTTTTTGGAAGGGCATGCAACTATCCAACCCTTCAAAGATGAAAGGTTATAAAAATAATTGCACTTCAATTGAAAATTGAAAATTAAGTTGGCCCTTCAATTAAAAAAAAGGTGAAAATAAAATAATGCCCTTCCAAATATTTATAATTTTAAAATATCAAACAGAAACTTCATATAATGCCCTTCATATGTTTGAAAAAGATCCCATGATGTGATGTAAAGTCATTACTCATTAAACCAAGCCTGGAATTTCAAATTTTACTAGCATGTCAAGTAAAATTTGATGACGGTTACATTTTTAAAATGCTCGTCAGTTTACGTCTTATGTAAATATATACCTGTCAATTTTGTTATATATTCTTATCCATGTATCCATTCAAAAATATATACATGTCAATTTTTTTATATACACTTCTTATCCATTCAACTTGATTCTGGCTTTGTCTTTATGACATTATTTAAATAAATAATTCATTAAAAAATAAAACCTACTCATTATTTTCAAAACTCCCTACCTCTCCTCCAAATCTCTACGTGTATTGAATGTTGGAAAAATATAGAATGATATGATGAAGAAAACTCAAGCCATAACAATACTGATAAAAGGATAGAATCAGCGGTCAAATTTGAACCCGTCCCAACCCTTCCAAAGGGGTTTAGCCCGTCCCAGAAGTGTCACACAAATTTTGCCCGTAAAAAAAAATTTAAATTTTTTATTTCGCTCGTCCACCATGAAGGGATACCTTAACTTAAATATTTCAAAAGAAGGGTAAGCCTTTTAATTTGCCCGTCAAATTTATTTTCCATTGTAAGCAGGCCTGGAAATTGACGGTAAACGTATTTGACAGGTAACTTTAATTTTGGCACGTCAGTGTCTACGTGTGTACAAAATCACATCCCGTCAAATTGACATTTATCAACTTTTCTTACCTGTCATAAATACGAGTATGAAAATATTGTTATTGATAAAATTGAAGTGTGGGTTTCCAGCTTGAGCTTCCCTCTGATTTTCATGGTCCCGGATTCTTTTGCCTCTCTTTTTTTTTTCAAACAAAAAATGCTTCTATACCATAGGCGTGCACTATGTGTTGCCTAAGGTTTGGCATTACACCATTGCATTTGAAAAAGCTATACATAAATACAGTATCATGAAATGCATGGTGGAGTCACCAGATCAAGCCTACCAGGCAACAATGGCGTGTATTTTGAACTAAAATTATGTGAGTACCTTGATGTTGGATGTTGTTCGGAGAGAATTTTTGTTGTGGAAACAAATCATTGTAATTGTTGATTGGTTATCTGAAACAGATTTGATCAACATTAGAAAAAGCTCGGCATGCCCAAACAATAACTTGGTCCGATTCATTTTCACATTGAAAATCGATCGTTCGGTTTTCTCCTCTTCTTCCTAATATTGTAGGACTTGGTGTTTGCCTTTCCTTATTCATTGGAGATCGTTGAACAATCCTGAGCTCCTCCAATCTTAGCCAGCTGGTAGTTCTTCTGCCTATGAATGTTAATAAATGTTAGTACGCCCATATTTACTTCCAAATTACATCTCAAAGTTACATGATTGTTGCAATCATTCTTTCCTTGAGCTTGAATGTTCAAGCATTGATCAATGTAGGCGACACGGCCCATAGAATTGTTGGTGGGTGAAATTGGGAGTGGGAACTTTGTGGCGAGAACAACTGATGGCATATCTTCCCCTCCAGACTCATGGACTCTTTCACCGTATGAGGGATATAAGCTCATGGATAAACATCAATAAAATCAACTGCAATGGGATAGGAATGATTATCACTCCATGAAGTTATTCCAGAACGAATCGTGCATCATGATGTTATTCTCATTTTCGTTAATGATATGTCCATCGTTTTCAAGATTTCCTTTCAGTGAGTCGCTGATATCGACTAGAGCAGGGATTCAGATGATACAGCCAATGCTTCGTTATTGGCAGAGCTGGCAATGTAGTCCAAGAGTGTCTTAATTGATCGCATCTTGAAGTATGGCATTGGGCTTGTAGACTTGAGATGCAAAAGCCTGAGAGAAGTGGAATCAATCCACTAATGAGAATCATAAATTATCTTGTTTTTGGAAGCCTATAAATCCTCACACTGTGACAAGACGCCCACCACAGACAGTGCTTGAAAATATCAAGCAGCACTGGGAGGAGAAGCAGCGTCAAGTTCCAATTCCACCACTGCTACCTTCTCTTCCTTAGCCTCGAGTTAACGCCGACTTGGACGCCTGCTTCAGGGAAGACAAGATAAATCCAGTAAGTTAAAAAAAAATGTTTTTTTTAGTTTGGAATAGGGTTCTCCATTATTTTTATGTTTTGACATTTTTTTTGTAAAAGGCTTATTTTTTATTAAAAAACATTCTATCATTTTATCAGTATTGTTATGGCTTGAGTTTTCTTCATCATATCATTCTATATTTTTCCAACATTCAATCCACGTAGAGATTTGGAGGAGAGGTAGGGAGTTTTGAAAATAACAAGTAGGTTTTATTTTTTAATGAATTATTTATTTAAATAATGTCATAAAGACAAAGCCAAAATCAAGTTGAATGGATAAGAAGTGTATATAAAAAAATTTGACATGTATATATTTTTGAATGGATACATGGATAAGAATATATAAAAAAAATGACAGGTATATATTTACATAAGACGTAAAGTGACAGGCATTTTAAAAATGTAACCGTCATCAAATTTTACGACAGGCTAGTAAAATTTGAAATTCCAGGCTTGGTTGTAAGTAAATGCTGTGAATCTGCGAATAGGCAATGGGCAATAATAATTAATGAGTAATGACTTTACATCACATCATGGGATCTTTTTCAAACATATAAAGGGCATTATATGAAGTTTCTGTTTGATATTTTAAAATTATAAATATTTGGAAGGGCATTATTTTATTTTCACCTTTTTTTTAATTTAATTGAAGAGCCAATTTAATTTTCAATTTTCAATTGAAGTGCAATTATTTTTATAACCTTTCATCCTTGAAGGGTTGGATAGTTGCATGCCCTTCCAAAAAAAATTAAGACCAGCCCTTCAAATTTGACAACTGCATCCATGGGTGTTCACCTGCAATTACTTTATTGCATGGCCGACCAAGACCGCTACTTTAGGGTTGGACATCATCTCTTTTCGTTTCGTTGTATATGTGAGTTGCAGTTCTTCCATGTTCTCTCTTTTCCTTCAAGTTGCAGCATGCTCTCAAACTAGGGCCGAAGGGTTTCACGTCTCTGCACTCCGACATATTTCAATACACTTTCCGCCATTCCCGAACTCCTTATAAATTCATCTAATCCCTCGCAATTTGCATCCCTTCCTATTGTCCCCCATTTATATTTCTATAGCAACAGCCGGATTGGCAATGGCCTCTGCCTCCACCTCCACCGCTGTGAGTCCCCCCACCAAATCCTGCAGCTACCAGATTTTCCTCAACCATCGCGGCCCCGATACAAAAAATACCTTCACCACTCATCTTTACCGTCGACTGGTTTTACATGGATTCCAAGTGTTTTGGGACAAGAAGGAAATGCAAGTGGGAGATACTTTAACTCCTCAAATACACGACGCTGTTAAAGCCGCCTCCCTTCATGTGGCTGTTTTCTCTCCCGGCTATGCAGATTCTACATGGTGTCTTCAGGAGCTCCTCCTCATGCTGGAGTCCAAGAAGCCCATTATTCCTGTCTTTTACCGTGTCCACCCCACTGAGCTTCGCCGGACACAAGGGGAAGGAGTGTATGCTCAAGCCCTACGCAACCTCGAAAACAAGAAAACGTATGGCTCTCAACCGCGTCACGACTCCACCACCATCGAAAAGTGGAGGACTGCTCTCTCTACTGTTGCAGAAATAAGTGGGCTAGAGCTTGAGAAGTTTAACGGGTGAGAAATGGAACTTCCCTCTGCCCATTGAATATGTAAGGTTATTAACCTATAGTTTTATTTATTTATGATTATTAATCTCTATATATTTCCTTGTAAATTATAAGCAGGGACGAGGGGGAGCTAGTCGACAAAGTCGTTGAATCTGTGCTGAAAAATATGGGAAGAACCCGCCTCGATGTGGCCGAACATCCAACCGGTCTGGATCAAAAGATTGAAGATTTTGAAAAGAATGTCTTATCGGTGCAGCCGCAGCAGAGTGGCAAACCTCAGGTCATCGGGATCGTAGGCTTCGGCGGTATAGGGAAGACAACTTTGGTTAAAGAGTTTTTCAATAGGAAGCGTTCGCAGTACCAGAAATCATGTTTTTTATTTGATGTAAGAGAGAATGCACGTAGAGCCTCTTTAGAGTCATTGCAGAAGAAACTTCTTAAGGCTTTGACTCAAACAGATGCCAACATAGAAAGTGTTAGTGAAGGAATCGAGCTCCTTAAAACCCGTCTCTCATCTAGTTGTGATGCGTTGGTAATTTTAGATGATGTAGATCACATTTCTCAGTTAGATGCACTTCTCAGGCCAATTCGAGATAATCTTCATCCCCATAGTTTAATAGTTATTACATCTAGATACACAGATGTCCTCACAACATCAAAAGTAGAAGAGTCGTCAATTTATAAGTTGACTGGCCTTGACACACAACACTCTCAAGAGCTCTTCTGCAGGCATGCCTTTAGCCAGGGCCATCCACTCACAGGATTTGAAGATCTGGTACGTAGGTATTTAAAAGCCTGCGATGGATTGCCCTTATCGTTGAGAGTGTTTGGAGGGCTTCTTTATGGAAATGACGAGTCTTTTTGGCAAGACCAATTGGATAGGCTCGAACAAATACTTCCAGAAGACATAGAAAACAGTCTTCAAATTAGTTACGATGCACTTCAAAGGGACGAAAAGTGCATATTCTTAGACGTTGCATGTTTTTTTATTGGGGAAAACAGGGATACTGCGATAAGAATATGGGACGGATCTGGTTGGAGTGGCTCGCTGGGGTTCCGAAGTCTACAGAACAAGAATCTCGTAGAGATGGACATTAACAACAATATTCGAATGCACGATCATCTCAGAGATCTGGGACGAGATCTTGCTAAGAGTCCCGAATTACCGCGTCGGATTTGGCGGACAGAGGACTTTGAAGATTTGTTGCAGCAATCCTGTGTAAGTAGTCTCTGTCATATAATTTTCAATAATCTGTGTACTGCTATTTTTTTATAAATTTTGGTTGTTTTCCAATGATGAACAGGACACCGACGTGCGGGGAATTAGCATCCGTGGGACAAATATGGAAGAACCGTCATTTTCACGCTGCAAAATGAGGAACTTGCAACTTCTACATATTTACGACTCCTCTATATATTATTGGGTAAGATAAAGTTTGATATGTATTTTTTTAATTTTAATATTTAGTTTTTTTAAAAGTTAATAATAATATAATAATAGTAACAAACATATTAATAATATTAATATCAATAAATTTTTGTTTTATTAAGTTATTTAAACATATTAATATTATTGTTTAATGCCAATATATTAGTTAAATTTAAATTCTAAATTATTAGATTTAAAAACATGCTATTCACGAAACTCAGTGACTCCAAAATAGCTGTAATCTTTTCTCTTTTCAAAAGTCAACGATGGTTCAAAAAATGTCAAAACACTAATTTTTTTTTCAAAAATCAAATGAATTTAGCAAAAACTCTGTTTGTTTTATTAATTTCCCTTTTTTATACATGAAAATTCTTAAGATATCAAAAACCTCGAGTGGACTCCAAGAAAAATCTGTTTCTGTTAATTTTTTTTTCCTATGATTGTTGAACCTAAGAACAATTGTTAAATGGCTACATGATCCACAAAACTTATGGATGTTGGCATGCATGTGAGTAAAACTTACTAATGCTTGTTGGAAATATTAATTATAAGTATATCTACATCATGTCTTAAGAAACTCATCACATTTAAGAAGTTTAATTATATTTTTGAAGTTAAGTTTTTAGGTAAAAATTAATTACAGTATTTAATGGGTGTGTGCAAAAAGATGAAAGACCTTTTAGATGCAATCCTATTTTTAGGAAACACGCTCACGATACATAAAAATACAACACACTCACGTTATGTAATGCTTTAAGAAAAACGCACATGCGTTTTATAATTACAAAATGCACATTCTTTATGGAGAAGCAAAACGTGCACGCATTATGGAGAACCACAAAAAATGGGTTTGGTGCATGGCTAGGGAAATGAATAAAAACAAT
The DNA here is from genome assembly GCA_001517045.1 of Pseudotsuga menziesii. NCBI lineage: Eukaryota > Viridiplantae > Streptophyta > Pinopsida > Pinales > Pinaceae > Pseudotsuga > Pseudotsuga menziesii. The sequence continues at coordinate 17,788 of LPNX010967924.1, read as the reverse complement.
AGTTTTCATAATCAAGACTTAGGACTTATAGTAATATTTTAGCATCATCAAGAACAACATCTCAAACATCCATACATAACCTTCCAAGAGCATATTTTTCCTTTGTGTTGTAATATGGACACCATTAGGAGGCTTCAAGAACTATTTATGGGTCGTAGTCCCTTGACCATGATTGGGGGAGGAAACTCAAGACGTATGCCCTAAAGGTAGTTTTTAAGGTTTGAGGTCCATGAACAAGGCATTGAACTTGCACATTGGACCTTTGTATGTGATCTTTTACACAGAGAATATGGAGTGCATTCGAATGTTTTTATCACTAGAAACATATCCATAGACATGGTTGAGGGAGGAAACCTAGTCCTTAGGCATGAAAAGAATCCTATAGACATATAGGGCCAAGAAAAACACCTTGAACAAACACACATGATCTCTTAAGGGTTTCCTCAACCTTTAATTTGGGATATGGCCATGATTAGGAGTTATATAGCATTAGATATGGTGTATAAGGTGTTAACCATGGTTGGTACATAAAGCTTTATTTTTAGGTTGTAAACCAACTTTTAGGGATCAAGGCCCATGAACGACATCTTGAATCACCATAGACGACCCCTTAAGATGATATTTTTCATTTGAATGGGGATATGGAAACCATTAGGGGTTTTTAAGTACTATGTATGCATCTGGGGACATTAGACATAATAAGGGGAAGAAACCTAGGACTTAGCCCCCAGAAGATGCTTTCCAACCTCCACACATGATGTCGAAAGTGAATCCTTTCAATCTTAATGAGCATATGCATTCCGTCATAATCTGTTGAGCATTAGGTATATGTCTCAAGGCCATAGACATGGTCAGGGGAGGAAACTATGGCCTTAATCCCTAAATAAATATTCTAGGCATCCAAGGCTAGGAACGATGCCTTAAAAAATCACACATGGCATGCGACCTCCTAGACATGATTGACGGATATACTCGTTCCTTAGACCATAAAGGAATATTTGAGGCACCCATGTTAATGAATTATTCCTTGAAGCATCACACATGACCTACTCAAGATATGCTTGGTCTCCAAGAAAATATGCACATGCCTTTAAGAGGTTTTGAGCATTACATATGTGTATTAAGGCCTCAACATGGTCAGGGGAGAAAACCAAGAATCAATCCCTAAAGAATATTTTTGGCATCTATGGCCAAGCATGTCCCTTACTCACT
>LPNX010967924.1:0-16522 GCA_001517045.1 Pseudotsuga menziesii | reverse complement strand
CCCCCCCCCCCCCCCCCCCGCCTCTCTTTTTCTCTATGTGTGTGCGCCCCTCCCTCACTCCCACTATCCCATAACCTCTCTCCAACTTCTTTATACCTCCCTCAATATCCCTCCCTACATCACTCTCTCTCTCTCTCTCTATCGCTCCCCCCTTCCCCCTTTATCGTTGTTGGTCACCCCTCCCCCTCTCTATCGCACACAATAATTTTATAGTATTTTCATTAGTATTACTTGTATTTACTCCCTTGTCCGCTATTCACAACATTAAAGTATTGCTTGTATTTACAAAACCACTTAGAGACGAGTCTCTAGATCTTACCCCCGATAATGTGCGCAGGGTTGTAGGGGTATTGCACTCATGCTCTGGATCTGGAGATTTTTTTTCTTCGTCCTCTTCAGATATCGGGTGATATTCCTCTTCTTCTTCACAAGAACCTTCATCAAAGTGCGACGTGAGCTCGTAGTCTTCTCCTTGGTCGTACTTCAACTTCCTCTTCCTGTCATAGTCTTTCTTCTCTTTCATGACCGAAATATTATTCCACTTCTCAAATATCCAGTCTCTAGTTGAGTTCCGCTATCACCAGGGAACATCTCATCTTAGTTTGTTCCATTTTTCATGCACTTCGTCTGCGACATATCCAAAATTCTGCGCACAATTCTTCTAACTGTCACATTCTCAAGATTCGTTTTTCACATACGAGCATCTTTATCCAAGTATTCAAAGATGACAAGTATCTTCCTCGGGGTCCTTGGAAAATTTTTCTTTCTGCCTCACTATATGAGGTTATCGTGTCGACAATAAAATCAGTAATATAACCTTGCAAAATATTGTCTATCCAAAAAACAACATCCCTCGACATAGGGTCACTAACACTTTTCAGCCACTGAATCGGCTGAGGATTCCATTCCGTCGGTTCTCCTCCTTAAAAATTTATTTGTTGGGTTGCTAACTTTGACAACCACACATGCAAAACAATAAGAAATTCGAAAAAAAAAATCTCATGAATATTCGTATAAAGGTATGAGCCCAATCACTCCATCGGATTCAACCGAGAACCTCTACTTTCTTTTGTGCAAACTCTATTGCTTTAAAATCCACCCCATCTTGGATTTCAGGCTTTGTCAGATGCCACAACATATCCCTCACCAAAATGATTCAGGGTCCTGACAACAGGACTATTTGTTGGCGTTCTATCTCCCTTCGACCTAGGTTCAAACCTTCCATTGCGCACAACAAATCCCAAGATATCGGCTTGGCAAATAAAAGATCAGTTAGTAGCACCTGCAACGCATATGTAGTCTCGCCTAAGATATCTTTTATGGGTAACTTCCAGAATTAGGTTTCTACTGTTAGGTGAGGGTTTCTTCTCCTTTGGCACCTTGCCAACTTGCTCGACCAAAGCCGAGGGGTGAATTGCTTAATATTACTGTGTGTAGATAAGACACTACATAACCTATCCATCACAATTATTATAACAACAATGTATGCTTAACACATAGGTTATGTATCAATAGTGTGACTCATGCATCAAAAAACTCATTCGGCATAAACACATTTATCATTTATACATTCGGCATAGTATCTAACATGGAAACCCAATCGAGAAAAACCATAAAGACACTCTTCATGTGGAATGAGAAATATATGGCACCTTTGGTCTGTGCACTTAGCTACAGACTATGTTCTAGATCTTCTTCTCTTATCTATATAGACTTCTCTCTCCTCTCATGCTCTCTGGTCTTCCATCGCTCAATATTCTCCTACTTGACTCTACTATTGATTCACACACAGCTTGGATTGACACAACTTCTTCTATAACTCTACGACTCTAGACTCTTCAACTCTACCATTGATTCGTACACAGCCTGGATCAACTCAACTTCTTCTACACCTCTGTGCACTCAGCTACATATCTCTTCGAATCTTCACCAAACAACTAACTGACTAGCTATAATGACGTAAGCAAAAACCAGAAGCAACATAAGCTAACCCAGTCTAACTCGCACACAGCCTAGGTTCTTCCTTCTTATAGACTCTTACATGTCACTCTCAGCCAACTTCATTCAGTTATCCAACAAGCTGTCATTCCTATTCTAGTGACACATGTTAGTAGGCACTAACGACCCAGATGACAAATATGCTTTCATATGTGTGACTTTCGCCGACTCTAGCTGACCTCGTACCCATGATATTTCCAAACTGTCGCTTTCTGGCCGTTGCATCGCTGCACTCCTTTTGACATGGTTTATTTCATCACAACTCATCTTGCCACATCTTTTCCTTCTGTAGTGACTTCTCTTCTATTGCAAACTCTTCTTCTGTCGCTACTCCTTGCCTTAGCTCTTTCTTCCTTGTCTACTTATGTTCTTCCTCTATCACTGCTTATTTTCTTGTCTGCTTCTTCTACCGTAGTCTTTCTTCTGCAGGTGCTTTTGTCGCAGCTTCTTCTTCCTACGACCGGACTCTTTAAACATACTTGGGTAGAAAATTCTGCCTAACTTTCCCTAGGGACAACAACCATTTTTAATTTGAAAGGAACATTTAATACTTACAAATGGGAAGCAAAAGAATGCGTTTGCATCTAGTCATGTTGAATGCCACTTCTTGTTCATAGCCTCTACTTATAAACGTGAAGGAAAGAAGGGGTAGGATGGGTTGTTGGTTGCTGCTTCTTGGCCATAGTCGTCAGCACCTCTAAGGAAATAGTCGTCGACACCTCTAAGCAAAAGAAATAAGCTGTTTCCATAGAAGTTTTCATTGAAGCAAAATTGGTCACATCTAGGGCACCTTTAAGTGTTCGTTATCCATTCATAAGCAATGTAGTCTAAATATTTTACATTTTCAACTTAGAATCACATATATTAGCCACGTAAATTGCATAATTTCAGTTCCATGAAGGTATTCGAGGGTGCTGAATCTATTTATGAATTCAAAAACACAATCTAAACAATTCCAAATTTGTATTTTACCAAAAACATTTACCGGATTTTGACCAAAACTCACTATTAAATCCAAAACATAGAATAAATAGACTACTCCTTCATAAGCTATCAATTATTTTTTATATTATTTTTTTATAAGTGTTCATTTCAAATTTTGAACCATAGAATGAATGTGGATAATATCCTTGTCCATTCATGGTACAATATAATTTCAATTAAATATATCCTTGTCCATTGAATATATTTTTTTGATTGTAAAACAATTATATAATATAAAGATATTCAATCAAGACATAACCTTTTAGTTTAGGACATGCCTTTTTAGTTTTTACTTTAGCTCAACATGATTTTTTTAACATTTTTTATATTATGTTAGGAAAACATCTCCCCTATACTAGGTTGTAAAGCAACTAGCTATTCTAGGAGCAATTAACTTTATATATATATACACACACATTTAGAAAGCCAAATACTCTATAATCATTTTAAACAAATTTGTGAAAATTGTTCCATATAGTTCATTTTAAATAAACTTTTAAATAACACATATTACTCAATCAAAATTAAAAATATATATACATTAATGTCATGAGCTATGATTATTAATTAATTCATATTGAAATATACATACAATTAGGACATGAACCCATATTTATCTATTAAACTCTATGTTCATTGAAACATATATAATATTTCAAATTTAGATCATGTTGCAAATTATTACAATGAAAAATTAATACTAGCTTAAAATTTTAAATTAACATATATATTTTTAAATTTAAATGATATATTTTGTTTTTAATTCTTTTTTTAATATGAAATTGCAAATTACTGATATTATTGAATCCCTTGAACTTTTCAAGGGAAAGCATCCATTGGAAAGAATTCAATATGCGCTGCAGTCACCTAATCTCATATCGTTTCGCTGGTACAACGCTCGCCACTCTTCCCCGCCTTCTTGGATTCCAATGAAGAAGTTAAGGGTTTTAGAAGTGTGCGGGAGGAACTTGAAAACATTGTGGCAAGAATCGCAGGTAAATAGATATTTATTTTCTATTATAATATGGCACTACACGGTCTCATTTGATTTCCATGTTTTTATAATATGGCACGACCTTATGTGAGGGAAGACAAAGGAATTTGCAGAAAGACAATAATATATATATTCAGAAAAAAGTAAATATGTGAACCATTTTGTAGACAATTTTGCATATATTTATAATAATTGAAACGTGTCAACAATTTTGTAGGCACCTTTACAGCTGCGGCAATTAACCGTTCCATACAGCGCAATAACATCTCTGCCGCGATCCTTCGAGAATCTAACAAACTTGGAACACATCGAGCTATCAAGCTCTCCTTTAGAGAGCCTTCCAGATTCATTGGGGACTCTAACCCGACTTCGATATCTTAAGTTATGTTTTTCCTATCTCGACCCCTTTTCACATTGCACAAGTATTGAAGTATTGCCTTCCCAGCTTGCACGCCAACGGTCCCTGGAAGTATTAGATCTACGGGGGTTCCTTAAGTTAGCAGAATTGCCAAGTGACATTGGAGAGCTAAAGAACTTGAAGTCTTTGAGCTTGGAGCTATGCCTCAGATTGGAATCTTTGCCGGATTCTCTTGGACAGTTGAATCAGCTGACCGAGTTAAGAATAAGTAGCTGTTGGATGTTACGTGAGGTGTCATTTAAGATGGTTGAAGGAAAAAGAGAAAGTATTAATTACCCCAACCTTCAACATCTCGCAATCAGATACTGTAGTGGTCTGGTGGAGGTTGGAACACTGCCGGATGCACTCACAACACTGGAATTGAGTGACTGCTCGGAATTGAGGAAAATAGAATGGTCAAGTCCTCTTTCAAAACTACTAGTGTTGAACCTTAAGGGTTGTGTTAGTTTGGAGCAGTTGCCAAGTCTTGAAACATTGGCGTCTTTGGAGGAGCTTGATACGTCTTATTGTCTGGACCTGAGGAGCATAAGGGGGTTGGCCCATCTCCCAAAGCTACGAGTGTTGAGCCTTAAGGGTTGTGATAGTTTGGAGCAGTTGCCAAGTCTTGAAACATTGGTATCTTTGGAGGAGTTTGATACGTCTTATTGTGAGGAGCTGAGGAGCATAAAGGGGTTGGCCCATCTCCCAAAGCTTCGAACAATAGATGTTTCTGGATGCAGTGAATTAGAAGAACTTGAAGGTGTTGAACACTTGATATCGTTGGAAAGGATTGATTTTGATAGGAGCTGCCCCAAGCTACAGTTCTTAGCTCAGTTACAGGCTTCCATGTCAACGTACACGTCTCCGTTTTAAAAGCTCTACTTTTGCAGACGTCTCGGTTCAAGTGTCATGTAAAAAGGATCTCGGTTTCAATTATGAATCTCACATTTACTGGACGTCTCATTTATCCATTTCATTATGTAAAAAGTGTATTTACTGGTCACTTCATATTTATCCATTTCATTATGCATTCGAAACAATTATATTGATTTCTATAAATTTAAGGTCAACAAATGTCATCGGCATGGAAAAAGGACAATATAATTTAACTCTATGTTAAATTATAAAAAAATATTATGTTAATTTTATTATACTTAGGTAATTAAGTATTTATGAGAGAATTGAATTTTTGACTTATTTAAAATTTTTCTTTTAAATTACTCGTTACCAATTACTTTACTTTCTACGAACAACTTCATAACAAATATTATTAAAAGAAACATAATGTTAATTAATAATTATGTTGAAGTTATTTAATTTGATTTATAATGAAGCATATAAAAACAAAAATTATATAGAAAAATGATTTAAAAAATATTTCAAACTATTTTAATAATAATAATTATTCAAATTATTAATGTACAACTTGAAATTTTAAACAAAAATGATTTGGTTTGGTTATATTAATTAATAACGATACATAAACCAAATTGGGTCAATTAAATTCCTCTCCATTTGTAATAGACCTTTGCAACTATAATTTTGTTAAATATAGATATTATGTGTGGTGTAATGCATAGTAATATAAATAAGGAATTTTATATTTATAGAAATTTTATGCATGAATACCAAATTGAGTCAATTAAATTCCTCTCCATTTGTAATAGACCTTTGCAACTATAATTTTGTTAAATATAGATATTATGTATATTGTAATGCATAGTAATAAGGACTTTTATATTTATAGAAATTTTATGCATGAATAGTTGTACTCTTGTGGTCACTTTCTAAATTAATTGTCTCTTCATTTTAAAGATAGATAAATTGTTATTTCTTATATATTGTTTTAACATCGAAAATTTATATTTAGATTTCTTCACTACATGTTCAATTTCACATTTAGATTTTACATAGTGTCTACCCTTTTCAAACTCTAAATACTCAACTCCTAGTATCAATTTCCAAATTTTTTCAATGTACTTTGTAATGAGGTGTTCTATACCCAATATGGGGGATGTTTTATCAAATACCAAGAGGGGTCAATTTGTTTGAGGGGTAATTTTTGTATCATTTAATTCCATCTTGTTACTTGTTACATTTAACTCAAAAATTTTGATCACTCTTGTTACTTGATGAATCTCATTTTAAAATGGATTTAAGTGGGTCTATCCTCCAATTGCTAATACCTCAAATACATAAATGTTAATCTCATACTTTACCTGGTCACTACCCTAATGTAGTGCACACGGTATTATATGCAATGGTACTCATTGTTTTGTATACGACAATTACTTTTATAGGTTATGTAAATATCATTATCTATTTTTTATTGTCATTTTTTTTACATATTTTGATTTTCTATTTTACTTTAAAATTGATGCATCTTATAATACCATAAGACTACTCACTTATGCATCGTAATTAATAATAAACATATTCCCTATTCACCTCCCCTAAAAATAAAATAGGGAGAAGTGGTTATGTTGAAACCTCCAATGATTGGTTTTTTCCTTGTAATGATATCTATATGTTATGATGGACATTGCTTTATTTAGTAGTTTTGAAGAATTTTTTCATAGATTCTCTAGCATTCAACATTAATATCATTGTACATGGAATTAACCATTGTTACAAACATAATGTTAAACTAAATATAATAAACAAATACTAAACATATATATAATCATATTAACTTAATTAATTATATTAAGTGATCGATATGTAAAAGACATGAATTTTCAAAATAGTATACCCTAGTTTTATATAAATGGACTAACCTTTGTAATAAATCATAAAATATAATATATCATTTTCATCATTAAATTATAGCTTTTCGATTAATTGTTGGTTTCAAAAGTTTTACCACTTTAGTTGGTATGAGATTCACGTTCTAGCTCCTCATCCTCACTTCTCTTCCCTCCTTCATTTTTCCACTACCATCTCTCTGCTCTACATCCTTACACCTGCTACACTCCTCTCCTATGCCCTTCCATGACCCATATCCCACCACAACCCTCTCCGTGTCTCTCACGTTCACTCACCTTACCCTCACGCCACACTCCTCCAAGACCTCTCATGCCCTCACTGTAACACCCATCATGCTCTACCTACTGCACCAAACCTCTCGCTTGCATCCATTTACATCTCCACGCCCCTCCATATCTCGACCTGCCCAACCCTGGAACTCCCTCACCCTACCCCTCGCATCGCCCTCGCCATCCTCCTCACCGCGCCCTTGCCTCGCCTCCATTTTCCTACCTCCACGTAAAACTGCATAAAACAAAAAATTATAATATTATAATATTTCAATATTTTTTTTAATTATTATTATTATTAAAACAAAATAATAAAATAAGGATTATTACTAATATAATAATTAATTATTATATTTAAAATTTTCCCATCTTTAGTAAGCAAAAATACCTCCTTACACAAGGTCCATAGAAAACATGAATGATTGGATGGAGAATTTGGATAAAAATCAAGCCGACTCTAAAGTTTTTTGAATATGTAAATAGAAAATTCGATCAAATCGAAGTTGAACTACTTATGAAAAAAGAAGATTTAATAAAAATGGTTTGAGATGAAGTCAACGAAGCTATAACATGGGAAATGGAGGGTGTAAGAATAGAAATAGAATCAGGCATAGAATATGGATTGACTAAACTAGTGCAATACTTCGATGAAAGAGATGCTGCAAAAAATGGTGAATCGTCAAAGAAGGACCGATCAACCCCTAATTCAACAGACACGAACAATCATACATCAAATGTCAAAGTGGAAATTATACCAGACGACAGACACCATCATCACTCCTTAGAAACTAGACAATCGTCCTCAACCATAATGCAATCGATGGGGGGATATCAAATGAAGCCTAAGTTATATCTACCTAGGTTCGACAAAACAACAAAGCATGATATTTTTTTGTATACATAAGATCATATCAGATAAAGAGATGATCAAGTATGCCTCAATGCAATAAGAGGGTCGGGCATATAACTGGTACATGTGGTAGAAGATCATGACAAAAAATGGTACTCATTACTAGATTACATTAAAGGAGGATTTCTTTAAGATATTTGAGGATCTAAAAGAGAAGGACTTCTTCATAATGGTCACCATATTGCAACAGAAAGGAGACATGGATGTATACACCTATGAATGGGAGGCATTGGCAACACGAGTTCCATAACTAACAAATAGTTAACAACTACAGACTTATGTGTACACACTGAAACCCTATATAATATATTAACTAGAACTACTAAATGTCGCAACCCTAAATAAGGCCAAACACAAGGCCAAAATCATTGAAGAAAAGTTCAAAAAGACATGGAATAGAAACCCTGATAAGGATCAGAAGTTTTTCCAAAGTGCCAAGCCCAAAACAAAATACCTTCTACCACATCTAAGAAGCGACAACAAAACTAGTTTAGAGTCCCAATGAATGAAAGAAGGTAAATGTAAGTATTGTAGAGAAAAATGGGATCCACGCCATAGATGTCTGAAAAAAGAGACCACCAAGAACCTATATCAATGTGAAGAAGAATAGGAAGGGAAGTCAAATAGCGATGAATCTGACATAGAAGAAACATGTGACCTCCAAAATCCTCCGTCGGAGTTAGAAGATGAAGAAACACCAAAGATATCGATCACATCCATAACAGGAATACACCAACTGCAAACATTAAAACTTAAGGGACATGTAAAAAATAACAATGTTGTCGTCCTAGTCGACACAGGAAGTACTCATAATTTCATTGACGTGAGTGTCACAAAGAGGCTTAACGTTTTCATATATCTAGTTTACTAACATGAAGGTAATGATTGTAGATGGAAAGAAGATCGAAAAAGTGGGAAAATGCCACGAAATTAAGCTGCAATTACAAAATTATAACCTTGAGTCAGAATTTTATGCAATACCCATAGGAGGAGTTGATGCAGTGCTGGGAATCCAATGGCTAGAGACACTAGGTACCTACCCAGGCAACCACCAAGAACACTTTATCAAGTTTAAATGGAAAGGAGACAAATACAAGTTGTATGGGTTCCAACCCCCTTGGACACAAATTGTGTCATCCCACAAAATGGAGAAATTAATTCGAAAGGGAGCACCAATATATATCGTACAATGTCAATAAATTGAATTATTAACTTCAGAAGTTGTCAACCCAGGTCAACTAGAGATCCAAGAACTAATCTAAAAATACAAAAAGGTATTTGAATACTTCCCCATGGAGTTACCACCGAAAAGGAACATTAAGCATGTAATTGAAATAAAATATGGATCAACTCCTGTCAATGCTAACCCCTACAAGTATTCACACCATCATAAAACATAAATTGAAAGCGCTGTGCTTACAACAAATCGAATCCCTTATGCTGCAACAATAGTGTTGGTACGAAAGAGGGATGGATCCTTCAGATTATGTATTGATTACAGGGGCTTAACAAGATAACCATTAAAGACAAATTTCCCATTCCTTTCATCAGTGAAATGTTGGAGGAGTTACATGATGTGAGGTAGTTTTCAAAACTAGACTTAAGGTTAGGATATTATCAAATCATAGTAAGGTTAGAAGATGTAGCAAAGACAACATTTCGAACCCATGAAGGAAATTATGAGTTTAAGGTAATGCTTTTTGGGATAACTAATTCCCCATCCACCTTTCAGGAAACCATGAATAACTTATTTCAACCATATCTAAAAAAATTTGTGCTAGTTTTCTTCTGTTGAAATATTGTAACTTTGAAGAATATTCTATATGTATTTCTTTGTGGTCCCCGATGGTCCTACCAAGAGAACCACTTGTATTAATTTGTACCTCGACACTCCTATTATCGGAAGAACTAATAAGAGTCATGAGGCAGTCCCCTCTAATTGTAAAGGTGGGTCATTAGCACCCCAGTGTGGTTACTTAAGCCTACATGTGTAACTCGAGCCTACATGACAGATGAGTTAACTTAAGTGAATGGATGAATATAAATAGAGGTGTAGTGCTCCTCATTTGGAACATACACTCTCACTTGTGTAGTGCATTAGTGGAGAAGAGAAGTAGCTGGAGAAGGAGGAGGATCAGGATTTGATCTCCTTGCTGGTTTTATCTTTTATATTTTATCTTTTTGGGGCATCTATATTGAGGAAGCTTTTGCTGGGTTTTTCCCTTTAGGGTTTTCCCAGGATAAATATTTGTGTTCCTTTTGTATGGTTGTGCTTGTCTATCTTTTAGTGATCTTGTTTATATGCTTTTGTTATGAAAATGAAATGAAGTACTGATGTCTTAGCTAAGCATATGAAAATTTAACATGGTATCAAAGCCACCCTGAAAAGAAGACATTGTGCAGCTACAGAATCTAGGGCTTCTTAATTTTTTGTTCTCTCTCCACAATCAATCAGCAAAAGAAGGCTAGGCTGACTCTCCATTGAAGGGCACATCATTCTGTCGAAGCAGAATTCGATTCCGAGCATTTTCAGTTTTTGGTGTGGGAAATTCGGGCTTCTTGCAGAAGAAGAATTTTTGAGTAAGCCCAACATAGGATTGCTCTCCTAATCAAAATCGAATTTTTGAGACCTGGATCAAGATTTTTTGTTGGGTGAAACTCTAGGAAAGTCAAACCCTAGTTTGACCTGGAGCTAGAAAACCCTAAATATTAAAACTATTAAGTTTTGGTATATTCGCTATATCCCCATATTGGCGAAGGTTCAGGAGCTGCAAATTGCAGCTATCGAAGATATAATCCTGATGAACACTGTATCCAAACTTCAGCCTTAGATTCACTATATTCTAGGATATATGATCCCTCCAAGTTAGGGTTCTAGCCTCTTCCACAATTCATCCATAAACAGGACACCTAGGGAAAATTGCTATATCTTGGGCTACATAGGTCCAAATGGAATTCCTAAAGATGTTCCAGAAATATCACGGATTTTAATTTCTTTGGTATGAATTTCAGAACTTGAAGATCAACCAGTGACACGTGGAATGCCGTACAACTTCACTGTTCTGAATAGTCCTGTAACAGGTCACCTTGGGAAAATGATCATACATCCCAATTGGTGAAACTAATTCTAATGAAAACTATGGTGTTGGATCAGGGACATGCGAGGTTACCTCAGTGTGAAATTACAGACAGAGAGGAGTAGTAACTTCGAATATATCATAGAAAAAGTAATAGGAATTTCTGCAGAAGAAATTGGAAAACTAGGGCTTCCTGTTTTGGGAGCTTCCCTCCACTATTTTCAGAAAATGAGTACATTGGACAGCTCCATTTGAAGAGATATATATTTCTATCCAATTAGATCTGAAATATTCCAAGTTTTGAAAATTAGGATTTCTCTGACAAACCCTAGATCATCCAGCTCCGAAAGCAGGACGGACACCTCAAATCGGTAAGATCTAATCTTTTGCTATTTGCATTTGAGGTTCTCTTTTCAAAGTGATCTATCACATCAGCTTGATGATAAGATTGGTGAATTTGAAAACTTCCAAGCATGAAAGTATTTGATCCCTCTTAAGAAAATGAATTGGACACCTACATGAGTAGAGAGGTTCCAGTTCTAGAGGGAGATGAGCCTCAAAGCCTTACACAAGAAGAACTTGATCAAGGCCAAGAAGATCACTGTTGATTCTATCACGGATCAACTTGTACCACAAGTGTCTTCCCTAAAGACACCAAATATGTTTGATTCCTTGATCAAGATATTTGAAGATAAGAATATGGATTTGAGAAAACAGTTGAAGAATGTGAAGATCCAGAATGCATAACATCTTGAAGCGGTAGAAGAAGAAGTAGAGAATGCAGAAGTGGTGATAGCCACCTTGAATGGCCTCCCATGATCATGGGATTCATTCATGCGAGGAATGTGTGCCAGAAGGAAGTGATTACTTTCAGTTGACTTTGGGAAGAAGAAGAAGCTCGTCTCATAAGAAGAGAAGAAGAAAGATGGGAGCAAATTGAAGATTAAGCTCTCACCATTCAAAGAAGATCCCTCAAGCGATGAGGAATATGAAGAACTCAATTCTTGACGAACCTCTTATCCATATTATCATTTGGATAAGAAATGATGATTTCATGAATGAAGAAGATGATGAAGGAGAATGATCAAGAAGGATTCTACCCACAAAACAAACAAAAGTTAAGTATTCAATTGTCATTTAATGATATTGTTTTGTTAAGCATATTCAGTTGATGTGTTATGCATGATAGATTGTTTGCATTAATGACTGTATACTACTAATATGCATGTTATCGGTAAGTATCTCATGGTGCTATACATCTCTCCATTGCTACTTATCTATAATGAAACCTCTTTACATGACATATTGGATTAATGCACAATCTCAATGATGTCATCTAGAAAGTTTCCGTGAGATATGGATGAATGTTGTATTGGCTTGCATGATGCATAAGAATTTGTTGTTATGCATATGTTTTATGAAATAGTTCTAAACATGCAATTGGTGCATTTGAATTGTAGGAAAGGTCCTGAACAACCTCCTACAAGAAAACAAGGATGAGACTTGTTCCGAAAAACAAGTGATGACAATTCAATAAACATGAATCTGAAGCTCCCAGGGTCAGAGACACCATGACGAAAAAAAGAGCTTCAGAGAGCGGTAGATCCACCTCGAAGGATGAAGACCACCATGGGTATAAGAGATAACTCAAGATGAAGAAAATAAATCTATGATCAAAGAATAACAGTTGATCATGGGGAATGATGTATACGATATGATTTCGAGACATAAAGGGAAGTACGTAGTATCTTCCATATGGATCTACAAGAACAAGTGTACAAAGCAAAGGTTCATGATTTTCTTCAGAAAGAATAGACTATCACATGACATACTCTATTGACAAGTATATATCAAGCATAGAGCCACCTGTACACAATAAAGAGGGAAGATGATACTCCACTTCAGGGGGAGTGACTACAGAAGATATCTAAGTTCGACATGGTACGACATGATGGACAGCTTCCTGCTGGATCGAGACTTTACCAAGAGTAAAGAGGATTCCAACCTTCAAGGTTGAATATAGAAGACTAGGATATGTTGATGACCCAACAAGACGAACTCATTGAATATTTTATGATGAAAGAATACTAGAATGATGTTTGGGATACAGTTTCCAAACTAGAAGGAAAGAGTATAGTATCCTCCAAATGGATATGCAAAATAAAGCATGCAGCTGACGGAAGTATTGAGAAGTATAAATCAAGATTTGTGGCCAGAGGTTTTTCTCAGAAAGAGGGAATTGATTATGAAGAGACATTTTCCCCAGTAGCACGGTATACTTCAATTAGAGCTACCATGGCACTTGCATCCATGATGAAGTGGAACTTACACCAGATGGATGTGAAAACAGCTTTTCTAAATGGTGTGATCAAAGAAGAAGTATACATAGAACAGCCACAAGGATTTGAAGTTGAAGATAGACATACTCACTTATGCAAGTTGAAGAAGGCATTATATGGTCTTAAACAAGCTCCTCGAGCTTGGTATGAAAGAATAGATGGTTTCTTGTCGAGCATGGGCTTTACCAAAAGTAAAGCTGATCCTAACCTTTATCTCAAGGTTGTAGAAGATGAACTTGTCATCCTGTTATTATATGTGGATGACTTATCCTTGACAGGAAATGAGAAACAGGTCATGGAAAGCAAGAAGAAACTAGCAGCATAATTTGAGATGAAAGACCTTGGGTTAATGCATTATTTCCTAGGTCTGGAAGTATGGAAAAGTTCAGAAGAAATCTTTCTCAACCAGGGAAAGTATGCAGTAGAGATATTGAAGAGATTCAATATGTTGGAATACAAAGTCATGGCCACACCCATGGACTTCAACTTGAAGCTGTTAGCTGATGAATCATCAGATTTAGTGGATATGACTCATTACAGATAGATCATTGGGTCATTGATGTACTTAACAAATACCAGACCAGACATTTGTTTTGCTGTGAACACCTTGAGTCAATATCTTGTTCAACCAAGACGGGTTCACCTAGTAACTGCAAAACATGTGATGAGATATCTGAAAGGGACTATAGATTTTGGTTTATATTATGATGGTAGTCATGAGTATAGATTGTATGGCTACACAGATGCAGATTGGGCTGGAAGTATCTCAGACAGGAAAAGCAAATTATGTAGATGCTTTTGTTTGGGGGTCTGCTATGAGTTCATGGTCCAGCTGAAGCAGAATACATAGCAGATTGCTCTGCTAAGTTGTGAAGCCATATGGCTTCGGAAGCTGATATCAAGTCTTTTTGAACTGAAGATGGATACTACATTGATTATATGTGATAACGAGAGTTGTGATAACAGAGAACCCCATGTTCCATCGTAACACATAGAAATACGGTATTTCTACTTTCAATATAAAGATGCAGATGATAATGTTTCAGTGTTTACATACTGTAGATGCAGATGATGGTGACCTAATGATGCTTTAAGTACTCACATACTGGAGATACAGATGGTGATAGTTCAGTATTCACATACTGAAGATGTAGATGAAGATGGTTTAGATGATGATGCACTGAAAAAGCCTCTATCTCAGGTAAAGTTTGAACACTTTCGAGACAAGCTTAGTATGGTTCAGAAAGACCTTCCCCGAAAGGGGGAGAAGTGATGTTGTAGTGGGATTGTATCATCCCTGGACACTTTCCCTAAAGTGATCCCGAGACCTCAGTCATCGAGAATGAAGAGGGATTGTATCATCCTGGGACATATGTCCAGAAGTGATCCGGAGACCTCGATCTTCGAGAATGAAGTGGGATTGTATCATCCCTAGGCACTTTCCCTAAAGTGATCCGGAGACCTCAGTCTTCAAGAATGAAGAGGGATTGTATCATCCTGGGACATATGTCCAGAAGTGATCCGGTGACTTCAGTCATCGAGAATGTGGTAGGATTGTATCATCCTTGAACTTCGGTTCAGAACAGATCCGGTGAACTTCGGTCATCGAGAAGGTGGTAGGATTGTATCATCCTTGGACTTCGGTTCAGAATGGATCTGGTGAACTTCGGTCATCGAGAAGGTGGTAGGATTGTATCATCCTTGGACTTCGGTTCAGAATGGATCTGGTGAACTTCGGTCATCGAGAAGGTGGTAGGATTGTATCATCCTTGGACTTTAGTTCAGAATGGATCCAGTGAACTTCGGTCATCAAGAAGGTGGTAGGATTGTATCATCCTTGGACTTCGGTTCAAAACGGATCCGGTGAACTTCGGTCATCGAGAAGGTGGTAGGATTGTATCATCCTTGAACTTCGGTTCAGAACGGATCTGGTGAATTCAGTACTCAAGAACGTGTGTTGATCTCGTAATTCCTAGAGGAAGGATTGTCTAAGTTCCACATCTGTGTTGATCCCGTAATTCCGAAAGGAAGGATCATTAGTAACTCAGTAAAGACCTAAATCCTGTAATTCCGAAAGGAAGGATCATTAAATTGATCCCGTAATTCCAATAGGAAGGATTGTCTGAGTTCCACAGATGTGTTGATCCCAGAATTCCAATAGGAAGGATTGTCTAAGTTCCACATCTGTGTTGATCCCATAATTCCGAAAGGAAGGATCACTAGTAACTCCGTAAAGACCTAAATCCCGTAATTCCAAAAGGAAGGATCATTGAATTGATCCCGTAATTCCAATAGGAAGGATTGTCTAAGTTCCACAGATGTGTTCATCCCGTAATTCCAATAGGAAGGATTGTCTGAGTTCCACAAATGTGTTGATCCTGTAATTTCGAAAGGAAGGATTGTTAGTAACTCCGTAAAGACCTAAATCCCGTAATTCCGAAAGGAAGGATCATTAGTAACTCCGTAAAGACCTAAATCCCATAATTCTGAAAGGAAGGATCATTGGTAACTCCATAAAGACCTAAATCCCGTAATTCTGAAAGGAAGGATCATGTTGATGTTTTGATGATGATGATGTTTATGATCGAAAGATCAGATGTTGCTGATGATGATGATGTTCTCTAATCGAAAGATCAGAAGTTGCTACTGCTGATGATGTTCTCTAATTGAAAGATTAGAATATGATGATTGTTGTAAAGGAAAGTATCCTATGGCTAGGGTTTAAGAGGCCATCAACGTACTGGGGTTGAAAGAGAGATGCACAATGTTCAGCAAGTATATAACAGCA
>LPNX010967903.1:0-82138 GCA_001517045.1 Pseudotsuga menziesii | reverse complement strand
AAAATTATTGAAGGGAGATACCTCCCGATTTGGGTCATCCTGGTCTTGGAACTCTAATCCCGTCAATTCCACCTTTATTTTCCGTCCTTTCTCAACAGGGTTTTCATAACCTTCTAGCACCTTATTATTAACCAGACTCAAGAGACAGAAGACGGCTCTGATGTGGACAAAAACCTTGTCTATATTGTAATGCAGAAGCCAAGGGAAAGGAGAGAAAGGAATGCACCCTTCCAAGTCAAGGTTCATCCTTCAGGTAAGAAAAGGAAGGTAAATGCTGATGAAGATCCCTATTTCAAAAAGCAGTTATAGAAAAGAGATGTCAAACTTGTTAAAGATAATGCAACTACAAGACCCATTTTAGAAGACATGTTAAGATTATGAATTCAAGTCTTAAACTTCATTTAGTGTGTGTCTTGACAATGATTCTGCTAGCTGTAAGTTGAAGCCTAGTGTTCCTAGAAAGAACTCGGAGGCTTTGGTTAATCCAATCAATCAGGGAGTCCATTCTAGTGCGATTGAGTGTGATGCCACATCAACAGATGATGATGAGGATGATGGCACATCTGATGGAGAACTGGCTAGTATGGATAAAGAAGATGATGATGAGAGTAACAGTGAACGGTCACTTGCATCAAAAGTTTGTACATTCACCACTAGATGTTGATCTGTATGCATGGACTCCTTGGGTTTTATTATACTGCAAGATTTTATTTTGAATGAATGAAACCAATGAACCCTGAATTTCAACGTTCCACTTGGGGGATTGTTGAAGGATTGGTTTCTGTACGATGCTGCAAGCATAGAATTTCGGGACATTTTGGTTGAGGTGGCATTGTTGTAAGGTGGTTACTGTGTCAGTGATAGTATAGTTCGTCTCCATGATGAGAATATATATGTACCTGGGATTTAAAGGAGAGTCTCATGGCTTATCCGTACTGACTTCCTCATGTGAAAACAAAACTACCAACAGATGGAAGGGTTGGAGAAAGCCAGATTTAGAGGAGAATAAGACTGTAGAAACTCCTGCTGCCTACACACATCTCGTTTCAGAGCATAGTCAAAGCAGAAAAAGATGTGGAGAGTCATATGAAAGCTCTATGGACAACATACTGCTTAGTTTTATATGATAACTACAAAGAAAGGATGCACATGTTTAAGATGGATCAATGAAGCTTATGATAGATGCTGAGCCTACCAAGGATCTAATGGCAAAAGAAACATGCTGCCAATATTAGATTAATTTTTGCATCTGATGGACCTTCTCACTTGAAGCTTATTCTTATGACAGGAAAAGCTTTTCCAGTATCGCCACTGAGGCTGTTGAGTGACTTCATGTCTGTTGAAAGCGTGCTGGTTTCCAATGTTTCAGTTTCAGATGTTACAACTGTAAATAAATAAACAAGTTACTGATCTAATTGACATATTATTTGATTTTGGGTAATGCAGCTGAAGTCCATCTGAATGACATGTTTTCTAAGGTCTTGTCAGACTTTGGTTTTTCTTGACTTTTGGTCATTCGAAATGGGTGCATTCTATTGGTTACATTTGTCAAATCAAGTACAGAAGCAAATTCTGTTTGCATCATCTATCTTTTTGACATATGTGAGGTCTTAAGTCGGAACCAGGCACACAAGATATAATATCGTTGCTTGTGCATAGTTTCTTTCACAAGAACCTACTTACATTACTGTGAGGGATGCAAATGCAATTATCATTTCCTAAAAAAATACATCCAAACCCAATATTACATCAAGATTGCCTTTCCTCCACCTACTATTCATGCAATCAGGGGAAGTGCATACAATTCTATATCCTATATCTTGTTTTTCTTTTGCATATAATTGAGGAAGTTACAGACACATTGATTGGAGATAGCAGAGAATTATTTTTAAGGTTAACCTAGGTTATTCTAGAACAACCATAAAACAAGCAGCATCCCTCTTGGAATACTCTGATTGTGACCTAATAGTGTAGTGACGGCCAATAACACTGACAATAGTTAGATACATCACAAACTTCCAGGTAAATAAAACCCATTATAGACATTAGCAAATGACAAAATAACAATAAACATGACGCTAGCTATACTCATCTTTATGGATCTGCCCGCCATCGGAAAACCCATTTGGCCCTGGGTCGATTTCAGATTCACCCCCAACCCTGAATAAAATACCCTTGAAGATAGTCGATCCGGGATCTTGGAAACCAACTTTTCACAAACTGTAACAAAAACTACACGCTGACCTCGATCCGCAGCAGAAAAAGTCGATCGAAATTCCGAAATATAGAATTTCGCCCTTCCCCAACAAGACTACTGGAAATGAAGTAGAGATTGGCGCCATAATGTGATGCAAGTTCGCCTTACAGTCTATGTGAAGGAGGCGAGTACAGGGTTTCCCCCCAAGGTAAACAATATGATCCCCCGCCCACGAGTCTGTGTAAAGAAACCAAAAATAGTTAATTAGGGCCGGGCTAAATCTAAGAAGTAATGATCCTCGGTAAGTTAGTTACATAATATTTGCTTAAGTCAAAAGCACATGCACATTAGTAATATAAACTTAAAAAATGTCCTTCATGTATACTACTTTTTGGGGATTTTATTCCCAACCCACCAGGGCAAGAAGAGTTCCAATCCCACCCAATCTGTAATGAAATGGAAAAATTAGTTATTTTGTAAGATTTGACCGAATCTTTGATTTGTGAAGGCGGTGGTTGGTTCATCCTTCAACTATATACAAAATCACTTAATCATATTTTTGTATGTTTACTCAACCATTTAAGCATATATCAGTGCGACGTTTAAGCGATGGTTATCACCTTCTTCTTCCATGTTGAATAATTGACCAATTAAGTGTGTTTATTTAAATGATTGACCAATTTGAAGCCCCGTCGCTTAAGCGACACTTATGAGGACATCCGTCGCTTAAGAGACACTTATTGATCCTATCCGTCGCTTAAGCGATGCTTATTGAACCTAGCCATCACTTAAGCGATGCTTATGACCACAATTTCAAAAAAAAAATATCTTTGTGATTTTTGGTACAATTAAAAGAAAAAATCCACGCGCCGTCGGATGTTTCTGTCGGATTTTGGATCGAAATGTAGTAGTGATAGCTGAGCCTAGGGGGTAAAGGAGGAACAAACAGACTTGCAGAGATAGCCAGGGAATCAACCAGGTGATTCAAATCTCTAGGAATATATGACAGTTCAAAAAACATAAATGAGTCTCTAAGTTTCCATACCTCGTCTATATAGGCCTTCAGTCTGATATTTTTCGTCTGAAAAGTGTTGTTGACCTGCTGTATGATGAGGTCTGCGTCCCCAAAAATATTCATGCATATGATCCCCATCCCCTTGGCTGCTTTAACTCCCAGCAGCAAGGCTTCATATTCTGCTACGTTGTTCGTGGTTTTGAAATTGAGCTTATACAATAGGTGGATGTTCTCCTTAGATGGGGAGATCAACATGACCCCTACGCCTGCTGAGTTTTGAGCGCTTGCCCCATCAAAATACATGGTCCAGATCATTGTTGCGACTTCTTCGGGCTGCGGACGGGTGGGCTCGGTGAGCTGAACTGATGTCTGCTAATTATCATCTATTTGCAAAATGCAGGATCCGAAATCGGTGTCCACAGCGTAGATGGGGTGATTTACTGAGCGACTCTCCTTGCTTATAATGTACGCTAGCTGATTTTCCCTGTACAGTCTCTTAGTTTCTCCTCCGAACATGGGAATGGTGGCGTATGTGAGATCCATCTGAAGGGTGCCGCCCAATCTTTTGCTCCATGACCGGGACAGCAAAAGGCCGAATTTTGGAGGAATATCAGCCACTACGATGTCCATCATTACGCTTTTCGAAGGCAGCTGAGTTAAGTTTACAGCAAGGTCTTTGATGAGGCCCAAGCACTTGGCCTTCCTGGAGTCAAAGGAGAATAAATCGTGGTAGGGCTTGGTAATGCTAAGGCCGATCTCATCCATCACAGCCTTTGGCATTAAGTTATGAGAGGCTCCTGAATCTAGCAAATAGTTATGGAGGATTTTATCATGGATGTTCAAGGATATATAGAATGTTGGGCAAGAGTCCTTTAGGTCTTCAATCACGGGGCCCAGGGTTACAACAGGCTTGTCATCTTGCAGGTTCACAAAGTCAGTGTCAATGTGCACCTTGGGCTGAAGGGAATTCAGAATGGAGGTTTTAAATGCATCATTCTTCATCAACTCAATTAAAGGGAAAGGGATTTTCAATTTTTGAATTTCAGACTCAAGGTTGAAGGAATAATGCAGCCTATCTGGAAACCTTACCTCATGAGCTGTAGGTTTGAGTTGGACTTGATCAGGTGTGGCTGAAGGTGCTAGTTTAAGCAATGTTTTGGATGAAACAACCACTTTCTTTGGTAAAACAACAACTTTTCTAGCAGGTGCAGAAAGTTGCTTGATAAGTGCAGCATTCTTCTTGAGGGGAGCAACCAACCTCGACCTCAGTTGGTAACCTTCTTGACTATCAGCCTGATAGACAGCCTCTTCAGCGATATGTTCATCAATCAGGGCTTCTTCATATTCTACCTGGGTCAGACAAGAATAGTCCACCTCATCCTCCATGCAATGGATATTGTCTTCAGCTTCTCCTTTGTCTTCAATGAATTCCGGCTCTTCTTCTAATGCAACATTTTGAAATGGAGCTCTTATCCTCTGGTATTCCCCTTGATTTCTCTCCCTTCTGAGAATCTAAATAGGGGGGTTTCCTCTTCTATAAGGAACAAAATTTGAGTTTCTAGGAGAAAATTCACTTGGCCCCTTACCCCTCACTGGCATATGTCCTCGGTCCTTCAATTTTGACATTTTAGCAATCAAGTTATCTAAGAGTTTGATCATTTTTTCAATCTTGTTCTCTAATGCCGAAGCTCCACTATAGTCTGATGGTTGCTTTCTCCTGTGTACCTTCCCTTTGACCTTCTGAGATGCCAAAATGTTTGACTCTACCTCTAGGGAAGCATCCTGCATAAGTGATAAGGAGGCAGACCTCCTTTCTCTGAGAAGTAGGCAGAAGTCAGAGTCAAAAGCATTCGCATAAGTTATCATAGTTGAGGTACTAGTGGGCTTAATCTCAGTAGGGATCTTGCTGTACATGTTGTTGAATCTTTTGGTAAAGTTGGAGACAGACTTACCATTTTCTCTTCTCAGGTTGCTGAACTCTGTGATGTAGTAGAGGTGGTCTCTCCTCTCTCCCCAATGCTTTAGGAAAATGTCATCTAGGGCCTCTATGCCTGCCACTGACCCAGCAGGCAGTTCCTTAAACCACTTTCTAGCCTGGCCATCTAGGCTTTGCACAAAGACTCTGGTCCATACGTCTTATTGTTCTATATTTATATTTTTAGCATAGCTATAAAAAGCCTCTAGATGTTCTTCAGCAGTGAAATCCCCTTCCCCTATAAACCTAGGCATATACTTGAGGTAATCCCCGGTAGGCATGCCTGCGAGAGGATTTGGCAAAATTAGGGGCGCATACCTAGCTACCAGGATCCTTTCCATCTTGGTCAATTGAGGGGTAGCCATATTGGAAATGGGTATGGACAGGGATGTGGAAGGTGGCACTAGTGAAAATATTTGTTGAGAAGGCAGTGGTATACTTATCCCAATGGAGTCACCAGGGATTGGATCTTCACAAGCATCAGTGCTTGAAGATGCCAGAACCCTAGATTTTTTTGATGTATCTAAAAATTTCTGGGAATTAAAAGTTTCAGCAGAAGAAATATCAGCAAAAATATTTCTTGAAATACCTGATGTAGCATTTTGTGCAGCACTGCTGGTCTGTCTTAGTAAAGCCCTAGCTTTCCTCAAGATTTCTTCTGGATCTGAAATGGGTGTTGCTGGTGGCCTCTTTGGGTTTGCTCTGGTACTTGGTCTTCTTGAAGCCACCTTATATCAATGGAGTCACCAGATAGATGATTACAACCGTAATAATGTCCAACCCTTGTCTATCATCAAAGCCTGGATCTATGTCGTATCCCAGGCAAGCTGAGCTTCAATCTCCTCCCCCCAGCAACGACGCCACTTTGTTATCACTCCATGAAACTCCTCTAGGTTGTAGGTCGAGGATGCCTGGTAACTCAAAATATTTTTTTAGGTTTTTCTGAATTGGATCAAGTCGGATAACCTATATAACCTCTCACTCTCAAGACTTCCATGAAGCTCACTCAATCACAAGGCTTTTAGTTACAACTTGTTCAGTAGTTTGACAAAAAGATGCAAGGATGGAGAACTCACCAGGTTGGCAGACTTACACACATAACACATGCATATAAATGGCTAAATCCTGCTGAGAATGGTGTTTATAAATCAAATATCACTAAATAACCAATAGGATGATAGCTATCGGCCCTTTAATAAACTTGAAAATTACCTAAATGCGCATTCAGGCAATAAACACAGTAAAGAAAGAGATGGCTGAACAAATCACAACAAAAGAGCTTATACTTAGAATAAACTAGATGAGACGCTTGATAATGGAACAGGCTCATAAATCCCTAAAGTCGAACCTTTATTAATGAAATAATCATGGGCTTTATAGCCTTTTACAAAATTTACAGATCTTGAAAATCAAATCTATTTACACAAAAAATAATTGAAAGTGATAGTTTTTCCTCATTAGGGCTTCAAACCCTTGCTAACTATTTCTTTATCTACTGTGAAGATCTAGTTCATTGAGCGGTCCTTTAATGATTGAAGTGGTCGCTAGTCATTCCCACTGCTGGTTTACTGTGAAATTGTCGCCAACGGCCAGTGTATCGGCGTCTAACTGAAGTGATTTTTCTTGTTTAATCCCTTGTATTTTCCTCTATCTTGTCATCGCGGTCGCAGATCGGACGCTGTTTCCTTTAACTCATCAGTGCTCCGAATCTCAATGTTTCCGCATTTTCGGTGCTCCAAATCTCCTTGTTTATCTCACCAGATTTTTACTTTGTCATTGATCGAAAGCTTTGTCTTATGTTTCATTGGCGCCTCAAGTCTGAATGCTTGCCGCAGTTTCGGCGCTCCAAGTCCCACTGTTTCCGCAGTTGCAGCTCTTTAGTGGACTAACTCATCGGTGGTTAGTGTTTTCAAGTTCCGACGTCGAAGTTTTCATTTGCTCGCAGACCCTGTAGTTGATCTTTCTTCCGCAGTTGCAGCTCCTCAGAGAACTAGCTTGCAGCTCCATTGTTCTTAGTTCTTTCGATCACCAACGAATTTCTTCTATTTCCCGTTGTTGTAGCTCGCCATTTAACTATCTGGCGGCCAGTTAACCTTTAGCCCTTCTGACCGCCGAAGAGTTTATCTAGTGATTGATCGAAAGCCTTAGTCAGTTAGATTTTCGTCGTTGTGGCTAATTAGTGGACTATTGTGCCGACGGCTAGTGTCTTCCGACGCCAACACTGTGGAAACTCTTCAGCTTTATCTCGTCAATCTGTAGTCTTTAGCCTTTCTGACGTTGCAGTTCCGTAATGAACTATTTCACCACTGGTTAGTCTTTAGCCCCTTCGATCGCCGATGTGTTCATCTATCGTCGCGCTATCGAAAAGTTTCTTGTCATCGATCGAAAGCCGTAGTCAGTTAGATTTTTTCGTTGCGACTCTTTAGTAGACTAGCTCGCTGATCGTTAGTCCCTTGAACCTCCGATCGTCGCAGTTTTCCTTTGGTCGTGGAAGCCTTGTCTGTTTATCTTCCACAGTTTCGGCTCCATAGGGGACTATCCTGTCGATCGTTAGTCCTTTAAAGTTCCGACGCCAATGAGTCTGTATTGTTTCGGAACCCGCAATAAGTTTCTCTTTCGCCGTTGCGGCTCCGGAATGAACTATTTGGCCGACAGTTTAGTCTTTTCAATTTCTGACTTCTGTTACTTGACTTTGGCGGCATTTTACTTTTTCATATCACCGACATTTCGGCACCTTTCAGCTTTACCCCACTGCTGCTTAACCTTTAGTTCTTCTGATCAGATTTCAACACTGTCGGAGGTCATTGGAAGTCTGAATCGAAACGCTTAGTCACTATGTTCTTCACCGTTGCGGTGCCTTTGAGAACTAGCTCGCCGATCTGAAGTCTTCACAACTTCCGATTGATGTATGAAAAACGTTTCGATGGTGTAAAAAAGTTACAGCAATACGCCTATCTGCCGAAGGGGTCTTCCACCTACTATTTATCTTCCATCTTTTAGTGGCTAATGAGATGTTTTGATCCTCACCCAAGCCACCGAAGCCACAACTTTGTGAAATTTGCATAAAAAAATAGAGGTCTTCAAAACTATTAGTGATCTTGCGTCATTTAAATTCTTCATACTATCAAAAATAAATTTATTTGATTTGAGAGATAACACATCCAACCAAAAGGATGTTCTAAAGTTTAGAAGAGGTTCTGATGATCATGAACCCCACATTAAACAATTTATTGACATGTCATAGACATAACTCTACGAGAGATTCAAGAATGAGGACAAGGAGTTGAACTTAGGTCAAATATCTTTTGAGAAATGAAAACCTTGGTATGTTAGAACATGCAAAAATTGCAACACATGATATTCTATATATCACTTAGAATTTGGTTATTAGTATGATACATATATACACATCCATCATGTTTTGCATGCTAACCATGTGTAAGAATGCTCAACTATACTACCACCAATATCATCAAGAGACTTTACTCATAGCATCATGTGTCCAAGGCTCAATGGAAAAAATATTATGCCGCAATCTTGTTTAGATGAGACATGCTCTAGGTGTAGTGGGTTTGCATTATTGAGCCAATGTATTCATGAAAGCAAAGACCATGAATTTGGTAGGATGGTTGTTGACACGTATAGTTTCAAATATGTTACTTATGAACTATATGGTGGCAAATAAAGTAAAACTATAGAATTGGTGATGTCCCATGTCATTTGTACTTCAAAGGGTTACATATGGTTTGTAAAGGTTAGATTCTAATTACATATAGGTTTAAAAGGTTCGATTCTAATTATGCCTTGATTTGTATTCCACCCGGTATGAGTATATGATTTTGTTAAGTACTTGTTGGAAAAAATCTATCAATATGCTCAACATGTCCATGTGGTGAGATGGTGGGACTATAAATTTAGAATATGAAGGGATACCTTGCCCATTAATACTATACTAACAATTCTAATTTTATTGACAACTACACCCTCCAACCATAAAATGAGATTTAGAGCCAACATTATCATTCATATAAAGTCAACATAATGGCACATATCACATATAGGCATGGGCCAGATATTAGTGAAGACAAAAAGGACAATATTAAAGGAGTCTAACTTCTACATAAGTGATGATAGGTTCTATGACCTACATTTTGTACACAATTTCTTCTAGATGTTCTACTCTTACTTGAAGGATAGAAACAAATGCATTGGCATTGGATTGGGTCAGATAGTTGTGTGGGCAAGTTAATAAATGACCATGTATTTTAATGGTTAAGTTTATTGCACAAAAAATGTAGTGTGTCGCATATTTGGGATTACTTTAAGATTTGGAATGGAAGAGGTGAGCACGACAATGCTGGTGCATGTGTCAAAATTGCACTACATAGGGAGGAGTTGAAATTTATGACAAATTCCCCTATTCGATATGCACATTAATAGTGCAATAATTCTCTATGGTAATGGCAGAGGCAACACGAAGAAAGGAGGAATTGACAAAGAGAGGATGTGCAAGTAAATTTTTGGTAGGTGGTCAATGTAGACCAGTCACATACATATTATTTCAACACTGTATGTGGAACTTGTGGATTTCATTTAGTTTGAAGCTTATACAACCCTGCGTTTAAGATATGGATGTGAAAACTTGCTTGCTCTTGTGGACCATTTAGTAGTAGTGAATGGAATGATTATGAATCAAAAGACTCGATCCATGCATGGGATCGAGTATTATCACTTGTAATAAACCCATTATTAATTGTTAAAACAACATAGTTAGAGGCTATTGAATCATCCATTTAACACATTACAACTAGGTACATTATGGTTGGAAAGGCTTCAAAATATTGTGGTAAGAATATGTTACAGTTTGTGATTTAACTATCTTACCAAACCTCTACACACATGTATTTGACCATGCATTGAATCTTTATAGGACACATATATGCAGTGGTTTCCTCCAAAGGAAATGAATGGGGAACTGATTATTGGTTGGCACGATGTATCACGAGGAATAAAACCCTCAATACATAGGTGATTATGATCAATGCAATTGATTTTCGAATGGATCGATGGCTGTTAAGGATGAATACTTGACAATGGACCAAAAATCAAGAAAGACCATCAATTACAAACCAGGTGCATTAGTATATCACTTTACAAGCATAGTCATTGATACAAACATCTACTACAAACAATGACTATAAAGAACTTGTTAAAGGCATAATACTTTCTACCTCTTTCTGAGCACGAGCAATTGATGGAGATTGTTAGTAACATAGAGGATACATATCGTCTACTAAATGATATCAGGAAATTATACAAAAGAGGAAAGTGGCATGTTTCAATGGGAATGTTCTATATTGAGTCGCATATATTGTTATGTTATTTTTTCAATGCATTTACATATGACTCGATCTTTTTTAGTGCAAACTTTTAAACACTACTTCCCCTTTGTGTGCCTAGGTTATATGAAGAATCAAAATTGAAGTGATAAAGTGTTCAACCGATCCTTCAAATCTTCTTTTAAATAATGGAGTCGTCCATTCAAATTTATGTATCTTTTATTCATAAGATGTGGGGGGTTATAACATTCATCAAATTAGTTAAAAAATGTAGTTGTTGGTTAGTAGCATTATACTTGATGACTTTCTTTATACGAAGTGAACTTGCACTATCTTTTCAAATATTTTTGATCTTAACACGTGGTTATAAGAAGTGAGCATTGTCATGGAACATAGTTGTAGCAGCATTCTATAAAATAAAAGAACACCATGTAGGCACAATGTAAAAAAAAGGGTAAATTTTTATTGTAAGGATCTTCTCAATTGGAATTTGGTTTGTTTTGGTCATAGCCATTAGCAATATGTTCAAGATACAAAGGCAAGGTTCTTATGTTAAATCAACATATAATAACATAATGTTTTCTTATTATTGAGATTTACATCATATTCATATGGTCATCTTTCATGTTTTTGAAGTCTTTGCATTTAGAACAATTTTTTTTATTGATCCAATTTTCTCTTAAGTAGTTTGAGTTGAGGTATTTAATGCACAATATTGTTTAAACAAGTATATGTTATCCAATTTTGATGAGTTTATATACTAAAGCATGCATTGTAAGGCACTATGACTTGTGTATTTCTTGATCGCATGAAAATTGTACAGGGAATTGTTGCTAGATCAAGAAGAGTTTATTTGTTAAATTTGCTTTTCTAAGTGCTCTTGTTATTTGTGTCCAATGTTTTCAAATGGAAGGTATGGATAAGTGATGCATTTCTTGTTCCTAGGGCTAGATACTAGTTGAATCTATGAATTATATCTAGAGAATATGGACCTCAACAGTGCCTAAAGACATCATTTGTATAATTTTCCAGGCCTCGCCATAAAATGATAATTAAGCCTTGTCAAGTGTCCCTAAATAGCTTAAGGAAGCGAGTTGAAACTCACCATAAATTGATAAATGAGGCTCGGATCGATAAATTGTTGATTCTATTATACTCATGACGTTATATTACACATAAGGACACCCATATCCCATGTGTCCATGGCTCAAAAGTTGTTTGTCAATTTTTTTTGCAACTAGGGTTGTGCTCAGTAACATGCAATACAATTTTTGCATTACATGGTAAATTTATGAAACTCAACCAACAAAGCATGTGGAAATAGTAGTCACTTTGACCTTGTTTTAATAAACTTGTAGGACATTATGGTAGTCAATTATGTTTGTCATATTGTTTTTTATGCCCTGAAAATAAATTCATAAAATGTCCTTGAATGAATTTAGGAAGCGAGGTGAAACTTGTCATAAATTGATAATCGAGACTTGGATTGTTTAACAATTGATTTTGTTGGAATAATTGTTGGGGAATCTATTCACCTTGAAGCATAGGAAATAAAAAAAAAACCCAGAAGTGAATAATATTCCAAGAAGAAAGGTGGTGCCTAAAGACACCATTACAACAGTTAAGCACAATGCATTATGATTAGAACATCAGAAAGCATTATCACACAAAATGCAATATGCCATCAAACAAATGAACAAAACCCATAGGATCATTCTTTTATATTCTCCATCTCTAACTAATTCCCTTGAAGTGATGGAGATTTGGTCCACAACTAGGGGTCATTGGTCTTAACCATTTCCATAAAATCCACAACGTCCCATAGTTTAGTTGGATATTGTAGTTGAGCAAGTTGCGGCCTCATTGACCATTGTGTCAAGCTTTATACTCTCACTAGTTGACTGCTTTGCTAGTCGATTTTTGTCTATTGACTTATTTCCTTTAGAATATCCAGAAGTGTGATGGACCTTTAGAACCTTAGGTTCTAACACCCCTCATCAACACAACGCTTTGGGGGTTTAGGAGATGTAATTACGTTCTCTGAACATCCCCCAATAATTGTAGCTTCCTAAGGACTGATCATATCCTAAAGGTTCACAAAATTATCTTTTAGTAACGACTTCATAAAGATATCAGCGATCCGATCATCTGTCCTGCAATAAATAAGTGAGACAACATTGTCCTACACTAATTCTCGTAAATAATGAACATGAAGTTCAACGTGCTTAATATTTATATGAGCTACATGATTATCAACAACATTTATTGTACTATGGTTATCACATTAAATAGCGATTAAGGCTTAAATAGGAAAACCAATCTCTTTTAGAAGTCGATGAATCCAAACCAACTCTATACCTGCATTGGCAGTGCCACGATTCTCATCTTTTGTAGCTGGAAAAGAGAGGCTTCCTTCTGTTTCTTACATGAACAGACCAAGGGTCCAAAACTAAGTCAAAACACATAGCCATAAGTGGACTTACGATAGTCATGTACTGCAAAAATACTTAATACCATACTAATAATTTCCTTTCATATAGCGAACAATTATATCTGTAGCTTTCTGGTAGCTTTCTCAAGGATCTTACATGAACTGAGAGACCGTATTGATAGCAAAGGAGAGATCTGATTGATTGTGAGTCAAGTAAATTGGTCTATTGACCAACTGTTGATAAAGAGTGGCATCAACTCGTGAAGAGTCACAATCTTTCAACAACTTCACTCAAAATTGATAAGGCGTAGAGAAAGACTTGCAGTCGTCCATCTTGAATCATTTCAAAAGGTCCAAATCATATTTAGGTTGAGAAATAAAGATACCATCATTCATTTTCAAAATTTGAATTTCCAAAAGAAAATGCAATAAACGAAGATCAATCACTTCAAAGGTATCTACAAGTTGCATCTTCAAACCCAAAATTATATTGACATTATTTCTAGTTATGACTAAATCATCAACATACAATGCCACAATCAAGTTATCACCATGAACATGTAATACATAAATACTGTGATAAAATTCACAACGTTTAAATCCAAGGTTGATAAAGAAACAATTAATCTTGTCATACCAAGCACGAGGTGCCTGTTTCAAACCATACA
The DNA here is from genome assembly GCA_001517045.1 of Pseudotsuga menziesii. Classification (NCBI taxonomy): domain Eukaryota; kingdom Viridiplantae; phylum Streptophyta; class Pinopsida; order Pinales; family Pinaceae; genus Pseudotsuga; species Pseudotsuga menziesii. The sequence goes on along the minus strand of LPNX010967903.1, from coordinate 68,513 downwards.
ACAACTTCTTAAGTCAACAAACAAGAATACAATTTGTTACAAACCAGGCAATTATTCCATATAGATTTCTTCAAACAAGTTTCAATGAAGAAATATAATTTTAACTTCCATTTTATGAAGTTCCCATCCAAAATGAGTAGCAAGGGGAAGGATCAGTCAATCAAAGTTCATATTTGCAAGGGAAAAGGTTTCAGTGTAGTCGATACCTTCTTACTGAGAGATTTCCTTAGTTACCAAATGAGCCTTGTGACATTCGACATCATCATCAAAATTAAAATTGGTCTTATAGATTGATCGACACTTCACAACATTCTTTTCTTGTAGTCAAGGAACAAGTTTCCAAGTTTGATTCTTCTTCAAAGAATCTATTTCAACAGTCACAATATTTTCCCATTTTGGCACACCTTGAGCATGAACATAAGTGATAGTATCATAAGTTTCAAGAACATATTCCATCAGTGCAAAACTTCTATGTTGTTTCTAACTATGGGTCTGTTGACCAATACTAACATCTCTACCATTCAGTCCAACTACTTAAATTGTTTTAGCATCCCACCAAGGTAAACAAGTCGGTGATGATTTAGGTTGGTCATTATCAATCAAATGAGTCGGTCATGATATGTTTACTACTAGTTGACTCAAGTAGAATTCGCCAGTTCATTCTATTGCCACCTAATTCGCACATCGGGTCATGTGGCATAAATATTCAAGCCACTGGTTGTGACCTCGGGGGCAAGAAAGAGTCAAGTGTTGTCACTTGATCATGACTTCTCTGTCTAGGCTCTCTTCTAGCAAAGCCAAGGGGGGTGGTCCCTAGTAAAATAATCTAAGGTTGTTTAATCTATAAAAGGAAAACAACTAATCTAGGAGATAAAATTATATAAAATAATGCAACTAAGATGAACTATAAATAATTTAAATAACTATCATGTAAAATAACATTCACTCAACACATGAATTGATTTAAATGCTCATAAATAAATGATACAATAAAGACTAGTGCTATTGGAGTGCTTACGTGAATGAGGGTTGCTAGCGATGTCTCAATAAGTATTGCAGTTGTCTCGGTTGATTCCTTTTAAATTAATTTGATAAGTGATTAAGGAGTGGGTTGGTTGTTGGCCAATTTTATTAAAATGTGGTAATGATCTAATTATTAAAGGGAAAGGGGATTCCAAATATCCTCGAGGGGAATGTGGAATATGTCCAGATTTAATAGGAAGTAGCTCTCATAGTGACATGTGGGATAGATGGAGTCGTGGGGTTGTGTTCAACACTACACCAACAAGGGTGTAGCCCAACGAGGGCCCACAGTCACTTTCTAGTAGTTTCCGCCTCACTTGTATAATTTTCCCACTAACGAGTAATTTTGAGAAGTGTCGGATTTTCACTTTGGGAATTTTAATTGGAGTGTGAAACTAATTACTAGTCACTCCAATCCCTTTCTGATTATCCCATCGATCCAGTCGATGGCCTACAATTGTCACAAGAGCATATGGGAATTGAAGCCTTGTTGTTTTTAAGAGTTTTTAGAACTAAATATGAGTTGTTTAAATCATAGTGTTGATACTCTCATTTCTGAGAACACGATCAGATTCGTTAATTTTAACTTAAGAAATTAAAAAGAACTTGGAAAAAAAACTAAAAAAAAAGGAAAAATATGCAAATCCCCCCTAGGGGGATGAGATGTGGGCACTTGGTTGCCCACTTGCTTCTCTTTTTACAATAATTACAATAAATAAATAGTTGTGTTCCTTTGTAGAATATGAGACACAAGTTTACAAATCTGTAGAAGCTTTAAAAGATTGATGAAAGGTACACAAGCAAAAGGGAGTTATGGATGACTTGCTTTTTCAAAATTTGGGCAACACTTCCTTCTACCTATTCATAAAAATGTAGAAATCAACAACTAAACATGACACTAAGATGCCAAATAATACTTTAAAAGCATAAACATTTAACTAGTTTTAAATACCGAAAGATATAATTTTTGTGAAACTTTAAAACTAAATGCAAAAGATGGATCTATATTGAAATGTTTAAACTTCAAATGCTTTAGATCTTATCTTTTAAGAACTTATACTAAAGAGCATTCATAAGATTTAATTTAAATCTTTCAAAATACTTCGTAATTACTACAAGTAAAGTAATAGTGTGAATTTAAATGAGAAGATAGTAAGAAAAGCTCTAATTCAAGAAACTTGGGCAATGGAGTCCTCAAGTGGAGGGAGGAGGCATTTAGATCTCTTCAAATAAACGTAGAGGTGTGATGGAATCGAACAAGAACCAACACTCCTTTATGCTAGATGTCCCTTTACAGTTTGAACAATGACTACACCAAAGGATTATATCCAGGAGTACCTATGCAAAATATTAGAAAGCATGCATACAAACAGGTAAAGCATACAATTTTAGGATCTATCCACATAAATAACTCAAAGAAACGAATAAGAAACTACTTATTTATCATATTCTACCAATTATCATTAATCCTTCAAAGACCGATTAGAACAACAAAGCATGTAACAAGAAACTGATATAGCTATACCTCATGTAGCACAAGAAATCACGACACACTAATGCCTGACACAATTATGCCTCCAAATCCTTTTGATTTCATTCAATAAATTCAATAAACAATTACAAAATACATGAGCATAAGTTGCATACAATTTCTTCTTCTAAAATGAAGAGAACTTGCTCTCTTAAATATAAAAACTTAGCATGAGGGGGCACACTTGCTAAAGGATGAGCTTGATAGCTTGGCATGAGTTGGATCCCCATGCTTTGGGGCATAGAGAAAGCAATTACCAAAATGCCAAAAGCTTAACCAAATTTGTCTTTCTTGGGAAAATCGCCCCTCTCTTGGAAAAAAATCCAATTCGATATTCAACAACCATTTCTTTCATTTTGGTGACTTGTAACTCTTTAGGAATAATCCTACTTTCCTTTTACAACTCACAGAATCAATTTTCATCAAGTTTCCAGCTTTTTAAGAGTTGCCAAAATTCTCATTTTTCCAATTTTTTGGTCTTTTTCTTTTTCAAGTAATTATTAATTTTGGAGATAAATAATGACTCAAAAACTTAGGAAAGTCGGTCCATGGGTTAAGTGGGTGCTATGAGTTAGAAAAAGAGCTCCCCCATGGCAAAAACAACTTCTTGGCCACACTTTTATGACTTTTTAGAGTTTTACAATCAACTTGTTAAAAATAAGCCTATAAAAACAGGTTTTATTTTTCTCGGGACTTAAAAAAATCTATGAGGGACATAGGACATGTTTATGCTGACTCAAAATAATGATGAGCATGGTAATATACATCAATATATAGGTTTTAATTACCTCCCAAGGCCTAACCACCAAAGCAATTATTCCAACTTTGGAGGCTTAGGTGAAAAACTCAGAAATTCTCTTAGAGGGAGGAACCTCCTTACACAATGTACTGTGTACCCAAGACAAGAAAATATGCAATGCTTACCCAAATGAAAATATCTCCTTCCTGTATATAAGAGACAAAGGTGTATTATAACAACTAATAAACCCACTAATATACCCTAGCCTACATCAATAATATGTAATACACCACCATATAGGGGGTAAAGTGCCACACTATAGGGGGAACTGTGCCCAACATTTAGGGATTAACATGCCCCTCCCCTTTAGACAACCATTGTCCTCAATTCTTAGGTAGTTTTGGATGCATATTTATTAAGGCACCATCTTCCCATATCAAATTTGCAGCTGGTAAGTTCTTCCACTTGATGAGGTACTCAATAATAGCTTGATTTCATAGTTGTTTGGTCCTTGTTTCAATGATTTGTTCAAGTTCCCATATGTTTTTTCCTTCTTCAAAACACATTTGACTGTGATATTGATATACATGTTGCTTCATCATGTTTTCAGACATCTTCAATATTTGGAGACTGGTTGTTGGTGCTCTATGCGATCTACCACTACTTTAACTATAGATTATCCTTTTCAAACCTTGATTGGAAGTTTGTTTTATGGTTGAATTAGACTGAGATAAATTTAAAATTTCAGCTCCTCTAGGTATGCAACTTCGACTTGTGGTTTCCTAATGTGTTATCTTTATGATGCCGCAGGTCTAACCTAATTTGGTTGTGCTAATAAAAAAAGTTACTGCCAATCTCCCAAAACTTCTTATTTTTTGCCTATCCAAAAGAGCAAACTTGTATTGTATCCCACGTGTCCAATATTTTGTTTATATAGCTGAAAATATGGCCACAAATACCTTAGTCTTCTTTTGGATGCAACAGGTCTCACTTAATTTGGATCTTAGATGCCTTAGATATGAACTTTTTCCCTAGAACACTTGTTTCAAACCCTAAATGGAAGACTGTTTTAGGGCTGACTTGTAACTGAGATGAAATTCAAATTTTGACTCTTTTAGGTTTGCAACTTCGACCTATGGTACCCTGATGTGTCCTCTTTCCAATTCCACAGGTATGACCTAATTTGGATGTTTGAAAAAAAAAATATTTCAAATCTCCCAAAGCTTCTTATTTTTTGCTTATACAGAAGAGCAAACTTTTACGGTATGCCACGTGTTAAATATTTAGTTTCCACAACTGAAAATTCTACCATAGACACCTTGGTTCATATTATTTCGGATGCAACTGGTCACACTCAATTTGGATCTTGAATGCCTCAAATATGTGTTAGAATTCTGAATCCTTGATGGTAGTAAGAATTCTATGAACAAGAAAAGAATCTAAGCACACAATTAACCTCACTAGGAATTGCAGAGAAATAGCATAAGGAGAGAAGAGGAGGAATAATGAACACACATTAATGAATGATCAATAAGTGATATTTGATATTATTACAATGGTAATACATCCTTATAAAGAAGATTTGAGTTGATGGATACAACTCATTGCTAGCTCATAAATCAAACTTACCAGATATGATAAACCCCCACAGGTGGCTAAAGCACTTCTCAAATCAGTCAAGGATCTCACAAATTAGCAAAAGCATGAGTGAGTTGTCAAGAGTGATGGAACAAAATTTTAATCCTGGAATATGGAGAGAAAGTGATGGAGGATGGGTTGGTAACAAAAGATACCAATTTCATTGTTAACTAGCTTTACCTTATCCACATAAAAGTTGGATAAAAGCAGAATAAGGCAGAATCTGCAGGAAAGCGCAGTTATTTATTATGGGAGTCAATAAAGTGGTTAAGATCAACCCAGAATCAGAATTAAAGCATTCATGGGGTATAGATGACAAGTGTTGACTTTGTAGTGCAAGTGGATGCCAACTATCCAGGCTAGTGGATAGGAAATTAATAAAATAATGATTAATTATTTATCTTAAGTATTGAGTGGGTTTATTATATTTCCACACCCCCCTTTAAGTATGAATTTATGATGATATATCAAAAATATAGATGCATATGGATGCATATAGGGGCCTACAACAAGGCTATGGTTACCCTTTAGCAATTATTATGTCGAAAAAAACTGAGGGAAGAGGCAAAACCACATTGAGAAAATCCTCCCTCAAGAAAGGACATGAGAGACAAACCAAAAATGGTGAAATCCTACTGATGCTACTCCAAACTAAATGCTGATGTTTGGAAGAATCTTCTTATTGGGAAGAAGAGAAATCTACTCACCTGGATCAAGAACAATTGTAGGATGGAAACTAGGACCATGTAGAACAACTGAGATCCAATGATGTAAAAGCTCTTGAGAGTTGTAATCAACTCCGAGATGATGTAATGACTTGAACTTCGAACCAACAGAGATGAAATCAACTCCATATAGGTGAAATAAGTGTCCAAGCAAATGTATGAGGTCTCCAACTTCATTTACACAAAGAGGTTGCATGCAAGTGATCATGTAGGAACATAGATAAGGCATAGGATCAAAGACCGTGAATGCACAAGCTCCATGGGTTGATATAGCTCCCAAAGAATCCAAAAGAACGCATATAAGCATATCAATAGACTCATGGGAATACATTTATAGTGAATCCTTTGTAGTAGAAGTATGAAAGGAGGAAAGAAGGATATGTTCAAAATATTCAAGGAGGTTCTGAGTATTGGTGCCAAGAACAAAGGAGGAGATGTGTATGGTAAGTGGTATGACACACATAAGACTTGATCTGGGTAAGCAAATATCCAGGGAATCTCTGAGTTGCGCACCATAAATGAGATAGTTACGCACAAAGTGTGAAGGATCTGGCACATAGATCTTAGAATCTAAGATAGAAGACATAGAGAACAATGAGTGAATCATCATCAATACTTATAGCAGCTCCATTAGTTACTTCTTTTTCATCATCAATATCTTCAAGAGACACATAAAAAGATTGCTCTTCAATATTTGCTTCTTGATTGAAGAAGTAAGCATTCGAATCAAAGAGGGTAGCAACAACAAGAACTGTATGAAAAACTTTTTCATCATGATCAACTTCATCAGAGAATGTAGAGGCCAAGACATCTCGAGAGAGAGCACATGAGGATATGCTGGGTTCGCTCCATGCTTCATCTTCTAATTCCTGCACACCAAAAGCTTTGTCCAAATTGTTCTAAAGCTCAAATGGATACTCAGCAGAATCTATGAGATGATGTATATTTGGAGACATTCCCGAACACATAATTCCATAACCTATATCAAAATTATTCAGCCAGACAATATTCTCTTCATAAGACTCAGGTTCGCTCAATGCACCAATGGAGACATCAAAGAGACATTGCCTCTTCAAATATGCGCTCATATTTGGCTTCCAAACAACATAGTTGAAAGAAGATAGTAGAGGAACTTTCGAATCCATATAGAAGTTGTTGCACCTGCAAATACACCTACAAGTCTGAAAAGGAGAATTAATTGATGAGCTACGATACCATGTTAGAGCTTTGATATCCTAGGCTCTGATACCATGTTAGAATTTTGTATGAAGATAAATTAAAATATAATTAATAATAATTAATAGTCGTTAATAGTTATAATATTAAAAAGACATGACCTTTCAAAGCCAATGCCTAAGTTGTATTTTTTTCCTTGGAAAAAAGCATAATTTTATATCTTCCGAAGAGGAACTAAATTACATATTGTAGATATACATTCCTGTATATTTCGAGAGTAATAACTGTGAATACACACCAAGTCTTGGTTTTGAATTCCTGAGAAAGATGAGCGCTGTAACCCTAGGTTTTACCGTAGCCGCCGAAGAAGAACATGGCCGTCAGGACGACCCTGGTCTTGTCCATCTTTCTTTTCTGCAGGGCTTGCAGGTCAAATACGATGATGCATGCATAGCTTTGCATTTCTTGGCCGCGATTTTGAAAGATGACGCCACTGTTTACGGCTCTCAATGGGTTCAAGGGAGTTCGCAGTATTCCAGTCTTTTTTTGGATGCCTTTTATTATACTACTTTTAAACTATTTTTTCAACATTCAGTGGATTTTGGGGCGACTTGCCTCCATAGGGTCGATCCCCACAGCGGCGAGGACAGGAGGACGGGTCCCTTTCTATTTCACTGCGGCTTTCTCCGGGCACTTCAGTATTGGTATGCAGAACTCTTTCGGCTTCCATGCCTCATCAGAGCTGGTCATCACAAGGGTAAGGAGAGAAGGGCGAGCTGGGCAATCTATTCAAGGCCGGTAGAGGCATATCTTTCTGAAGATGAAGCGTATGATTTTACTACCTGTCTTTTTGATTCGGGATATAAGACAGATGTAGGAAATTTTTAGATTTTTGTTAAACCGCCATTAGGAAAAACTTTATTGCTGTGGGTTTTTGCTGAAGATACAGAGGAGACTCTAAAAACCCTGATAGTGCAGAAAGAGGGCTACTCCTCAACTCTTTTTTACATTCTGCATGAGGGTAAAGTGCTGCAAGAGGGTGATACGTTGAGGGATTGCCAGATTAGCAAGAATTCTACTGTGCATGTGCTGTATCGTTTGCGGGGGGGGGATCAGTTGGGAACAGAGGAACAGCAGGTCCCTCTTCATACAAAGATGCAGCTCGTACAAAGGGGCCAGAGCCCACAGCAGCTCCACCATCTTCACAACCCAAGCCGTATATTGTGGAGAAACTGGATGCTATCCCATCTCTGGAGGTCAAGAATACCGAGGTAACACAACTATTCAGTACTCTACAAACACATGCTCTCATTTGTCATTTTAATGGTTTTTGGCCTAGATCTTTTGATCTTCATAACTGGATCTATACACACTGGACAACAAATTGTCAAATTCTTTTATGTTCCAAAGGATTTTTTGTTGTACAGTTTGAATCAAAGGAAGACTATCAGAAGATCATTGAGCAGGGTCCTTGGTTTTGGGGAAGAGCAGGGCTATTCTTAACCCCCTGGTTCCCTGAGTTTGATGCCAACTCTATGGTGGTAACCAAAATGCCGGTATGGGTGCGGTTGCCCAACCTGCCCCTTCCTTTCTGGCATCACCTAGTACTGGAAGACATTGGCAACCTGCTTGGGAAGTTCATTAAAAGTGATTCTGATTTGAATGAGCAGGGGTTATTTACTTATGCAAGAATCTGTGTGGAGATCGACCTCAGCAAAGGTCTTCCTGATAGAGTCCAGCTGATATATGAAAAGCATAAATGGATCCAGGCATTGGATTATGAAAATACAGCTTTTAGATGCAGATTTTGCCATTTGACGGGACACTTACAAGATTCGTGCCCTCTTTCAAAATGATTCCCCAAAAAGAAACAAGGAATGCATCCAAAAAGGAAAACATGGCAAGCAGAATATGCTCCCTCTATTGATGAGGATTCAGAAGGTGAGGAGGGCGAACCAGCAGAACAACAAAAGGATGAGGACAATGAGGAAACAGTGCATATGAGGTACGTCATTCAGAATCAACAACTGTCGGTAAGGAAGCAATCATGGAGCAACAAATGGATATTTCCTTAACCAGGTCAAAGCGTGCACATGAATCAGAAAATTCATACTCAGATAAGGATAAAACGCCTGTCCAGCCAGCAGTAGAGCAGGTGAGTAAAGAACTGATTGTCGTTGCACCTCAGCAGGGGGGATGGACAGAGGTGAAAACAAAGAAGAGAGGGAAGAAAGGGAAATTAGAGGATTATTATAAAATCCCTAATTCCTAGAAAACTCATGTAATATTATTGTTTCATGTTATTTTTCTGCGGACCTATGGTCTTGTCTCGGATGTGCTTAAGCACCTACAGAATGTAATTTTGTATCACCTCAGCTTGAAATAAAATTACGCTTTTTTTTCTTGGAAAAAAAAAGAATACACACTAAGTCTTGAAGAAACAAACCATCTACCAAGACCTGTCCAAACAAAATAGGCATAACAGAAGTAACAAAACTTTTCTAAAAAAAATTGTTCCAGCATGAAGATAGAGCTCCAACTTGTACCCTATCTCGAACATAGTTTTAGAACTAAAACAACATATAATCTACGATACCATGAGAAAACAAGCCCGATTTTTCCAAGCTGTCCAAAAGATACCAAACTGTATCACCTGTTAACCCATCAAAATATGATAACTGTAGTCTGAAGAAGGTACTGAAAGAAAATAAAAATGCATAGGTAATAAACAGTCAAACCATTGACTGTCTGGCATATACATAATAGAACAAACATAAACCAAAATATAGGCAATTCTGTTTTTTAAAGACTCGCAGCCTCAATAAAAGGCCGATGGAAATATTCATAGCATGAATCATCTAGCCATTATTTAATCTTCCAGTGGCCTGTAACCAGCTGGAGCCCCGCCTTCAATGCTCGGTCCAGTTGGAAGTTGTTTTCCCTGTAAATATGTTCGCATAATCATGCCTAATTTGTATATAAGAGGCGACAACCATTTGTAATAATAATGTTTCATCAATATATTTATCAATTATTCAATATGTGGGTTATTTCAGAAATGATGGGTTTATTCTAAATTATTTGAGAATATTTGGATAAAGATATTACAGTGGTATCACAACCCCTTCTTGGGCATTCAACAAATACCGGCTTTCGGCCAAATAATTAATTGGAGAATCTCCAAACTAGGTCTTTGACCTTAGTAAAAAAACAAAAGTGAAACAAAAAAGTAGAAACAAAAAACTAAAAAAAGTAAAGAGGAAATAAATTATAGAAACCGCACATGGTTTCTTAAAAAAACTATACATGGTTTCTTTTCCAACAACAAACAACACATACTTTAATAATTTCAATATTACATAATAATATTCATATTATTAATATTGAATTTTTAAAATTCAATTTTTCTAAACTTTGTATATATTAATCTATAATAATAATAAATTACTCAATCCCAAATCTTTAAAATATTGTTATTAATTGTAATAACATATTATTATTATTATTATAGATATAGTTATTAATTTTAATAACTATTGGATAAAAAAGGAAAAAAACAAAACAAAATGGATTAATAAATATTATTATAATTATTATTTTGGAAAAATAAAGAAAAGAAGAAATACCAAAAAGGGAGAAGTCAAAATTTCTCCAAGAACCAGATCGATGATTATTACACTTTTGTACCTACTTATTGTCGAATAAAAGAAGACAATTGAAGCGAAGTCGTAATCGCAACTATGACAAACACATGTTCAGTGATTAAGTCACAGTTACAAACAACATTGGAAGAGTGAGAGCAATATAAGGCGACCAATAAACGTCTACAAGTTGAGGTTAAGACGAATGATTTGTTAAAATCAATAAGAGACGATGAATATTGTCGCTAAAAATCAAAATCGACAGTTGGAACTAACCAGAAGAGATACCGAGAAAATGTTATCTAATAAGGATATAGAAATATCTTGTTTAAAAGTTCACAAACAAAACTTAGAAGACCGGATTAGAAAGTCAAAAAATGATGACAAATCACCATATGGAAGCGATAACGAATTGGAAAAAAAAGGCGTCTAGACAAGCTCATCATGGATAAAGATACTTAATTGGTGCAAGTCCGCAAAACATTATAAAATCAAGAAGCAAGGATAGTTCAACTTCAACAAGAGATTAGTGAACTCCAATAGAAAGAGAACGACACTAAAAAAACACACAAATTGGAGATTGCAGCTGTCAAAAGGTCGTTATCAAATAATACCGAAGAAATTTTCAGATTAAAGAACCATAACAAGATGTTAGTCACAAAAAATAGGAAGTTGAAAAATAGTCGTAAGACAAAATGGTCTACTGAAAACATTAAAGGAAAACTTTTAGACAAGCAAGAAGAAAATAGCTACATCAGAAATCATAATGAAGATCTTAAGGAGCAACTTAAGAAGTCCGAAGATGACATAAATTGCAAGTAGAATTGATTAAAAAGTTAAAAAATGATAACATATAATTAGAAAACAAGCTTGAAAGAGATACAAAACAATACATTAAAAACTCAAGGATCGAAAATACAACGTCCAACACATATCAATGCTCAAAAGATGACACTTGTATAACATTGTGAAAAATCCCTATTGACACCCCAACCATATTAACCGATATCCTAAAAAGTGGGAATTGTCGAAGGATAATGCTACTAATGTAATCAAAGAGTCCCAATGACATATCAATAGGGAATCCCAACAATCAACAACAAATCAAATTGGGATGGATTGATCTGCTAACATATCGAAAGTTATGCTCTACACTTAGAAGTTCGTATCGACATGTTTCGTTAGCTACGACATTGTAAGGAACGATGCAACCACATTATAAGGATTTAAGGACAAAGCCTTTCTAAAGATAGAGGCAATATTACGAAGATAAATTAAAATATAATTAATAATAATTAATAGTCATGAATAGGTATAATATTAAAAAGACACGACCTTTTAAAGCCAATGCCTAAGTTGTATATGAGAGGCGATAATCATTTGTAATAATCATCTTTCATCAATATATTTATCAATTATTCAATATGTGGGTTATTTAAGAAATGATGGGTTTATTCCGAATTATTTGAGAATATATGGATAAAGATATTACAAATTTTGAATCCTTGATGGTAGCAAGAATTCTATAAATAAGTTAAGAATCTAAGCACACAATTGACCTCACTAGAAATTGCAAAGAATTAGCGTAAGGAAAGAAGAAGAGGAATAATGAACACACATTAATGAATGATCAATAAATGATAAGTAATATTATTATAATGGCAATACATCCTTATAAAGGAGGTTTGAGTTTATGGAAGACAACTCATTGCTACCTCATAAATCAGACTTACCAAATATGATAAACCCCCATAGGTGACTAAAGCACTTCCCAAATCAGTTAAGGACCTCACGAATTAGCAAAAGCACGAATCAGTTGCCAAGAGTGATGGAAAAACATGTTAGTCCTGGAATATGGAGAGAAAGTCATGGAGGATGGGTTGACAACAAAAGATACTAGTTTCCTATTTAACTAGCTTTACCTTATCCACATAAAAATTAGATAAAAGTAGAATAAGGCAGAATTTCCAGGAAAGTGCAGTTACTAATTCTGGGAGTCAATCAAGTGGTCACGATCAACCCATAATCAAAATTAAAGCATTCTTGGGGTATAGATGGCAAGTGTTGATTTTTGTAGTGCAAGTGGATGCCAACTATCTAGGCTAGTGGGTAGGAAATTAATCAAATAATGGTGATTATTTTATCCTAAGTATTGAGTGGGTTTATTATATTCCCATTATATGACCTTTTTCCCTATAACACCTTTTTTAGACTAGGTTTTGGACCAGTAAGACAGCCTAAATTCCTCCACAATTATATCCAAAACCGTAACGGATCAGGATCTAAATTTCGGACTGGCGATCATTTGGCATGTTTTGGAAGTGTGTTTTTAACCCCGATCTCTTAATCCTTGTAGAAAAGAGTTGTATCAAAAATGACAAGATGACTTGTTTCACAGAAGGCGGTCTTGAGGAAAGAGCTCTATACCAAATGTTAAGCAACCAAGTCCCATAAATAGCATAAAAAGAGTGGAAATATACAATAAGAGAGTAATCCATGTTTTAATAATGAATAATAAAGATAAATAACAACCCTCTTCGAGGGAGGAACCTCCTTACACAATGTACTATGTACCCAAGACAATATAATATACAATGCTTACCCAAATGAAAATATCACCTTCCTATATATAAGAGACAAAGGTGTATACTAACAACTAATAGACCCACTAATATACCCTAGCCTACATCAATAATATGTAATACACCACCATATAGGGGGTAAAGTGCCACACTACAGGGGAACTGTACCCAACATTTAGGGCTTAACACTTTGCAACCAATTTCTTCCTACAGTTATCCTTGGTATGCACTCAAACAACACATATAAAAGGTTACAAGGTGTCCAACAAAGGGTTTCCTTTCATTTCACTTCTTGACTTTAGTCATATTAGCAACTTCTCTAGTCGAAACAAGGTTCAAGAGATAGTTTCAACAATAAACAACTTCTAGCCAAAATCTAGTCAGAAGGTATTTGGTTTGCAATAAGCATACAAACATTCCCACCAAAGTCTAATTCTTCCTCTCTGCGACACCTTTTTTGTAAGAGCCAAGGGTGTGAGGGACAGGTCTTTGCCAAAAAATACCATTTTTGTAAAAGATACTCTTGAAACCATTGACTCACATATTCACCACAATCGTCTAATATCAAACATTTGATGCATCGACCGCACTACTTTTCAACCAATCCCTTAAATTCCTTGAATATTTCAAAGACATGATTCTTATTCTTCAAAAAATATACCCATGCAAACTTAGAGAAATCATCAATGAAGGTTAAAATATACTTCACAACCAACGTCCACGTACATGAAAGCCACATGCATAGAATATAAATTATGAATAGTTAGCATGCTACAAAAAAATCTACAATACCCATATATCATTCAATTATCAATTAGCAACGTTGAGTGTAAGAACATGTCCACACTATGTATGCACCAACAACTATCGGTTCACAAGCTATTTGAATTGTCACTAATGCAATCATTCTAAAGCTAATCGTTCTAACACTAGCAATGAAACTAAGTATGTAGTGTCCCCAAAATTCGAAAAAAATAAAAATAAAAATGATTAGGCTAGTCAAATACTACCTGAACTGGACATCATCTTAACTTATGCGGAATGTGTTGTACTTTGTTTCACTGCACTGTATTGTTGTAAGTTGTTCTTACCCTCTTCTAGATGTTTTCCTCGATGTGGTTCTTAGTGTATTTCTCTATTGTCGTTATGTTACATTGAATCTGAGTTAGATGGTTATGTTATTTATTGAATGCTTCTCATCACGTATTTACATGTATGCGTGTACCATTATTTACTTACGTATTGTTTTTAATGTTTGATTAATGTTTATGAATATTTCTGACTTAAGTTGTATTGTCAAGGGGTGGAGTGGCGGGACTCGTTTCCCTTGTAAAAACACCTGAATGGTAACTAATTTTACTTGTCGCTATAGGGCTTACTTAGTTCTGATTGAACTAATGCATTTCTTTCTTTGTTTTGTGCAAGTGCACTTGATGACAAAAAACTGACTATAATGGTGAAATAAAGTCATACTTCCTATGCTCACTACCTCACAGCTTGGATGACGAACAAAACTACAGTCCTATCTTAGTGATTATTATTAAAATCGTTAGTTGTTGTTTATGCAAGGTTGGGTATTATTAAGCCTATGTTTGCACTGGTTACCATTAATGTTTATGGTCTTATGACCTTGATTTAGTTTGAGCCTACACTTAACATTTACATGGTGTAATTGGCATTGTATAAGGCTTAACATATTATAATGTAGCCCTATGTTTATTAAGGTCTTTGTGTATAAAGTGGAAGGAACATGGTAAGCCATTCATGGCATATTACATATGCCATGTGTTATCCCTAAAGTTGAACCTAGACTACAGGGGTTCAAGCTTAAGGAAATCTTTTTAAAAAATGTACAAATCATTGAAATCAAACTGAAAAACAAGCCGATATGAAATCAGGGCTATAAGGGAAAATCACACAATTATGAATGGACTAGGCTAGTATATCATGAGAGCTATGAGCAAAATCAAACAACTATTGAAGAATTAGGCTGGTGTGAAATCAGAGAAATAAGAAGATCATGAAACCATACAGGAACTGTATAACATAAAACAAGACACAAGGTCCAATATCTCAGTAACTATGATCATAAAGTCATGAAATAAAACTGCCTCTGTTTTTTGAAAGTATAAAGGATAATTGTGTTTCAAAAATAAAAATCAATGTAATGGAATTCACTGGACCATATACATGATAAATTATAAGAAACAAAATTCATAACATACAGAGACAAATCATAGTCATGCTCATTCAAAGTAGAACCTGCATTGAAGCTGTAGAGTATCTTATGTTATACAGCCAGTGATCAAAACTGGGATTTCATAACTCCAAAATTGCCAACCCCCCTTGCTTCCTTATGAGAGGAAGAGCCCCCTCTCGTTACATACCAAATCATTCAATTTATAACCATTTACAGGATAAGAGCTAATATCAGCCTCTTAGGAATCAAATTATGTTCATAGATTTGCAATAAATATGGAAATTATTACAACATATCTGGAATGGATATAGTGGAATCATCTATTCATAATTCAAGGCTTGCTTTGAAGGTAACATAAATCTCTTTGAATCTAGAAGATTTTCGGCCCCTTAAAATGCTAACCGACTGTTGATTTCGGGCCTTCAAATGCTCTAACACCTGAAATAGATTCTTCAAATGTTGATCCCCTACCTCAGATACTCTGCCACCAAAACATTTGTTTTATGCATCCAATCTGGAAGCAAATTCAGTTACCGAATATTTTTACTGATATTTTGGATATCGATTGAATGTTGCCACAAGAATCTGGATGTCGATCTTTTTGCCAAGTACTTTGCCATCTGGAAATCTGACCCATCATTGTTGTTGATATTATGCCTAAAAATATGGAGAAATCTTGTATTCACTGTAGTTATGCCTTTTAATCAGAAATTGAATGCTGCCGGATGATGTTGACCCAATCTACTTTGAAGTTCTGTTGTTGACCTAGAATTAATCACGAACTCTGTTTGCTTGAGTGCTAAGGTATTCATATCTTTGACAATTATGCAGATATTTTGAGCTCGATTTCTTTGGGATTTAATCTTTGACCATAAAAGATACAAATCGACATCATGCTCGGTGTTGGAAACTTGGCACTTGAACCGATTATTCCTCGCAATTTGAAAGTGCCATCAAATGCAAAATCAAACTTTCATCTTGCGGGTGTCGTTGGACATTTGACTTACAAGTGTTTTTGGTAATAATTGATCACCGTAAGTAACTACCTCTACACCTGAACACTGCCTTAACCCTGTGCTTGAAATTGACTGATGTGAATGTTGTTCCTTAACATTTCAGATTTACTTGGATTTAGCTCGAGCTTCAGTGTGACAGTGTTCCTTTATGAACATTCAGAGTCTGGATCCACTCCAATGCACCTGCAAGGTTAAATTCTTTATGAATAGAGCATCTGCTTATGTGTCGAATGTGGCCGGGCATCCTTGCACCGGAACTAGCTATGATTCCACTTGCTCCCCAGCAAGACTCGCCATTCGGAGGATGTGTGCTCTCTATCTCTGCCTATGTATTGCGAATAGGAAGAAGAGACTCCAACAATCAACTCTCTCCCGATTATATATGGTAAAAGAGAAGACACGCCCAGAATCCCCAGATGAGATGAGACACAGCTACATTTTAAACATTGTGGGTCGCTCTAAGCATGGTGGTCTTGTTGACATCGTGGACAAGAACAACCCATCTTTGGTCATGATAAGGTGCTTCTTGAGCCAAGCCTTTTCATCTTCATCTTGCAGCCTCTCAGCGAGCAACCTATAATTGTCCATTGCCCAATCCTCATAAGATTTACCAGACTTTTTGAACCTCTCTGCCCACCAGGATTCATTATAGGTTCGTTTGAAACTCTGCTGCCAGTAAGTAAAATGCTGCCAGTTTTAACAATCCACTATATAATATAAAATATCTTGCACATACATAGGTTCATGACTAATGAGTGAAGATTTTGATGATTCAGAAGACTAAAAGAAAACCATAATGGCGTTCAATAAAATAGAAGGCGTAAAACAAAGCAAAAATTTTAAAAAATAAAAACACATCACAATCAAAGATCTTCAGGTAAAAAGGTCAAACAACCTTAGAGATAACATCTGGCTCCATATGGGGACAAAGTTTTCCTGTGAAACTTTGAGAACATGTTGACCAAGTGCCTTTTTATTTCATTGGGTTGGAGTCTTCATCACAAATCTCTGCTACTTAAAAATCTTGAAAACAAACTACTGACTAAATCTTTAAATTACTCTTCAAATTGACTAATCCTGATCATAATGTACAAACTTAAAGAAATACTTGAAGCATCAAGCTTATTTATTTACAGCTCCCATTCTAATCTTCTACTTTCTTTTGATCAGGTAAAATCCTGCTTACAATGAAGCCATACAAATATTTGACTAACTGGTAAAACTTCTGATTTGGAGATGATGAATAAAGGAACCCATGGAATATCAAAATTCATTTCAAAAGAAGAGAAAATCCAACCTCCATTTGACGAAAACAATCTGAGATTTGAGCTGCTCAAAGAATCCATCTAATCAACAAATGGATCAATGAAGCTATAAGGAAATACCTCTTGCTGAAGATCAAAATATCTCTGTATATCCTCTTCCTCATAATGGCTGCCACTTTCAGCTACCTGCAAACTGAATTGCAAATATGGCTGCTCAATGTCATCTATGGATTTAGGATGGTTGATTTCCACAGAATGTTGTTCTTCATCAAAATTTGATTCATAATTGTCTTCAAAATTTGATTCGTAATTGTCATACATCCGTTGGCTACTCCTCAAATCAACAAAAGATGATGTAGGGATCTGCTCTTTTTCATCTGAATACTCATCATAAATTGGCATATCTTCAGAGTGAATCAGTTGATGCCGATCCCAATCTAGAACTTCATTGTCTTCATCATAAAATGGAACATTCTGATAGATTTCTAAAGATGAAGATTTATGTTCTATGATGCTATCATCAACTTTATCATCAAAATTTTGAAAAATTTCTTCTTGTAAAACAGAAATAGAGGAAGATAATAGATCTTCTTCCTTCTTCATAACATAACCAACAGCTTCATCTTTACTACTGGAAGAATATACTTCTAAACCCTGGATATATAATGCATATCCCCTACAGCAATGCTCAAAAAGACACTCAGCTGGGTAAATCCTCTTACAATATGAATAAAAGGCATCATGAAAATCTTTCAAAGAGGAAATACTAGAAGAAGGAAGAGTTATGTACCATTGTTTCGCACAACTATCTAATGAATACATAAACATTTTCATCAATACATCTTCATGATGTATACCTAACTGATCCATGTATTGATGAAATTTAATTACATTATGTGCCGGATTGTCCTCTTCCTTTTCTCGGAATCGCGGAAGAAAATCTCCCCATTCATCCATGATAGGTACTGTATTTGGAAAGCCAGGAACATCTGAGAAATTGAGTGGAGCAAATCTCTGTGCCAACATAGTTTCAAAATGCTTTGACATCTTGTAAAATCACCTTCGGATTCTTCAAACATGGAGTCGCCCGATGAATAAATCTGTAGTCAAACTAGTGCCCTGCTCCTGTCCACCATCAAGAGTTGGATCTGATCTTTGTCATTCTTTCCCGGGGAAGATATCTTCACTCCTCCGTCCCCGGCAACGGCACCAGAAGATGTTATCCCTAAAGTTGAACCTAGACTACAGGGGTTCAAGCTTAAGGAAATCTTTTTAAAAAATGTACAAATCAATGAAATCAAACTGAAAAACAAGCTGGTATGAAATCAGGGCTACAAGGGAAAATCACACAATTATGAATGGACTAGGCTAGTATATCATGAGAGCTATGAGCAAAATCAAACAACTATTGAAGAATTAGGCTGGTGTGAAATCAGAGCTATAAGAAGATCATGAAACCATACAGGAACTATATAACATAAAACAAGACACAAGGTCCAATATCTCAGTAACTACGATCATAAAGTCATGAAATAAAACTGCCTCTGTTTTTTTGAAAGTACAAAGGATAATTGTGTTTCAAAAATAAGAATCAATGTAATGGAATTCACTGGACCATACACATGATAAATTATAAGAAACAAAATTCATAACATACAGAGACAAATCATAGTCATGCTCATTCAAAGTAGAACCTACATTGAAGTTGTAGAGTATCTTATGTTATACAGCCAGTGATCAAAACTGGGCTTTCATAACTCCAAAATTGCCAACCCCCCTTGCTTCCTTATGAGAGGAAGAGCCCCCTCTCATTACATACCAAATCATTCAATTTATAACCATTTACAGGATAAGAGCTGATATCAGCCTCTTAGGAATCGAATTATGTTCATAGATTTGCAATAAATATGGAAATTATTACAACATATCTGGAATGGATATAGTGGAATCATCTATTCATAATTCAAGGCTTGCTTTGAAGGTAACATAAATCTCTTTGAATCTAGAAGATTTTCGGCCCCTTAAAATGCTAACCGACTGTTGATTTTGGGCCTTCGAATGCTCTAACACCTGAAATAGATTCTTCAAATGCTGATCCCCTACCTCGGATACTCTGCCACCAAAACATTTGTTTTATGCATTCGATCTGGAAGCAAATTCAGTTGCCGAATGTTTTTACTGAGATTTTGGATATCGATTGAATGTTGCCACAAGAATCTGGATGTCGATCTTTTTGCCAAGTACTTTGCCATCTGGAAATCTGACCCATCATTGTTGTTGATATTATGCCTAAAAATATGGAGAAATCCTGTATTCACTGTAGTTATGCCTTTTAATAAAAAATTGAATGCTGTCGGATGATGTTGACCCAATCTACTTTGAAGTTCTGTTGTTGACCTAGAATTAATCACGAACTCTGTTTTCTTGAGTCCTAAGGTATTCATATCTTTGACAATTATGCAGATATTTTGAGCTCGATTTCTTTGGGATTTAATCTTTGACCATAAAAGATACAAATCGACATCATGCTCGGTGTTGGAAAATTGGCACTTGAACCGATTATTCCTCACAATTTGAAAGTGCCATCAAATGCAAAATCAAACTTTCATCTTGCGGGTGTCGTTGGACATTCGACTTACAAGTGTTTTTGGTAATAATTGATCACCGTAAGTAACTACCTCTACACCTGAACACTGCCTTAACCCTGTGCTTGAAATTGACTGACGTGAATGTTGTCCTTAACATTTCAGATTTACTTGGATTTAGCTCGAGCTTCAGTGTGACAGTGTTCCTTTATAAACATTCAGAGTCTGGATCCACTCCAATGCACCTGCAAGGTTAAATTCTTTCTGAACAGAGCGTCTGCTTGTGTGCCGAATGTGGTTGGGCATCCTTGCACCGGAACTAGCTCTGATTCCACTTGCTCCCCAAAAAGACTCGCCATTCGGAGGATATGTGCTCTCTATCTCTGCCTATGTATTGCGAATAGGAAGAAGAGACTCCAACGGTCAACTCTCTCCTGATTATATATGATAAAAGAGAAGACACACCCAGAATCCCCATATGAGATGAGACACGGCTACATTTTAAATATTGTGGGTCGCTCTAAGCGTGGTGGTCTTGTTGACATCATGGACAAGAACGACCCATCTTTGGTCATGATAAGGTGCTTCTTGAGCCAAGCCTTTTCATCTTCATCTCACAGCCTCTCAGCGAGCAACCTATAACCGTCCATTGCCCAATCCTCATAAGATTTACCAGACTTTTTGAACCTCTCTGCCCACCGGGATTCATTATAGGTTCGTTTGAAACTCTGCTGCTAGTAAGTAAAATGCTGCCAGTTTTAACAATCCACTATATGATATAAAATCTCTTGTACATACATAGGTTCATGACTAATGAGTGAAGATTTTGATGATTCAGAAGACTAAAAGAAAACCATAATGGCGTTCAATCAAACAAAAGGCATAAAACAAAGAAAAATTTAAAAAAAATAAAAACACATCACAATCAAAGATCTTCAGGTAAAAAGGTCAAACAACCTTAGAGATAACACCATGAATTATGGCTTAGTCCTAAGTCTACGATACCAACGTTGGGGTTTATGATGTGTATGGTGGATATTTGTTGCACTGTGTTTTGGGGTGGAATAAACTATAGACTTGGGGTTTTGAGTTCACATAATGGAGGATAGGGTGGTGGAGTTATTGTGCCTTGGGAAACTGGGGTCTCAAACCCTAAGCTTGAACTAGGGCGAAGGTATGGGGAATTTGTGTTTTTGCTATGTGAGCTCTGTTCGGCTCTCTGGTCTGCACCATGACATGAAGTTTGGGAAGTTGGTTGCGCTTGGAGGTATGTCTTTCGGTCTGGTTTTACAATGCTTGTTTAGTTGTTTCAGTTTGGATATTCTGCATAATTCTCATATGTGTTATTGTTTTTTGCATGTCGCAGGGTTCTTACAACATGGGTCGTGGGTCTCCCAGGTGGCCAACGCATTACCCCTTACGGGTAAGCCCTGCTGTAACAAGTTGAAACTCGTTCCTTCTTGTGTGTGGGTGTTGTGACAGAGCGTGAAGCTCGTCGTTGGATGAATGCTTGGTTTGGGTTTTAATGGTTGCGACTAGAAATGGTCTGTCTGTAATTTATTGTAAAGCATCCAGAGATGCGTTTATAGTTGGGGTTTTTTGTTGGGTTGGCGCCTTTGGGCCGAGACTGTTTGGGATTCATCTATGTAATACATACTTTGGTTAATAGCGTGGTTGTGGTGAATATTATAGACTTATGTGTTTTGTTAAAATGTTGGGTTTGATGACGGTGACAACACCATTGCTTGCAATGGTGCATGGCCTTGGATATACGACTGTGTAAATTCTTATATTATTTTATGGTGGTTATTTTGTACATCATTCGTTTACTGTGTGTAAATCATGGTTATGATTCTTTATTTGGATATTTACAACGTTGCTTAGCTTTTAGAGCCATGACATTACTAGCAATGCCATTCTTGCTATGTAGCATAGCGACTATGTTAATATAATGTTATTCATAAAGTTTATTTGGCAATGGTCGTAACTATGGGTTTTTAACTTATTAAAATGGGTGTCGTGGCTAATCTTAACATAGACAAGGTTTAACTCGAATAATGTGGAGGGTTTATTATTTTGCATAACTGGCTGTGAGCCATGAAAGGGATACAACGTGTAAATAAATTGGGATTTTT
Organism: Pseudotsuga menziesii; assembly: GCA_001517045.1. NCBI lineage: Eukaryota > Viridiplantae > Streptophyta > Pinopsida > Pinales > Pinaceae > Pseudotsuga > Pseudotsuga menziesii. Next base: position 46,257 of record LPNX010967903.1, on the reverse strand, counting down.
AAATTATGTGTAGATATAAATTGTTTTACGGCCTGTATAATTTATTTGGTAACGATATGGAGAAACGTTGACAGAGCAACAATTTCAGTCTGTGTTTATTCTTATGGTATTTGATTCTATAGCGTAGACTGTGTAGTTTGTATAAATGAAATGATACAGCGTTGAAAGCGCAGTTAACGAATCCTACAGGATTCGATGTTGGTTATGCTTTGGGGTTTGGAAATCATGAGCTTAACAATATTCGATCCTGGCTATGATGGCTAAAAAGGATATGTGTAAAAAACTTGGTTGGGCATAAAGGCCACATGATTCGATCCTGTGACTATTTGTATTTGTACAATGGATGTTAATGAGTTTTATGATTACGTTTTAGGGTTGATTTATTATGTTGAAAACTCTCTTATGAGATATGATTTGGATATATGTATTGTATGTTTTAAGTATATAGTTTGGTTATTATGAATGTGGCATTTGTGCCCACAGACCTTAGAGGTATTCAATAGCTTAACTTGATATTTGATACTATTGTTTAATTATGAGAATGAGCATGATTTGTTTATACCTTGTTTATTTATCATGTGCCTACAGACCATTAGAGGTCTTGATGGTTTTAGCTTGGGACTTATTTTGTATATAAAGTGGAAATGTATTGTTTATAAATCTGTTTATAATATTTTACTTAGAGATTAGATTAATGTTATAGATAATAGTTAGTTTTATTTGTAATTAACATAAGCCTGCTGGCAATATGAAATCTGCCAACAGAGATAATATATATAGGCTTTGTTTTGACTAGTTCTAGGTTTTGGAAAATAAATTTAAAGACATGAAATAAATTGCAGAAAGGAATTAGAAAAAACAAAACCCTTAAATTATTATACAGAAGATAAATTGCAGAGATGATCTATAGAACAAAACCTTTACATTCATAGATAGGAAAAGAACTGCACAACAAATAACCTAGTTTGTAGCAGACAACTACTACATAATCATTCATAATTTAATTTATTTGAAATAGTAAAACTTGTGCAGTTTACAAGGGAAAAATCAAGAACCTCATACCTGCAAGATGAAGTTGTTTCAATGGTTGAAAACCTGCACACTCAAATACCCAGTATTAACAAATTCATAGGCAGATTTGACCTCTGTATAGATAACCAAATCACTTGAAAACTACCACGTTTCACCCAACCATGACCCGAAACCGTTCCTGGTTTCAATCCGGATCCCCTTGAGATGGTTCCAACATGCAAGTAGCTTAGAGCTCCTAAGGTAAGGCTTCCATAACTTGGATATCAGTTTCTGAATCAATTCTCCTTTTTCCTCTTAGAAAAAACTGTTCTCCAATAACTCTCTTGAGAAATAATCAGGTAGAAAATTGTGGAATAACACAAAAGATCATCCCCAAGCCTTTCTTTGGCTTGGGTTTTTATAGGCAGACTTTTCAGTCAAAGGAGCAATTAAATCAAGAATCATTTGATTTCTTGATTTAACCCTTTTTATTTACTTTAGGTACTTTTAATATTAAATGTAGGAACTTTTAACTAGTTCTTATTTGGACTCTTGTAGTTATTTTAATATTTAATTATCATTAGTAATAATAATAATATATGGAGCCTTTATCTATTTCTTATAGCTATTAGTATTATTACTATGTTTACTCTTTATACATATATATATATATATATATATTAATTATTTGTTAACATTTTGTCCTTAGGTATCATATAGCACGATCCCTAAACATATGACACTTTCTTTAATAAGGCCTTCGAGTAGAGGTTAGGTCAACTAGGCTAGGCAACTTTGAACATCCTTGCATGTTGGATTCCCTCATATAACATCATAGTTCTTCAGTGCTTGATGAGATACAAAAATTCAAAATTTCATTTAATCACTTACAAATAAGTCAGATGAGATTAATGTTTTATTCGAGTCGTTTTCACTCGACATATTTAATTCTTTTCAGTAACTCCTAGCACTTATCCAGAGCCCATACTCAACGCTAAAAAGAGGGAGTTACAAACTTAGTGCAATTCCAGAGCTCCTCGCTCAACACTAATGCTAGGATTTACTTGTAGGATACGCCTAGGGATACAATGGCGAAGGATCCGATGTTCCAGGTCTTAAGCTCAACATCAACTTGGAAGGATCCAGGGCTTATGCCCAACACTTCCAATTTATCTTTTCATGTGCTCTAGAGCTTCATGCTCAACACAATGTCTCAAAACTCATGTGCTCCAGAGGCTTTCATTGAACACAAATATAAATACTCATGTGCTCTAGAGCTTCTCACTCAACACAAAACATCAATTACCCATGTGCTCCAGAGCTCCTCGCTCAGCACAAAACATATCGTCAATCATGTGCTTCATGGTCCACTCCCAATACATACATACATACATACATACATACATATATATCTGTCCATTGGGCATAGCTCGGGTGTTTGGGAGATTTGGTTATTGTGCTCCCTACCCAGGTTCGAATCTCGTTGAGGACATTTGCTCCTTGGGAGCTCTTGTATGTAATGAAATATTACGCTGGTGAGTCGTTTATCATGATTAATGATGCTCAAGTTCATGTATACTTGCCTAGAAAGTATAAGATATTTTCCCAAGTGGACGCAACCATGGTGTAAAATTGGGCTTCCATGGTGAACCACTTATATATATATATGCATTAGCTTATGCCCAATATATCAAACAAATCATCATGTTCATATGTAGTGGGGTCTTCGACCCAGTATATCAAAATAAAACACCAAAGTAACATCATAATCAATGGGGCTTATGCCCATAAGTGTTAGGTTAAAATTCAGGATATTACATCCCTTCCCACTTGGAACAACACAACCCCTCGTGTTCTAGGGACTCATAATGAAATCATGAAATAAGGCGGGGTAAGCCTTTCTCATTGTGGCTTCATTCTCCCAAGTAGCCTCATCGACCTTGAAGTGCCTCCATTGCACTTTCAATTGGACTATGTTGCTCTTCCTGAGATGCACCTCTCTCTTGTCCAGTATATGAAGAGGTTTAGGGGAAAACTCCCCTTCAGGTTCCACCTGTAATAAGGACCAATCAATCACATGTTTAGTATCATAAACATATTTCTTTAATAAAGATGCATGGAAAACATTATGGACTCTTATGTGAGAGGGTAATGCTAGCTCATATGCCACTGGCCCTCTCTTTGCTAGTATCTTAAACGGTCCACAAAATCTAGGTGCTAACTTACCACACCTTCCCAAGCTCAATGAGCTTCGTTTTGCTTTTACTTTAAAGTAAACATGGTCGCCTATTTGATAATCTTTATCTTTTCTTTTCTTGTCCACGTAGCTTTTCTGGCGGTCTTGTGCTTCTTTAAGGTTCAACAAGACTTTGGTAACCAATTGTTCCAAGTCCTTTAATAAGTTAGGCCCTAACATGAGCCGATCCACTAACCTATCGCAAGTAATTGGTGTTCTACACTTCCGTCCATAGAGTACCTCAAAGGGACTCATCTTTGGCGGAAGTATGGTATCCGTTGTTATATGCAAATTCTCCAAGATGCAGGTAATATTCCCACTTGGTGGGATTGTTCATAACATATATCCTAAGCATGTCCTCTATAGTCTGGTTTACCCATTCAGTCTACCCGTCTATCTACGGGTGGTAAGGAGTACTAAAGTTCATATGCATCTCTAATCCGGAGAATAAGGATCTCCAAAAGTTCCCGGTAAACTTAGTATCTCGATCCGAGATGATTGCCATGGGTATCCCATGCAATCTAAAAATCTCCGTGAAGAAGATATTGACAATGTGTACTGCCTTGTAGGTCGACTTCACTGGAATGAAGTGTGTTGCCTTTGACAATTTTTCAACTACTACAAAGATAGTCATTTTGTTTCTTACTCTTCGATAGACCCGTGATAAAATTAATATTAATTACCTCCCACTTCCATTATGGAATGGGTAATGGCTGCAGCGACCTCGAAGGATGTTGGTGCTCAGCTTTGACCAGCTGGCATTCTTGACATTTTGCGATAAACAATGCTACGTCGGCCTTTAACTTAGGCCAAAAGAAGTGTCCCTTAACGACGGATATCATCTTTTGATATCCCCGATGCCCCGAGTAGGGTATCCGATGAAATTCCGTGAGGATGCTGGACCAAATGTCCCCTCCTTCTAGAACATACAATCTCTCCTTGGACCATAGTAGTCTCGTTTCGTCTACCTTGTACTCTTTTTGTTGTTGGAACAACCTGTCCTCTTGGACCTTTTTGTGGATTTCAACATAGAAATGGTCAACTCTATTGGTCGTTCTAAGCCTTGCGTGTAAATCTGAATCAGTTTGACTTAAAGTCACCTCATATATCATATGAGTTTGTCGGCTCAAAGCATCAATAATATTGTTCTCTTTTCCCTTTATATGATTTAGCTCGAAATGGTACTAGCTAAGGAAAGTCAACCATCTGGCTTGCCTGACATTCAGATCCGGTTGTTCAAATAAATATTTCAGACTCATGTTGTCTATCTTCAGAAGGAATTTCCTTCCCATGAGGTAGTGCCTCCACATCTTCAAGGCGTGGATGATGGCCGCTAACTCAAGATCATAGGTGGGGTAGTTCTGCTCATGTTCTTTTAACTTTTGTGATTCATAACAGATCGCGTAATTGTTCTACAGGAGGAATCCTTCGTGCCCTTGCTTGCTTGCATCCGTTCAAACAACGAAATCCCCATCAGGATCCACAATTCGTAGTATCAGTGTGTTCGTCAAAAGTTGTTTAAGATTATGAAAACTTTCCTTGCACTTGGTCGTCCATAAGAACTTATTTGCCTTCTTTTGCAAAGCAGTCATGGGACAAGCTATCCTAGAGAAGTTCTCAATGAAATTCTGGTAATAACCTGCTAATTCCAAAAAGGATCTAATATCGGTGACACTAGTAGGGGTAGGTGAATATTTTATGGCTTTAATCTTTTCTAGGTCCACAGCTATCCCTGTCTCGGAGATGATGTGACCCAATTATTGTATCTATGGTTTGTAAAAATCACATTTACTAAACTTGGCATAGAGCTGGTGTTCCCGTAATACCTGTAGCACTATGCGGAGGTGTTCCTTGTGCTCCTCTTTACTCTTAGAGTAAACTAGGATGTCCTCAATAAAGACCAAAACAAATATATCCAGGTATTTACTGAATATACTATTCATCATACACATAAAGTTCGCGGGTGCATTGGTAAACTTGAACGACATTAATACAAACTTGTAGTGGTCGTACCTTGTACGAAAGGTGGTTTTGTGAATATTCTCGTCGTGAATCCGTACTTGATGGTACTTGAATCACAGGTCGATCTTCAAAAAGATATTGGCTCCTCCTGCTTGATCGAACAAGTCATCAATCCTAGGGAGTGGGTATCGGTTCTTGATAGTCATCTTGTTAAGCCGATGGTAATCGATGCACATCCGCATCGTACCATCCTTCTTCTTTACGAAAAGTATCAGTGCTCCCCAAGGGGACACACTTGGTCGGATATATCCTTTCTCAATCAACTCCTGCAACTGTAGTTTGATCTCCACCAACTTCGGTGCGCTCATGCGGTAAGGGGCTTTTGAAGCCGAAACTGATCCTAGTGTCAGTTCTATGGAAAAATCTAAGTCTTGTTTCAATGGTAATCCCAAAATTTCCTTAGGAAATATGTCCTTTAAGTCTACAAGAACTGGAAAGTCCTTGATGTGTTGTTCTCTTTTGGCTTCTATGTCTTGGATGTTCAATGCAAACAGTGTGTAACCTTTCCTAATGCACTTCTTTGCTTGTGAAGAGGATATCTGCCTTACAGAAACTTTCTTAGGTATGCCTTGAATCTTCACTCGATTCCCTTGGCTATCTGTACAAAATATTGACTTATGTAAGCAATCAAGCATGGCATGGTGTTGTTAACCAGTCCATGTCAATAAGTATATCATACGATCCTAAGGGTAGGTTGTTCAGGTTTACTCTAGCAGGAAAACCATTCAGGTTTACCTCACAATTTTTAACTATTTACGAAACTTTCCGTTTTCTACCTGTGGCTAATTACGCCAGCCAAGGTTTATCATGTTTAACTTTGCCTAGTTTACATTCATCAACAATATTAGGCGATACATAGCTTCGACAAGCACCAGGGTCAATCAATATTGAAATAGAAGTGTTTAAGATCTTACCTTATATCTCAACCATGGTATCGTGATGGTCTGCATGTCGGTCATTCAAGGCTGCATAAATCCGCGGTGTTCCAACTATGTCCTCTACCATTGGTTCTTCTTATAAGTTGTGCAAGACCCCATTGGTCTTGTTCTTACAGTCTTGGACATAATGAGTCCCTTGGCATTTCTAGCATTTGATTTGCAGCGGGGCAACATTAGCTCCCCCATTTGTTGCTAGCTTGTTAGCATTTGGAGCTGGTACATATGGCTTTGTACCTGGTTTGTTGAAATTTTTGCTGGCTGGAAAATTGTTGTTTTGTTTTTTGTACGGTGGTGGGTTGAAACCCGATTTGCGGTTGTCTGAGAAGGTCCTAGACCTGTCTCTGCTTCTGTTAATGTTCTCTTGCCTCGACTGTCCATGCTCATAGCAAAGCCTAGATTTGTGTAAGGCGGTGCCAAAACTTTTAGGCATGTCAAATTCAATCATTTCCCGGAAGTTGGGAGGAAGACATCCTAAAAACTGTTGTATTTTTACTTTCTCATCCTTGATGTATGGCACATAATGCAATAGATCCAAAAATATATTAATAAAAGCATCCATAGTCATGGATCCTATACATAACTCGTGAAACTCGTTCACCTTTCTGTCGAAGAACCTTTTCGACATGTATTTCTCTTGAAAAATCTTGCGAAACTTACTCCACCGTATTTCTCTTAACTCATATTTCTTGGTATGCTTCAAGTCTCTCCACCATCTAGTTGTTTTTCCATTTAAGTTATAGATGGCTAGACGGGCTTTCATTTCGCTAGAGTAGTTATGAACTCACAAATATTTGCTCATACTTAGAAGCCATTATTCAACTTTCTCCCATTTGTTCATCTCTCCTTCATATGTTGGGGCTTTTATTTTTCAAAACTCTCCCTGGAGATTGTCGTCATTTCTCAGTTTCTTTCTGCATGGAGAAAGAGAGTCATCACTAGAAGGACTGTGATAATCTCCTTCTGGAGGTTTAAGAGTAAGTTCTTCTTTTCCTTCTTCTCTCGAGTTGTTGGCTCGTTTATGATAAAATTCTTTCTTGAACCTGTTTGTGGAATGACTGGTTTTTCCCTGCAGGCTTCCTCCCGTCATGTTTCGCAGCAATGTTTCATTAATTACTTGTTGTTCCTTTCTTTCATTCTGTTTATCATCTCTGAAACTCTGCAAGTCTGCTTGGAGACTTTGTATGGTTTTCATTATATCAGAATTTAGTTCCACCACCAGTTCTGCTTACTGGGTGGGGGTATTTAACTTTCCTTGCCGACTATTGCTCTCTTCAGTGTTGATGTTTTGAACCATTCTTTTAAAATCCTGCAATTGAAAATTTTTAATAACAAGAATTTTTTTTGTTATTTAACAAAATTTAAAAACATAGTTTATTTTCCTTGCAACGAATGTCTGGTATACCCATTTGGTCTCTTAGTGTTGAAACTGGGCTTTGATGCCACTTGTAATGTCCCCAAAATTTGAAAATAATTTTTTTTATTAGGCTAGTCAAATACTACTTGAGCTGGACATTATCTTAACTTATGCGGAATGTGTCATACTTTGTTTCACTACACTATATTGTTGTAAGTTGTTATTACCCTCTTCTATATGTTTTCCTCGATGTGGTTCTTAGTGTATTTCTATATTATCATTACGTTAAATTGAATTTGAGTTAGATGGTTATGCTATTTATTGAATGCTTATTATCATGAATTTACATGTATGCGTTTACCGTTATTTACTTACTTGTTGATTTTAATGTTTGATTACTATTTATGAATATTTCTGACTTAACTTGTATTTTCAAGGAGTGGAGTAGCGGGATTTGTATCCCTTGTAAAAACACCTGAAAGGTAACTGATTTTACTTGTCGTTATAGGGCTTACTTAGTTCTTATTGAACTAATGCATTTCTTTGTTTGTTTGTTGCAGGTGCACTTGATGATGAAAATTGACTATAATGGTGAAATAAAGTCATACTGCCTATGCTCACTACCTCATAGCTTGGATGATGAACATACCTACAGTCTTATCTTAGTGATTATTGTTACGGTCGTTAGTTGTTGTTTACGCAAGGATGGGTGTTATTAAGCCTATGTTTCCACTGGTTACCATTATTATTTATGGTCTTATGACCTTGATTTAGTTTGAGCCTGCACTTAACATTTACATGGTGTAATTGGCATTGTATAAGGCTTAACATATTATAACGTAGCCCTATGTTTTTTAAGGTATTTGTGTATAAAGTGGAAGGCACATGGTAAGCCATTCATGGTATATTACATATGCCATGAATTATGGCTTAGTCCTAAGTCTACGATACAAACGTTGGGGTTATGATGTGTACGGTGGATATTTGTTGCACTGCGTTTTGGGGTGGAATAAACTATAGACTTGGGGTTTTGAGTTCACATAATGGAGGACGGGGTGCCAGAGTTATTGCACCTTGGGAAACGGGGGTCTCAAGTCTTGAGCTTGGACTAGCATGAAGGGATGGGTAATTTGTGTTTTTGTTGTGTGAGCTCTGTTCGGCTTGTTGGTTTGCACCATGGCGTGAAGTTTGGGAAGTTGACTGCGCTTGGAGGTATGTCTTCTGGTCTATTTTTACAATGCTTGTTTAGTTGTTTCAGTTTGGATATTCTATATACTTCTCATCTTCGTTCTTGTTTGTTGTAGGTCACAGGGTTCTTACGGCGTGGCTCGTGGGTCTCCCAGGTGGCCAACGCGTTAGCCTTTATGGGTAAGCCCTGTTGTAACAAGTTGAAACTCGTTCCTTCTTGTGTGTGGGTGTTGTGACAGAGCGTGAAGCTTGTCGTTGGATGAATGTTTGGTTTGGGTTTTAATGGTTGCGACTGGAAATGGTTTGTCTGTAATTTATTGTAAAGCATCTAGAGATGCGTTTATAGTTGGGGTTTTTGTTGGGTTGGTACCTTTGGGCCAAGACTGTTTGGGATTCATCTCTGTAATACATACTTTGGTTAATAGCATGGTTGTGGTGAGAATTACAAACTTATGCATTTTGTTAAAATGTTGGGTTTGATAATGGTGACAGCACCATTGCTTGCAATGGTGCATGGCCTTGGATATACGACTGTGTAAATTCTTATATTATTTTATGGTGGTTATTTTGTATAACATTCGCTAACTGTGTGTAAATCGTGGTTATGATTCTTTATTTGGATATTTACAGCGTTGCTTGGCTTTTAGAGCCATGCGATTGATGGCAATGGCACTCTTGCCATGTAGCGTAGTGACTATGTTAATTTAATGTTATTTGTAAATCTGATTTGGCAATGGTCGTAACTGTGGGGTTTTAACTTATGAAAATGGGTGTCGTGGCTAATCTTAGCGTAGACAGGGTTTAACTTGAATTATGTGGAGGGTTTATTATTTTGCATAACTGGTCGTGAGCCATGAAAGGGATATGGCGTATAAATAAATTGGGGTTTTTAAATTATGTGTAGAGATAAATTGTTTTACAGCCTGTATATTTTATTTGGTAACGATATGGGGAAACGTTGATAGAGCAACATTTTCAGTTTATGTTTATTCTCATGGCATTTGATTCTATAGCGTAGGCTGTGTAGTCTGTATAAATGAAATGATACAACGTTTGAAAGCGCAGCTAACGAATCCTATAGGATTCGATGTTGGTTAGCTTTGGGGTTTGGAAATCGTGAGCTTAACAGGATTCGATCCTATCTACGATGGCTAAAAAGGATATGTGTAAATAACTTGGTTGGGCATAAATGCCCACAGGATTCGATCCTGTGACTATTTGTATTTATACGATGGATGTTAATGAGTTTTATGGTTACGTTTTAGGGTTGATTTATTCTGTTGAAAACTCTCTTATGAGATATGATCTAGATATATGTATTATATGTTTTAAGTATATAGTTTGGTTATTATGAATGTGTCATTTTTGCCCACGGACCTTAGAGTTCTTCGATAGCTTAACTTGATATTTGATACTATTGTTTAATTATGAGAATGAGCATGATTTGTTTATACCTTGTTTATTTATAATGTGCCTACAGACCATTAGAGGTCTCAATGGCTTTAGCTAGGAACTTATTTTGTTTATAAAGTGGAAATGTATTGTTTATAAATTTGTTTACAATATTTTACTTAGAGATTAGATTAATGCTATAGATAATAGCTGGGTTTATTTGTAATTAACATAAGCCTACTAGCGATATGAAATATGCCAGCATAGATAATATATATAGGCTCTGTTTTGACTAGTTCTAGGTTTTGGGAAATAAATTTAAAGACATGAAATAAATTGCAGAAAGGAATTAGAAAAACAAAACCCTTAAATTATTATACAAAAGATGAATTGCAGAGATGATCTATAGAACAAAACCTTTACATTCATAGATAGGAAAAGAACTGCACAACAAATAACCTAGTTTGTAGTAGACATCTACTACATAATCATTCATAATTTAATCTATTTGAAATAGTAAAACTTGTGCAGTTTACAAGGGAAAAATCAAGAACCTCGTACCTGCAAGATGAAGCTATTTCGATGGCTGAAAACCTACACATTTAAATACCCAGTATTAACAAATTCACAGACATATTTGACCTCTGTATAGATAACCGAATCACTTGGGAATAACCACGTTCCACCCAACCATGACTTGGAACTGTTCTTGGTTTCAATCCGGATCCCCCCGAGCTAGTTTCAACATGCAAGTAGCTTAGAGCTCATAAGGTAAGGCTTCCCTAACTGGGATATCAGTTTCTGAATCAATTCTCCTTTTTCCTCTTAGGAAAAACTTTTCTCCAAGAACTCTCTTGAGAAATAATCAGGTAGAAAATTATGGAATAACCCAAAAGATCATCCCCAAGCCTCTCTTTGGCTTGGGTTTTTATAGACAAACTTTTCAGTCAAAGGGGTAGTTAAATCAAGAATCATTTGATTTCTTGATTTAACCCTTTTATTTAATTTAGGCATTTTTAATATTTAACTTAAGAACTTTTAACTAGTTCCTATTTGGACTCTTGTAGTTATTTTAATATTTAATTATCATTAGTAATAATAATAATATATGGAGCCTTTATTTATTTCTTATAACTATTAGTATTATTACTATGCTTACTCTTTATAGATATCATGTATACATATATATATATCATTTGTTAACATTTTGTCCTTAAGTATCATATAGCATGATCCCTAAACATACGACACTTTCTTTAATAAGGCCTTTGGGTAGGGGTTAGGTTAACTAGGCTAGTCAACTCTAAACATTCTTGCATGTTGGATTACCTCGTATAGCATGGTAGTTCTTCAGTACTTGTTGAGATACATGAATTTGAAATTTCATTTAATCACTTACAAATAAGTCAGATGAGATTAATGTTTTATTCGAGTCATTTTCACTTGACATATTTAATTCTTTTTAATAACTCCTAGTGCTTATCCATAGCTCATACTCAACGCTAAAAACAAGGAGTTACAAACTTAGTGCAATTCCAGAGCTCCTCGCTCAACACTAATGCTAGGATGTACTTGTAGGATACACCTAGGGATACAATGGCCAATGATCCGATGTTCTAGAGCTTAAGCTCAACATTAACTCGGAAGGCTCCAAGGCTTATGCCTAACACTTCCAATTTATCTTTTCATGTGCTCCAGAGCTTCATGCTCAACACAATGTCTCAAAACTCATGTGCTCCAGAGCTTCTCGCTAAACACAAATATAAATACTCATGTGCTCTAGAGCTTCTCGCTCAACACAAAACATCAATTACCCATGTGCTCCAGAGCTCGTCGCTCAACACAAAACATCTCATCAATCATGTGCTTCAGGGTCCACGCCCAACACATGAAAACATATATATAACATATGCAATTGGCTTACTCCTAACATATCAAACAAATCATCATGTTCATATGCAATGGGGTTTTCGACCCAGTATATCAAAATAAAACATCAAAGTAACATCATAATCAACGGGGCTTATGCCCATAAGTGTTAGGTCAAAATTCAGGATATTACAAAGTAGCGAGGGCTCAACCCTTCCAATCACAAATGAAAGCTGGTCAATATCTACTAACATAAATTTACAATTGCAATCTATATGTATAACACCCAACAAATTTGTTTTGATCCCCAACTCAAGGGTGTGAGGCTAAGTTCCACCATGAGGCAACGAGAAACCAAATTCAATGCAAACATCAACTCCAAAATAATCACACAATCCTTGTACACCATTCAACCATGAAGTATAACTCCCTGAATCACCACATGCATAAGATAACCCTTCAAGCAAAAACACCATTGATCATATAGAAAAGATTACATTTTGACATAATTGAGCCATGAGGAGGTGGTTGTGTTACTACTACAAAAATAACACATGCATATAATATTGGTTAGCACTAACAAATAAACTCGGGCTCTGAAGCAACTTCCTTCCAGTGAGATATTTTCGTAGTGATGTGATCTAGTTATCATAAGTATAAACAAAAGTTTGACCTTATCCCCTGTTAGTATGAAATACAAGCCTCAAAGCGTAGTTGTTCTATGCAATATGTAAGTTGCTAAGTATATAGTTCATGGTTAGAAATATTGCTACCATTTTACCTTAGTTTGCCTTATATATACACTTGGTATCTTTGCCAAACATGTAAAGCGAAAAGACCCTAAATTGAGCCACTGCTAAAATGGTCAAGTAGAGAAGTTGATTTAATTGGTATAGTTAGCATTTGATCTAATTGTGTTAGAGCATAAAAGCCTGATTTTACCTATTTCCTATCCAATACTTGCATGCAAACAAAGACAATATATGAAGTTGTATACTAGGTTCTACTCTTATTTGCATGCTTGATGAAGCCCAAAACTTGGCATCATTTATTATTGACAAGAAGTATAACCTCGAACTTGTAATGAATTAGAACATGAAATTCATACCATAGATAGTCTTCTATGTCCTCTACGACCCCTCCAAGTTTCATTGTCTGAAACAACCTAAAAAAAAGTTATAGGAAAAATGTCAAGATGCTTCGTTTTGGAAGCGCCAAAGCTCTAATACCAAATATTATGCACCAAATTCCCCAAAAGAGCATAAAGTAACCAAGAGAGTGTAATCCATACCTTAAAAACGAAGAAAAGAGATGAATAAGAAGCATCTTCAAGGGGGGAACCTCCTTATACAATGTACAAAATACAGAAGACAAGGTCGAATGATTATACAAATGGATCTCCTTTATTATAAATAGGAGATGAAGTGATCATTATGTCACCTAATATTGAGCCAACCTACCAATAACTAATATAATAATAATGAATTATGGTTAGGGCCTTAATAAATCCCTTGGATAATTTAGCTCCCAACTCTTTCTCCAAGACTCCCACCTTCTCATGGACTGAGCCACATATCCAAATACTCACAACAGGTGCAACAACTAGGATGCCCCTGAGTGTTGTCCATCAACACAGTAGCAAACCTTTCATCAATGTCATTGAATGTAATCCCCTAGCTCTTATTGTTGGCGAGAATAACTAGAATAAACATAATAAAGAGATTTAAGAGTTGATGAGAATGACGATAAGAAACATCGAGAAATGAAGTCCAAATAACCTACAAAGAATTCTTAGCTCTATACAACCTTCAACTAATTCCTACAATGCTTGGCTAATAAAGGGTCCAATAGGGCACACTAAACAATCTTCCTTACACCATCCAAACCTTCTTCACAATGAATATACTATGAAGAAAAGAGTGTGGAGATGCAATCGAACATGGGAATGAAACTTGGTCAAATATAGTTTGCAAATTCATTGACATGATTTCGGTTTGATACTTTAAAGAAGGTGGCTTTGCACCATAATCCTTCCTCTCTTCCATATGATGCCACGACAAATACTACATCCTCTATTTCGGAGTGCATTTGCTACTTTGTTCAATCGTTAGATAATGTGATAAATTCTATTGAATTGAAAGCTTTAGTTTTAGATTCTTGTTCAAATGTATTTTAGCTATGGTTCATTAGGAAAGGACTTAACAAACAAATGACAATTGATTAACAATAAATACCCTAAAACCATGGTCTTCTTAAATTCCATTTTATTAGACTACCATTATTCCTTACCATAATACCACAGTAAGAGAGCTTCAATTTGATTGTGTGATATCTCACCTAATCCATAAACGTAAGGTCTAAGGTCTAAGATAACTAACGAGAGCTTCAATTTGATTGTGTGATATCTCACCTAATCCATAAACGTAAGAAGATTCTATATTTCAAGGTCTAAGGTCTAAGATAACTAACCTTACCACCCTAAGTTGAATTTTGGTTGCATTCATTTACTTTTTCGCTTTACTTTTTTGTGAAGGAAATTTGTCTAGAAGAATTTTGCTGAAATAAAATTTTGGCTACTCAAATTTCAATTTTGATTACAATATGGCATATTATACAATTTGATTTTGATTACAATATGACAAATTATACAATTTGAACAAACTAAAATTACAATTTCAACCGTTATTGCGAAATTTTGATCATAATTTTCGTCCAAAAAATTGTTAGCTCACTCCGTTAACATCAATGCTGATCTGTTTGTTAGGATCCCTATTTCCACGCAAACGCAGATTATAAATATCCTTTCAAAATCTAAAGTGGCGCACGATTCGACCGCCCCTGCTGCGAATGTGTGATTGCCAACTTGACGCTAACTGTGAATGACAATTTAAGCTTCTTGGCAGAAAGCGCGTTATTAGGTACTGCTTTCAGGGAAACCCTAATTCCTATTGTATATAAATTACCACCCAAAGCCCATCAGGCATCGGCCTTTTATTAGAAGCAGTTGCAAGAAGTACAGCGATATTCGTGTAGAGATCATGGCTGCCATGTTGGGGTTTTTGGTATGAATCGTGGCTTGTCGAACGAGGAGAACTATTTATGTAATCAAACCTGGTATTAAACATGGACTCTTGTTCTAAACTTTGCTGTGATCGCTGAGACGGGACTGATATTTGGCTCTCTGGCTTAACTTATAGTGCCCTAGAGATGAATTGGTACCCAAAAGTAACTACTACATCCGTCACTTTGTCTGCTAGATTGATTTCTTCTCTATTTCTAGCCGATCATTCTAAGATGCAACATTCACTTTATTTTTCACGGTATTTTGTGTATGTCAGCCAATGTTGCTTGTGTTGGTTAAATGGGAGTTGAAAGTTTGGCTCTTTGGCTCACATCAGCGCTGCCCTAGAGATGAATACAGCTCCCGAAAGTAACTTCTTCTCTTTTACTGGGTCAGGCGTAGTGCTCTCTCGCCCACCTGATTGTTTGAACGAGAGAACAAGGCAAGCGCTTTTGATTCTCATGAGCATCTAGCTTAGTGCATTGTAGGGTTTCTGATTTTTAGAGTCGTTTTGCACTAGTTTTATTATGTATCTTACGAACAGTTCAGGTTTAGTGCATTCTTTTTAGTGTTGCTGGTTTTTTAGATGCATTTTGCGATGATATACATATTTAATGGGGATGGTTCACATATTAATGCACTCTAGGGATTTTTTAGAGGGACTTGCCATGATGTTTGTAGATTTATTATGGGCAGTCTAGGATTGTTGCATTCTAGAATTTTAGGGTTTCTCTATTTAAAAGGTATTTTCTCATTATATTTTTGCTTTATTAGTGGTGGCCTAGATTTTTATGTTCTTAGTGTAAAGGGTTTTGGGAGGAAGAGCTTTTTATTAAACTCTCTGCAACACCAAAGGCTAAACGTAAGAAAACATGTGTGAAACCATCAGCTGTTATGTTAAATGACAGAAAGTAACAGTTATAAGCAAAGGAAACCGCAACTTCCTGTACCTAGTCACAATGCAAATGTATCCAAAAATATCATAAAAATATGGGTGCCTAGCTTAAATGTCCAGTGCCTAGTTTAAATGTATTCTAGGTAGGCATCTGGGATGAAGTGTTTATCTTTATTAGGCGCACTAGGCGCATTCAAGTTGTATTGCTTTCTATGGTTTTAGGGTTTTTGTTATTACATGGCATTTTGTCACGGTATTTGTAACTATATTAGGAGCAATATAGATTTAGTGCACTCAATGGTTATCACTCTCTTCTTACCATAGTGATTCCGGAAACGAATCCGGAAATGATGGAAAACAAAAACTATGAAAACCCGGAAGGAACAGAGCACTCAATGGTTTCAAGGTTTCTGCCATTTGAAGGCATTAGTGTTGGCTCATTAGGGGCATTTTGTTGTGTTATTTATATGTATTTCAAGTTTAGGGGTTGGATTTGCGGAATTTGAATGGCTAAAGTGCAAAAGCAGTTGATAATGGTCTATTGATGGAGAGGAGGATGTGATCAGTGTTGCTACCTAGTTGGGATTATTACTGATTTACCCTTTGGGGTTCCTTAGACGGGTTGTTTTGTTGAAGCTGAAGATAAATCGATAAAGGAGTTTGAAAACTTAGGTAAACAGTAGTTGGTATCTAATGTGAAGTTATATGACAAGATCATACATGATAAGCTTTGGAGTGAATTTTATAAATTACTGTTTTCAGCTAATAAGTCAAGCACACATTAGGTTGATATTAGTGGGATAAATATTCATTGACGTTATAGATATTCGTTGACGTTTAAGTATAAGAAAAATCATAGTTTGCAATGTTACATTCCTATCACGCTCCCCTTTATCCCCGACATTGTCTTCTAATAAGTCAAGCACACATTAGGTTGATATTAGTGGGATAAATATTCATTGACGTTATAGATATTCGTTGACGTTCAAGTATAAGAAAAATCATAGTTTGCAATGTTACATTCCTATC
Source organism: Pseudotsuga menziesii (assembly GCA_001517045.1). Lineage (NCBI taxonomy): Eukaryota > Viridiplantae > Streptophyta > Pinopsida > Pinales > Pinaceae > Pseudotsuga > Pseudotsuga menziesii. The sequence goes on along the minus strand of LPNX010967903.1, from coordinate 29,262 downwards.
ACGCTCCCCTTTATCCCCGACATTGTCTTCTATTCAGAGTATGACCTTTCAAAGGACACGCAAAATCTGATTCCAGTTATACAAGCAAAATCTGATTTCAATTATATGCATTGCCATGTAAGTTTATTGAAACTATATAGCGATTGATATTAAATTGCATCTTGTCACTTACACTGTTCAACTTACACAGTCAGAATGATTGCATTGTTATTGCTGAATTAATGTACCACATTCAAGTATGGTATAGATATTCATTGACATTCAAGGAGGAGTTGTATCATGGTTTGCAATGTTACAGTCGATTCATGCTACCTTTTATGCTTGACACTATCTTCTATTCAGAGTATGACCCTTTGATGAAGGACAAGCAAAATCCTAGTTCAAATATATGCGTTGTAATGTAAGTTATTGAAACTTATATAGGGATTGATATTTATTATTATTTGTTGTTGTTGAATTTATGTAGCACATTCATAATCGAGTAAAAATATTAGCCCCAGTTGAGCATTCAGTGAATGTTGTTCACCACATTTGTATGCAAAGCACAATCTTAGAATTTAAAATAGATCATTAGAGAAAGAAAGATACAAGAGGCTCTGGAAATTGAGCAAAATTGAAATAATTTCACTAGAGGTATGGTATAATTATTGGAATATTGGTTGCTAATGATTTCAGCCAAAACACACCTGATAATGTTCCAAGCTCTAGGGATCGAAACACACCTGATATTGGTTGCTAATGATTTCAGCCAAAACACACTTGATAATGTTCCAAGCTCTAGGGATCGAAACATTAAGTCTCACTCAATCTTTTAAGGATGCGCAAAATCTGATTTCAAATATATGAATTGTCATGTAAGTGGATTGAAAATATATGACTCTGCTGTGATAGAAAAGGAACTTGTTTAGTTTTCCTGAAGTTGATGTTTCTATCCCCAGAACTGAGATCATCATTAGGAGTCTTTAGGCCCAAATTGTTAGCCACCAACATTCCACAATCACATAAAGCTAGATCAGACTAACTAGGTTGACCTTTTAATACTGGATTATTGCATTGTTATTGTCGAATTTATGTAGCAAATGCATAAACAAGTAAATATATCAATCTGTTCACAGAATGTGGTTCACCACATTTGTAGGGAAGGCACAAAAATAATTGTTAGTAATTTAAAATTGATTATTATTGAAAAAAAGAAAGATATTGGTGGCTCTGGAATTTGAAGCTAAATTGAAAAAATGAATAGAGATGAAGATTTAAAGGTGAGCGAAGCTTTGGAAGTCTGTGGTACATAGAATTGACAATAACAATCCAGTCATCTAGTATTAAAAGGAGGCTGTCTTGCCTAGTCTGACCTACCTTTTTGTGATTGGTTAACTATTAATTATTGGATTATTGGTTGCTAATAATTTTATCCAAAAAACACTTGATGATGATCCTAGCCCTAGGGATTGAAACATTGAGTCTCAAGAAACATAAGCACAGCTCTATCATTCTGCCACATTTTTGGCTAGATTGATTTGCTTCTCTATTGTTTTCTTTTTGAGACGCAATATTAATGATAGAGAAGGAACATGTTTACTTTTCTTGGAGGCTTCAATCCCAAGAACTGGGGTCATCTTCAGGAATCTTTAGGCCCAAATGGTTAGCTACCAACATTCCACAATCACATAAAGCTAGGGTAGACTAATTAGGTTGAACTCCAATACTTCACCACATTTGTATGGAAGGTACACAAATAATTGTTACAAATTTAAAATTGTTTATTATGAAAAAAGATACGGGAGGCCCAAATTGAAATAATTTGAATAGGAGATGAAGGCTTAAAGGTGACTGAAGCTTGGGTGCAATATTCTGATTTTTTGCAATATCATTCTCTAATTCTGTGCCCCTTTTTAAGGTAGCAATTTCAGTTTATGGTGGTTAAATGAGAATTCAAAGTTTGGCTCTTTGGCAAACATTACAATGTCTTAGAGATGATTACAGCTCCCAAACTGACTTCCTCTCTTCGACTGTGTCAGTTGGATCACCCTTGCCTCTCCATGTGATTGTTTGACAAGATAACATTTCTTAGTTATAATTACCGTCTAGGTTTAGTGCCTTCCACGACATATATGGCTTTTCCTTTTAGAGGATTTTGTGACCGTGTTTTAAACTTTTAATACGTCCAGTCTAGATTGATTGTTTTTAGGTTTTTTGTGGTGATGATTAAGGGATGTATGAATCTGGTTGCTTAAAAGTAAAGTAGTTTTGTAGTTCTTCTCTTGTCTCTTGTTTATCAGGAGTGTTTATTAGGGTGAAATCAGTGTGGATAATGGTTTTCTGATAGAGTCGAGGTTGTGGTCAGGTTATTATGCATAGCTGGTATTATTGCACCCCATCTGCTTTTATGATAATTTTCTCTTTGGGGTTCTATAGCATATCTTTTGCTTTTATTTTTATTTGTGTTTAGTTGTATTGGTAGTAAAGGAATATTGAAAGATAAGCTGATGATAAGATGGAAGCATATTAAAGGCTATATTTGGGTGGTGACCTTAGATATAGTGACCCATAATCAGTGTAGTTGGGTTATGTTTGGGTTATATTTGGGTGGTGACCTCAGACATGGTGACCCAGACTCAGTATAGTTGGGATATATTTGGGTTGACTCAGTATAGTTGTACTTGGTTTTGGTATGTTTTATGGCTACGTCTTCTCTAATGGCTTCTCCAAAATCTTTAATTTTTTCTTAAGTTAGGGTTTTTAGCATTTCTTTTGTTTTTATTTTCTTTTCCCAAGTTAGAACAACACCAAGACATTATGATTGGCTTCATCCAAATAAAGTAGCTACAGCCTCTGAAACTTGGTTTTGGTTGAAAGAAAATTTTGGAAGAAAAATTGGTTTCCACTTATTTTAGTGTTGTATAGAAGGTAGATATTATGCTAGTAGAAATTTGCAGTGTCATGGAACATTGTTCATACACTATTATATACCTTGTAGGCATGAGAGTGGGCATGTGTATTCAGAATTTGATGCTAAATTCTAGTTTTGTTTTCCAGACTTTCATGCTAATGTTAAATACCTGCATTGTTGTGGGATATTTTTTGAAGTTGCACAGATTTTATTGTTGTATGTATGGTCAATATTCTGATAGTAGAATTCTGCCTTCTCATGGAACAGTGTTCCTACACTATTCTATACCTTGTAGTAGTAATGAGAGTGGGCATGTTATATTCAGAATTTGATCCTAATTTCTGGGTTTGTTTTTCAGAATTTCATCCTAATTATAAATACCTGCATTGTTGTGGGATATTTTTTGAAGTTGCACAGATTTTATTGTTGTATGTATGGTCAATATTCTGATAGTAGAAATCTGCCTTCTCATGGAACAATCTTCCTACACTATTCTATACCTTGTAGTAGTAAATGAGAGTGGGCATGTTATATTCAGAATTTGATCCTAATTTCTGGTTGTGTTTTTCAGAATTTCATCCTAATTATAAATAACTGCATTGTTGTGGGATAGTTTTTGAATTTCCACAGATTTTAGTGTTGTATATATTACATTACGTTTCTCTTTGAAGTTTGTTGTCATTCCTTGGAGGCTTTTATTACTTGCACGCTTGACATTGGGTCTGAATTTGACCTGGTTTTAGCTATTCAGAATCTTATTCTTAGATCAAATCATTTTTAATGGTTTTCCCAGTGTTTTCAAATGATTCAGTAATTTTCTGAAGTTGCCCTGGTTACAACTTGTTAATTGACATCTATTTTTTAAATAAGCATGATCATAATTTGTCATAACAGTGAACTGCAGCAAATTTTAACGAAATGACCCAAACTCTTGTCATTACAGTGATGCAAATTTAAAAGTGACCTGCAAAAAATTTAAACTGAAGTCCCTACAACTGAAATTTCAACAGTGTATATATACTACAAAAAATCCCTGGAGGTTCTTCAGATTTTAGTGTTGTATATATTCTACAAAAAATCCCTTTTTCTCTTTGTTGTCATTCCTTGGAGGCTTTTATTACTTGCAGGCTTGACATTGGGTCTGAATTTGACCTGGTTTTAACTATTCAGAATCTCATTCGTAGATCAAATCATTTTTTAATGGTTTTTCCAGTGTTTTCAGATGATTCCGTAATTATTTGAAGTTGCCCTGATTACAACTTTTTTTGTAAATTTTACATCTATTTTTTAAATAATGATGATCATAATTTGGCATAACAGTCAACTGCAGTAAATTTCAACAAAAGAACCCAAACTCTAGTCATTACAGTGATGCAAATTTAAAAGTGAACTGCAAAAAATTTCCAACAGTGTATATATTCCGCAAAATCCCCCTGGATATTCTTCAGATTTACAAAATATAGTGATTACTGATCTTCAAAGGAATTTTTTTTGCTTTGTACTTTCTGTTCATTAATTGTGTGGTGTGGTTCGACCTTGTTCAGTGCTTCCACATCCATGTCTTTAAAGGGCTGATGAATTGTTTCTGCTTTCTGATTTTCTCCTGGTGTTGAAGCTGTTGTCATCTTGTAGTTTAAAAGCTGCTGATTGCGTTCCTCTTGCTAATATTGTCTGTTACTTGTCTGAGAATTTGACATTTAATTGCCAGATCTTGTCTATTTTCTCTTTTGTTGGGGCAAGGTCTCCATTATCAGTGTGACTATTGTTATGAATATCCAGAGAAAATGGAAATGAGTTGTCTTAACAGGGGACTGTTTGACCTCTATTTCCGGTTGGTTTTTACCAGTTTTTTGCTACAAATCTTCATAGAATTTTCAAAACGCCCAAATACACTGCTAGATCTTACAGAATGTGGGTGTTGGTGGTTATCCTGTCACTGGATTTCATTTCTGAGCTTAAAATCGCCCAACAAACAACAATAATTACAGATTTTGTGGATTAAATTCACCTGACTTTTGCAGAAAATCAGCCTGAAAGTCAAATCGCCCCCTTGTTAAACAGCTCCAAATGGAATAAATGCTACCTTTCTTGAGAAAATGGAAGAATTGCTACTTGCAATTAATTGCCTAGGCCTTCTTAAGATTCTTCGAATATTCACAGAATATACATTGTGACCGGGATGAAAGTGGCTGCCTGCTCATATGCCTTCTTAAGATTCTTTCAATTTCATAATCACATAATAAGCATTGACCAGGATGAGAGTGGCTGCCTGCTCTCATGTCTTTTTAAGATTCTTTGAATTTCATAATCACAGAATAAGCATTGGACAGGATGAGAGTGGCTGCCTGCTGTCTGTCATTCTGAGAATCTGAACCTAAATTTCTTGTGCATGATGGTGTTTAGAAAATAATCAACCGGTTCCAAGGACAGAAAGAGAGCCTTCTAGAAGGTCAAAACAAGGTAGCATCTATAGCTCTACCAACAATGCAAACCCATTAATGGCAGCAATGCAAAACTCAATAATTGTTTTATTGCACAAAGCAAAAAGTCTGTCTCCGCCTACCAGAGACCATTCCTCAGTAATTACCAACCAGCTACAGAGACTAAAAGTAAAGACCAGTGACCAGTTTTACCAATTTACAGGAATATAAAACTCCCACCAGTCCTAGGGCTCAAAACGAGTTCGAAATATACTTAATTGGGAAAAGTTATGACACTTTTTGAATTTTTTTGGCTCCAAGAAGATCCCTGGTTTTCTTTGGCCCGATCTAAGAGGATCGCTTTTTGCTGCTCCTGGTGTGCTGCTCGGTGGAGGTTAGTCTGCAGGTGCTGATGCTGGCTTTTCATCTGCTCGTATCTGCAGGATTGGTTGCTGTCTTGTTGTCAATTGCCTGATTGATTTGCTCGTGTTCTGAGTCAGGTTCTTATCTGATCTGGTTTTTGGCCTCAAAAAGCCCCTGTAGCGTGGAGGACCTGCTCTCTTGTCTTTGGCAAGAGTGCTTATGTTTTGAATCTTAATTTTTGAGTTTTAACAGGATTTCCCTGATTATCTGCCTCTCCAAGAAGTGCTGGTGTCCTCTACATTCAGGTTGCTGTTATTCTAGATCTCTTGCTCCTAGCAGATTGATCCTCTCTTTGGTGGTCTGATCATGGATGCTTGAGGGGGACCCTCCTCCTGAACTGGTTGTTTTTAAAAGACTGGTTGCATCTTGTGGCAAACGGAAAGAGGGGCCATTGCAGAGCTTGTGAAGAAGGTTGACATCCCCTCCGTTGAATTGCCCGCTGATAGGATTTGCTGATTGGCTCTCAATCTTGCTGAGTGTGGGCTCGTCTGGCAATTCATTGGCCTTTGTATTTCTCCTAAGGCTATAGATAGGTGGGTCGAGAGAAATTGGAGGTCCTTAACAACTTGAAGGCATCTGAAGCCACTTTGTTGGTAGAGGCTACTTCGTTCTTGTGTTTGATTCAGTTGAAGACTGTGGTCTCATCTTTTGCAATGGACCATACTTCATGGGTCCTTAAGGGCTTTACCTTAACAAATGGACTCTTGATTAGGGTCCTTAAGGGCTTTACCTTAACAAATGGACCCTACCTAGAATGTTCCATTTGTTGTCCTTGTCTGGGTTAAGCTCCCCCACTTACCTCTTCACTGCTAGAGCTCAATTTTTTTGGAAGCTATCAGGAATAAGCTTGGAAATTACATTGATAGGGTAGAAAGGAAAGACCAATATTCTTGTGCTAGAATTTGCGTTGAAGTTGACCTGGAGGTTGGACTTCCAGAGGCGATCAAGCTTACAATAGCTGACTGGTCTTACATACAAGAATTGGACTAGGAGCAAATTCTTTGCTAGTGTCGATTTTGTCATGAATATGGCTATTTCGGTCTGTCCTTCTAGTTATTGCAGTTCACCTTCTTCAAGAATAAAAATTTCAGGAGTGCTTAGAACAACAAAATGATTAGAAGATGTATTTTCTACACCCTGAGGAATGGGGAGATTCTTCCCAATAGCAATGACACCTTTCGTACTCTTCCCGTCTTAAACTTTCTTTCTATGATCCTAGATGGAATTACCAGCTTTCTTAGCTTGAGTCCACTGGTCATCCTTTTCAATTTGAAGTTCATCTTCAGATTTTTTCTTACATTGATAGGGTAGAAAGGAAAGACCAATATTCTTGTGCTAGAATTTGCGTTGAAGTTGACCTGGAGGTTGGACTTCCAGAGGCGATCAAGCTTACAATAGTTGACTGGTCTTACATACAAGAATTGGACTAGGAGCAAATTCTTTGCTAGTGTCGATTTTGTCATGAATATGGCTATTTTGCATGTAACTGTAAGAAAAAATCTGAAGATGAACTTCAAATTGAAAAGGATGACCAGTGGACTCAAGCTAAGAAAGCTGGTAATTCCATCTAGGATCATAGAAAGAAAGTTTAAGACGGGAAGAGTACGAAAGGTGTCATTGCTATTGGGAAGAATCTCCCCATTCCTCAGGGTGTAGAAAATACATCTTCTAATCATTTTGTTGTTCTAAGCACTCCTGAAATTTTTATTCTTGAAGAAGGTGAACTGCAATAACTAGAAGGACAGACCGATGTTCTTGAATTCAATGTTGGTCCAATTGAACAAGCAGTAGTTTCTAATCTGGAACTTCTTATGGAATGTGAACCCTTGCAGCTAAATACTCCCAAGGAAGCCAAAGCTTCACCTTCTTATGCTGATATAACTAGGAAGAAGCAGGTTGTTTGCTCAGACTCTTAACGAAGATTCAATTGAGCATCTCTCTAAAAAGGTTGGTAAGAAGACAAAAAATGAGACTCGTGAAAAAAAAGGCCGAGATGCTTAAGATGCAAGGCTCTCAGTCCACCATTGAAATGTTGTATGGTAGGAGTAAGAGGTCAAGGCCCCCAAAGGGAGTTATCACTCCCTCCCACTTGGGTAAATAATGCAGATAATTTATTGGAATTGCAGGGGATTGGGGAATCCAATCAAAGCTGAAGCAATCAAATGTCTGTTGAAGATGGTTTCTTCGGAAATTCTCTTGCTCCAAGAGATTAAGATAGAGGAGGAAGCTCTCCTTGTCCTCAGTAAGACAAAATGGAAATTGACAACCGACAAAGCTGTCAGCGCGAGAGGCACCTTTGGGGGATTAGCTATTCTTTCGCGTGATAAAAACTTTCAGCTCAAAAGATGGTTTGTCACCTAGCATTGGATCTTGACAGAGCTTTTCCATATCTCTAGTAAGTCCTCTTTGGCTCTGTTTAACCTATTATATGTTCATGTCAATTTTATCAAAAAAAATGACTGCTGGAAAGAGTTTATAGAATTAAACTCTCCTTCAAACATAGTAATCGCTGGAGATTTTAATATATCTCTAGCCCCAAGTGAGAAAAAGGGTGGACTATGATCAACTCCAAGATATGGTTGAGGAATTGATTCTTGCTTGCGATTTGATCGATATTAAACCCAAGTTTGGACGCTTTACGTGGTCCAACAACATGGCTGGTTCAACCAGTATCTCTGCTCGTCTCGACAAGTTTTTAGTCCACAACATTTTGTTGGATGGAAATTCCATCATTTCTTCAAAATTTTTGCCTAGACTCATGTCTGACCATCATCCTATTTCTTTGCTTTTCGAAAAAGACAAAGATCTTGAGCCATTTCCATTTTGATTCAGTCCTCATCTGGACCGAGATACTACTTTATGGATATAGTTTATCATGCATGGTCACAATACATTGATGGATCACCTAGCTACATCTGGGAACAAAAGCTTAAAAAAACTAAAATTGCTTTAAAAACGTGGGTTAAAATTCCTCTGAATACTCCAACCAGCATCAGACATGAGCGAGTGGCTGAGTTATCAACGATCCAGCTAGGTATGGAAGACAGAGTAATCACAAAATCTTAGTTATCTCTGGAATAGTCTGCTCAATTTAGAACTTCTCAATCCTTTCGTAAGGAAGAGGAACATATTCGGCTTAACTCTCGCAGCCTCTGGTTGCAGGGAGGTGATAAAAACATTGCATTCTTTCATCGTTAATGTAGAGCCAGACTGTCTTGGAACCATATTTCGAAAATCTCTATTGGAGCGGGGGTCACCATTAAAGGTCAAGAAATTCTAAAACAAGCTGCAAAGTATGCACTTCTAGCTCTTGTTTCAAGAAGATGTCCTTGCAGATGGTGAGTTATCTGCTGAATTTTTGGGCAACGTTCCCTCTCTTGTCAGCACAGAGGATAATCAAGTCTTAATGAAACCCTTTTTTGAACATGAAATCTTGGATGTCTTTTGGGCTATGGGGCCGGACAAAGCTCTTGGGTCGGATGGTTTTTCCTTCCATTTTTACAGAGTCTGTTGGAACATAATCAAACTAGATTTGATTCGCTTGGTGACAATGTTTCAAAAAAAGGTAAAGTTGGCAGGTGTACAAACTCTACACTCTTTGCTCTAATTCCAAAGGAAGTTAATCCTTCTTCTTTTGACAAGTTTTGACCTATCTCTTTGTGCAATGCCTCTTACAAGATTTTAGCGAAGTTTCTCGCCAATAGATTCAAGTTATTGTTAGGTAAGTTGATCTCTCCTCTTCAGGGGGGTTTTGTAAAAGGCAGACACTTAGTTGATAATGTCATCCAAATCCAAGAAGCACTTCATTCAAGATACCAAACGAAGGAGAAATGAATGTTAATTAAACTGGACATGAAAAATGCATTTGACTGTGTAAAACTTCCCTTCCTCTATGAAGTTCTTCTTTCTTTCGGATTTAGCTCCGAGTTTGTGAATTTGATCAAAGCATGTACAGATAGGCCCTTGATTGCAGCCCTTGTCAATGGTTGACCTTCAGAGTTTTTCCAAGCCACTAGAGGTCTTCACTAAGGATGTTTGAGGTCGCCCTTTCTTTACATCTTGATGGCTGAAACTCTAAGCAGAAAACTTTCAGCTAAAGTGGAAACTGGTTACATCCTGGGCATTAAGATCGCCAAGGGTGTGGACCCAATAAACCATGCTCTATTCGCGGATGACTCTCTCCTTCTTGGAGGGGCCTCATTGAAGATTGCCAGGGCCTTCAATGTTATTCTTCAAAAGTATTGTCTAATTTCAAGAGCCTTGATCAACAATAAAAAAAAATGCAGTCTATGGCCGAAATGTAGAGCCTTTTGCCATTCTTCGAATAGCAAGCTTCTTAGGCTTCCCTAGCTTTGACAAGTGGGAGAAGATTATGTATTTGGGGATAACTCTAACTCTTGGTCCAGCCCCTCCTTCCCTCTAGCTCAAAGTATTTGCCAAGATGAAAGCTAAAATTGTTCCCTGGGGTGGTCAATGGCTAACTAAGGCTGGTAAACTGATATCGGTCAAGTCAGTTTTATCAACTCTTTCTATTTTTCAATCTTCATTGTTGCTTGCCCCCAAGCCTATCTCGGTTCAAACCTCTTGCTTTGATTTCTCTGGAACGGTGGTAAAGGAAGTTGGAATAAGATGCATTTGACAAGCTGGGAATTTCTTAAAAAACCTTTTTTAGAAGGTGGTTTACAAATTCGGGACCCCTGTTTGGCTAATCAAGCGTTGGGTGGAAAACTTATTTGGCAGCTCTATGTGGACAAATACCACCCTGTCAGTAAGATTTTCAGAATGAAATATCTCAAAGGTGGTTCACTGAGAAATATAACATCGTCTAATACTCCCTCAGGTACAACTATTTGGAATTCCTGTAGAAGAGGCCTTGATGAATTTAAACAACAGCTTTATCGAATCCTTGGCAATGGGAAGAAGATCCTCCTCTGGGAGGACAAAATCTTGAGAAATCCTGCGCTTTCCTTTGTCATTTCGTTAGCAAAGATTATAGACTGGACAATTAACAAAGACCTGCTTTGCTTGGCTGACATTTGCTCTTGGGACAATGTTGGTAACTGGATGGGTTAGTCTTTCCTTGATCTTCTTGACAGTCTGGTTCCCCAAATTTTTTTGATGCTCTCCTCTTTGTCTAGTCTTGCGCCAATTCACAGCTCCTATAAAGACAATTGGGTTGGGGCAACACTGGTTTTTACTCTGCGGCTAAAGGCTTTTTCGAACTTCAAGCCTCACACCCTTCAAGCCTCCCCACGGTAATCTGGAAGTTAGTTTGGTCATCGCACTGTCTCCCCAAAGTAAATTTTGTTTCATGGCTGCTCTTGCACAACAAGGTGTTGACAGGCGATAATCTGCTAAAACGTGGATTTAATGGCCCTTTCTGGGGTTGTTTTTGCAAATTAGACTTTGATTTGGCTGACCATATCTTTATTGGATGTGAATTTGCTAAATTGGTGTGGGCGTTGGTGCTCCACGGCACTAGTTTTCTTGTCCTTGTTCAAAATTATGTCAAAGATTTTTATCTCAATTGGCATGAACGATGTCCCCATAAAATTGGTGATGATGTTGTTTGGCACACGACTTGGCATTCGATTCCTAAAATAATTTGGTGGAAACTTTGGCTTTCCAGGAATAATTGCTTTTTCAATAGTCATTCTTTGAACCCGCATATTGTGGCTTTTAATGCTAAAACGTTAATTGCCGAATCAACTGGAAACACGATTTCCTCTTCTCCATTGGTTGGGCTCCAACTCTATTGGATTGAGAAAGGTGACTTGCAACAATCCTGTTAGTGCTAGCCCCTGGTGTTTTCATGGGTTCTTGGAAGAATTAAAAATTTTATGGATGAATTCTTCTTTTGCAGTAATTTTCTTCGATGGTGCATCCAAGGGGAATCTTGGATTTTCAGGTGCTGGGGGCTTTGTTTCCTCTCTAGTTAGGTTGACTGAATTCAGTTTTAGCTGGGGACTTGGAATCATGTCAAATAACCAGGCTGAAAGTTATGGCCTCCTTATGGCGATCCAGATCGCTAAGAATAATGGGTACAAGTCAATCCAAATCTTTGGTGATTTTGAGATGTTGATTAAAGCGCTAAATTCAGTTGATTGTTTCAACAATTCTGCCTTGAACAAATCCTGCATAGAATTCGGATTATATTGAATGATTTTGATTCGGTCACTTCCTTCTATATCCTTCAAAATCTTAACAACCTTGCAGATATCTTGGTTAACAAAGCATGCCTGCTATCTCAGGGCTTCCTTAGCATCAATGGAGCATTCAACCATCTTCATCCAATCCCTTAAACCGAGTTTCATTAATCTGTAAATTGTCCTATTGGGAGTCTCTCTCCTTTTCTGTATGATTTTGTATAGGTTTTGGTCCTATCGAAATATTTCTTCTCGATTGTGTAATCTGGTTGAATGGCAATTGTCATTTTAGACCGTTGTATTTTCATAAACATAAATAAAAAAAAAATCCGTTTTGGTTAAAAAAAAAAACCGAACAGAGTTCATAAAGGACATGTGGAATTTGATTGATGTAAAGAGTGAGCCCTTGCAAGATGAGTATGGTCCGAATTTGTTGCAGTTCAATATGCAATTCCTGGTGTTGCAGTTCAATATGCAATTCCTGGTCTAGGCTTCTAGAACAGACCTCCAATTACTCAGTAATTACCAACTAGCTATAGAGACTAAAAGTAAAGACTAGTGACCAGTGTTTACCAATGCACAGGAATATAAAACTCCCACCAGTCCTAGGGCTCAAAATGAACAGAGTTCATAAAGGACATGTGGAATTTGATTGATGTAAAAAGTGAGCCCTTGCAAGATGAGTATGGTCGGAATCTGTTGCAATTCAATATGCAATACCTGGTCTAGGCTTCTAGACAGATCTCCAATTCCCAAATTTCCAATTGGCATCCATTCCAAAATCTCTTACCTTCATAAAAGCACCTGCCATTGATAATGGATATTGGTGCTACCCCATTAATTTTAAAGTGTTAAGGATACTGGGAAAAGATTGAGTGCGTGCTTTTAACCTTGATTGAAAGGTCTTGCTATGTTGAATACTTGTAAGACATGTGGTCCTTTGTTTGAATCATTACAAAACTATGGTAATGGGCAAATGGGACCCCTCACTCAAATAAGATTTTTGTTTGCCAATTTGACATTGTGCTTGTTATGCTCTCTTAGTACATGAAAATAATCAATATTGTCAAACTTGCTTGCTTCCATTGTTATACGAGATCCTTTGTTTGCCAATTTTTAAAGTGTTTGTTGTGCTCTATTTTTTATCAGATGAAAATAACCAATATTCGCAAATGCTTGCTTCCATTTTTATATAAGATCCTTTGTTTTCCAATTTGTTAGTATGTCTGTTGGCCATACAAAAATATTTAATGTTCTCAAACTTGCTTGCTTGCATTTGTTTTCAATGGATGAACATGAAGAGCTCAACTTATTTAATATTGTGGAGGTCATTCATGAGCTTGATAATTATAGTTGAGTACCCTAGAACAAGGTGTTGAATGCACCTATGAGTCGATGATTTTTAACCCTTGATAGATGGCTATAGCCTTGTCTTGTTTATCTGATGATTCTCTCAATCCCCATTAACAGTTTATTTCTCGATTTCTTTTGCGATCGAAGTTGATCCCTTGCACTTGGCAATCCATCATTTAAAATCATTTTTTTATCTATGTGCATTGAAGTAGTTTTCTCTTTTAAGTGGGCAGTTTTTTCTAGTGTTGATTTGTGGTTACCCCATGCAACTTATTTTGCATTTCAACTTTAGAAGAGATTGTGTCCTACCCTTTTCCTTTTGGACAGATATCTCTTAATGTTGCACTCCATTTTAAATCAGCCTGCCAACCATCATTTTAAACCAATTGTTTTATGTGTGCATTGAAGTAGTTTTCCCTTGTAAGTTTGTTGTTTCTTCCATTTTCCCATGCAACTTATTGTGCATTTCAACTTTAGAAGAAATCGATTTCTACCCATCTCCTTTTGGATGGACCTCTCCTCTTTCTTGTCTTTGATTTGTCTTCCCCATCATATTTTGATCTAAACTTTAAGACCTACCATTTCCTTTTTTGTCGAACATCTCCCATTGATGTTGCATCTTAATTCAAGTTGTTATGGAAATAGAGATGTTTTTTTTAATCATGTCTATGATTGTTCCTTCATCACACCATTTGAGGGTGGATTTTGTGACAAGCATTAGCCAAAGGTTCTATAAGCAAAATAGGGAATGCCATATATCAAAGGCAAAATAGGCTTTGCCATATCAAAGAAAACTTGATGTAAATTTAAAAATTGATAGGGATAAAAGCAAGGTAACAAGCAAAATAATTGAGGAAAAAGACCCTTATAGACCAAAGTTCAAGCTCAAGTAACTAACACTTGGCAATAGTGATGTCATCTCTAAAAACAAAGCTCTAGGAATGTAGAATACCTGAATGAAGATGGGTTGTTCATTGAAATGCCTTTAATAAGGAGTTCATTTTAGATTACTAATGCAAATTTCTTATAGAAGTTTTCATTTGAAAGCGATTTCGATAAATAAGGAATCTTCGTTACTCTAGTTATTTCATAATCTCACTATAGAAGAGTGCCTTACATATGACAACTTGCATCCATCTTAAATTCATTTGCTCATTGTTTTCACTTGCACTTGATAATGATCATTGAGTAAAGTTGCAAGTTGCGAAGCTTGTCTTGGGTAGGTAGGATACTGTAATGACTACATAATGACTACATAAAGATCATTGAGTAAAGTTGCTAGTTACAAAAGCTTGTGTTGTTAGAAGTATGCTAATGAGTTTGTTTTGGGTTTGATGGGTTGTTGGAGATTGTTGAGAGATTCTCTCAACCTCTCTCTTCAAATTTAGAATCATTTGGATTTCATAGTTCACTATATAATTGTACCAAGTATTGAAGATAATTCAATGAGTGAATTGTTTTGTGTACATGTCAAGTTGTATGATTGACTTATAGATACATGTAGTATCTAGACTACTTTCTAAATAATTGATTCGTGGGTCTTGAGAAGTCAAGAATGACAGTAACAGATGGAAGTATGTCCATAAAATGGTCCAGTTACTTCACTACTTTTTGTTAAATAAGTTGGCAATCCCATGTGACATTGGTAGAATGGAGCATGTCAGTATTGTTAGTTATTACAAGTGCATCATTGATAATCAGAAGTAGTTGTACTTTAAGTGGTAAGTTCGAAGATGATGGTTGAGAAAGAGCATGGTTTGAGAGATTTTTGAGTGGGTAGAAATGTTGATGAAGATTGGACCAGCCATAAATCACATTACTAAAATTACACAACAATATATTTGGATTTTGATTGATCTTTGGTTTGGTCTTCATCAACACTTGTACCCACTTTGAAATATCTGGACTGTGTTTTTTTTCAATATCTTTGAGCTTACCACTTGATTCATTTAAAGTACAATTGCTTCTGACCATCAATTATGCACTCTGTAATGACTAACAATATTGACCAAACTATTGACCAACTTGTGTCAAGGTCGGGGCTTCTATACATACCAATTTATGTGACTCTATTCAATAATTGGTTCTTCATTTGAGCTCGTCACATTAAATTGGAACAATAAAGGAAATATACATCTCTTTAAAATTTTCACAATTGCTCAATAAAACAAGAAGTTCACATGGAATGCTACAACCACAACATACAATGTATGGTTGTGCTTATCATTGTTTTTAATAAATCCAATCGACAAATCATTTACGTTAGAATGAACGTAGCTAGAAATTGACGTTATGATAGCATGCAACATGTGGATGAATAGATTGTACATTGGATTCTTTGAAAATTTGCTATTTTGATATGTGTTCTATTCTTTATGACAATGGGCTCTCAAAGCATTCTTAAAAAAAATCCTTCACCAACGACAGCAGTGGTGATGTCCTTATTCACGATAACTCAATTGTAGAGATGCCTATGTATTCATTGATCATTGTCAACTCTTGTGAAAAAAAAGAGACTCGTCACTTGGGCTCGACTCACATCTTCAAGATTTGGAGTTTGCAACTTGTGCATTCCGTAACAACCAATGACTACTTCCTGGATCTGGTGAAGTCCAACTACAGCAGTGGTGACGTCCTTATTCACAATAACTCAACTGTAGAGATGCCTATGTATTCATTGATCATTGTCAACTCTTGTGAAAAAAAAGAGACTCGTCACTTGGGCTCGACTCACATCTTCAAGATTTGGAGTTTGCAACTTGTGCATTCCGTAACAACCAATGACTACTTCCTGGATCTGGTGAAAGTTTTTTTTTTTTTTAAGAGTGATGTGAGGGCTTGTCGACACGAAGAAGAGGACATTGAGGTTAAATAACAGATCTTTGAGGAATCTAATGTACAATTTGGTCATCTGCTTATTGCATGTTAGCATAATGTTACTTGTTTGCTAGGTTCATTTTAACGCAAATGATTTCTCATTTGGATTTATTGACAATAGTATTTGGGTGCAACAATACATGTGTGCTATGGCTGTAACGATATGTATGCGAAATTCTTGTTTTATTGATTGTGAAAGCTTTAAACAATTTGTATATTTGCTATTATTCTTATTGTTCAAATTTCGTGTGAAGAGATATAATGAAGAACCAATTATTGGATAGAATAACATAACTTAAGTTGGTGTGTGTGGAAGCCTCGACCTTGCCACAAGTTGGTCATTTGTTTGGTTATATCTACATATGTTATATGTTGATGGGTTGTGTGAAGCCAACAACATCAGTGTCAGGTTATCCTTGTGTTATTGTGTTTGAGTATAGGTCAAGTTGTATCAATGATTTTTGGATACATTTAGTATCTAGACTACTTTCTTAGATAATTGATTGGTGGGTTTTGTGAAGCCAAGGATGATGGTAACATATGGAACTATGTCTATAATGGTCTAGTTGACTACTTTTTTTAGCAAATAAGTAGGTAGCCCCATGTGACATTGTTAGAATGAAGCATGTCAATATTGCCAGTCATTACAAGTGCAAAATTGATGTTTTGAAGTAGTTGTACTTCAAATAGATCAAGTGGTAAGCTCGAAGATGACGGTTGAGAAAAACTATAGTTCGAGAGATTTCAGTGTGTAGAAGTGTTGCTGAAGACCGATCCAAACATAAATCAGAATAAAAAATATTGTTATATAATTTTAGTATTGTGATTTGTAGTGTAAGCATTAGAAGGGGATGTTAGAAGTAATGCTTAATTAAGAGTTTGTTTTGGGTTTGTTGAGTTATTGGAGATTGTTAAGAGATTCTCTCATCCTCTCTCTCCAAATTTAGAATTAGTTGGATCTCATAGATCACTATATAATTGTACCAGTTTTGAAGATAATACACTACTTCGAAGTGTTTTGTGTGTTTGAGTACAGTTCAAGTTGTATGATTGATTTCTATATACATTTAGTATCTAGACTACTTTTTTAGATAACTAATTGGTGGGTCTTGTGAAGCCAAGAACAACGGTAATAGATGGATGTATGTCCATAAAATGGTTAAGTTACTTGACTACTTTTATGGCAGACAATACTTTTTTAGATAACTAATTAGTGGGTCTTGTGAAGCCAAGAACAATCACGTTAGCTTTGGGATGAAGTGAGGGATGGATCTTTTGCATAGCATGAAAATCGGGGAGCCTTTCTGCGTTTTTGTGGGATTTTCCAGGCATCTTTGTCTTTCACCTTTGAAGTATTTCTTCTTGAGGATTTGTTTGCTCCAGGTTCTTTTCCCAGTTATCAAATTCCAGAGGATTTTACCACCCATGGCAAGATTTTGGATGGCCACGTTCCTAATTTGAAGACCCCCTTCCGTTTTTGGCTTCATTACTTTATCCCAGCTCACCAGATGGATCTTCTTCTCACAATTTCGACCTCCTTCCCACAGAAAACGACGAAGCATCTCATTGATTTTATTGGTTATCGTTTTGGGAGCTAGTAAAACAGAACACTGATAAGTTGGCAGACTGGTGAGGACAGAGTTCATCAAAACAACTTTACCTGCTTTGTTGAGCCAATTTGTTCCCCAGGCATGGTTTTTGTTTTTTAATTTGTCCAGCAGAGGTAGCCAATGAGCAACTTTGGGGCCAGCTCTGAAAATTGGGATGCCCAGGTAGCTGAAGGTATCCCAAGTTGTACTGCCTTCCATTCCCATAATCCTAGAGATCTCCAGCATATCAAGTGGAGAACAATTCCAGCCAAAAATCTTACTTTTGTTGTAATTTATTTCACTTCCAGAGCAGCTTCTGTAGGTATCCAGTTCAGATTTGAAATTCCTGGCAGTATAAGGAGTGGCTGCTCCCAGTACGAGGGTATCATCTGCAAACTGTGCGTGGTTTACCTCCTTGACCTTTTGGACAATTTTGATGCCTGAGAGGGATCTGTTTTGAAGCCTTCTGTTCAACTGGAAACTAAGGACGGAGGCTTGAATGACAAAGAGGACAGGGGAAAGAGGGCAGCCTTGCCTTAATCCTCTTGAAGCCTGGAAGAAGTTGGTGGGCCGGCCATTGACCAAAGGGGCTATCTAGGGGGCTGATATGCAGGCTTTGACCCAGCCTATAAATTTCTGACTGAACCCAAAGTTCCTTATGGCTGTAAACAGAAAGTCATGCTTGACTCTGTCGAAGGCACTGGCCAGATCCAGCTTGACCACCATGCCCTTCTCTTTTTTCCTGTAACTAGTGTGAATGGCTTCTTGGACTAAGATAATATTGTCCAGGATCTGTCTTCCTTTCACAAACCCACCTTGGTTTTCCGGGATCAGCTTAGGCAGAATTCTTTTGAGTCTGTTGGCCATGATTTTAGTGATGACTTTATATCCCGTATTGCAGAGGGATATAGGTCTGAATCTGCTGAAATTTTTGGCACCTTTTTCTTTTGGAATGAGTGCTAAGAAAGAGAAGTTAGTGCTGCCTCCCAGCTTGGTACAGTTTTGAGCCTTCTTGATCATTCTATACAGGTCATTTTTAATGATGTCCCAGCAAGCAGTGTAGAACCGGGCAGTGAATCCATCTGGCCCAGGAGCTTTGTCCGGGTCCATATTGAAAAGGGCTTTCTTGATTTCCCGAATGCTGACAGGACTGTTCAGCAACATATTGTCATCATCATTGACCATCCTTGGAATCTCTGAAAGAGGGTAATTATTCAGGTCCACTGGGTCCAGGTCCGGGGCTGAATAGAGATTTTTGTAAAAGGAGTGGGTTGCCTCCTTAATACCACCAAAGTCCTTTATTACTTGATCATGCATTTGAATCTCATTGATGGAATTGTAGTTTTTCCTAGCTTGGGCCTGCTTGTGAAAGAACGAGGTATTTTTATCTCCAGCTTGAAGCCAAAGCATTCTGGATTTGACTCTCCAATAAGTTTCTTCTTCTCTGCAGGCTTTGTGGTACATCCTTTGAAGCTTAGCTTCCCGGTTGATCAGATCAGGGGTGATTGGAGCTTCTTCTAAGGCCATTTGGTGTCTTTCTAGAGCCTTCTGAATTCTTATCCTTTCGGCAGTGGGGGAGCTTAGACCTTTAGCCCAAGCTTTCAGGTCAGCTTTGAGCCCTTCTCAGCTTTCCTTCCCAGACATAAAAGGGGGAGCCATATACAGGGTGCTTCCAGGAATCGGATACTAGATCAAGGAAACCTTCCTGAGTGACCCAAATAGGGCTGAACCGGAAGGGGATAGGACCAAGCTTTTCCCCACGTGACAGGGAGAGCGAAATGGGTTTATGATTAGAGGTGTAGTGCGGGAGAATCCTGGAGGTCGCCATAAGACCTAGGGTTAGAAAGAAGGACTGAATAAGAAAGCGGTCAAGCTGGGCAGCTATGTGGCCCGGCCCAACTCTTTTATTGGTCTAGGTGAACTTCCCCTTGTCAGGTGGGATATCTTCTAGCTCCCAATCCATCATCAAGTCTTCCACCCATTCTCTTGCCGGATCCCGGACTAAAGAACCCCCTTTTCTTTCCGCTAGAGCAAGGGTTACATTTAAGTCTCTAGCCACTACTAAGTTTTCAGTATTGTGTTGATTAAGAAATAAATTTACGGAGTCCCAACAATCTTTTTTCTCAGCTAGGGAGACAGGAACATACATGTTGAAGAGACTTACTAGATGATCGGAGTCTTTGTGGAACAACTTGGTAAATAACCAGTGAGTGGTGCCTTCTTCTTCGATTAGATCGAGCTTTGCAGAGTCCCAGAACGTGGCTAACCTCCCGAGGCTCCTCTTGCGCTCACAGCCCTACCCGGGCCTTTCTTCCAGAACGAGTTGCTTGCTCGGAGGAGGGCTTCCTCCTCCATTTTTGTCTCCTGGATTAGGAGGACTTCAAGCTTTGTTGCTCTTACTAAATCCCTTATTGCTTCTTCCTTTAGAGTGCTGCCTAGTCCTCTGCAATTCCAGGAGACAAATTGCATTATTTGCCTGAGTGGGAGGGATTGGCCCCTTTCGGAGTCTTCCCATGTTTCATCCCCGATCTGGTATTCATCATTTCTGGTATGGTGTGTTGAGAGCCTTGGACCACATCCTTGTAGGGTTGCTCTTCTCGTCTTTTCTTCTCAGTCTTCCGTCCGCGCTTTGGTTGGTCTGGTGATCCTGACAGACTGCTTGCTTCAGTATCTCCTTCCTCAGAGGATTCTGCTCCTGTTTCCGAGCCCAGGCTGATATGTTCCTTTGACTGGCTAGGAACATCGGTCTTTGGGATTGGGACAGTTGGGCCTTGTGACGCCCCTGTTTCTTCCTCTTCTGGGACGAGTGTGGGGGTTTGAGCTTCAATGAGAGGTTCCTGGCGGCTAGGTTTTGAACTGCTAACCACTGGGAGATCCTGGGTTTTCTCCTTGCTTTTGGCATTGGCAGCGGTTCTACTTTTTTTTACTTTTTGCCATCCTTCGGCGTCTTCTTTCCCAGCGGCCAGTTTGGGACAATGCCTTTGGAAGTGGCCGTGCTCCTGGCAGTGCCTGCACTTGCAGGACAGGTGCTCGTAGTCCAGTTTCTGATAGTGGGTCCAGGATTCAACAGTTAATTTAACTGCCTCAGGAAGGCCAGCTTCAAGGTCAACTTCAACGCAGATTCTGGCACAGGTATATTGTCCCTTGTTATCAGCGTTATCTATAAATCGGCCGATTCCGTTCCCTATTCTTTGCAGAGATTCAATATCCCAACAATGCACTGGGAGGTTGGGGAGCTTAACCCATACCGGCACTTCTTTGGGCAGATCGACTGAGGGGTCAAAATCCGGAGTCCATTTGTTCAGGTACAGACCTTGCGTTCCCATGAAAT
The DNA here is from genome assembly GCA_001517045.1 of Pseudotsuga menziesii. NCBI lineage: Eukaryota > Viridiplantae > Streptophyta > Pinopsida > Pinales > Pinaceae > Pseudotsuga > Pseudotsuga menziesii. Next base: position 8,233 of record LPNX010967903.1, on the reverse strand, counting down.
AGGGCCCATTTCTAAAAATTAGGTCCCGGTCCTCCTCTGAGATGAATTCAAATACAAAAAACCCTCTTCCGACAGGGTAGCAGGTTACTCCGTGTTTCAAATTGGGCTTCCAATTTCTCTGTATCCAGTCATCAGTCGTCTTGGTGGAGGGCCATAAACCCATAAACTGGCTCACTAGTCCTCGCTTGGCCAGAGCCAGAGCTATCTTCATTGGTTTTTCTTCAGGAAGAGCAATCTCTGGAATTTCCTCCAGTTTCCTGATAAATTTTGGGATCATCGGCAAGGATGGTTTCTTGCCTCTGCTAAGGAGCCTCCGGAAGGCATCCTCGTCCGAACATGGAGGGGGGGGGGGGCTCCCCTCCCCAGGCACCACCATCACAGCTCAACGTTGCTCAACCCAAGCTCGTGCTGATCTCAGCCCTCACGTGCAGCCAGGAAAACACTCAATCTCAGTATGCCAATATTGTTAGCCATTACAAGTGTATCATTTATGGTCAAAAGTACTTATACTTTAAATGGATCAAGTGGTAAGTTCGAAGATGATGGTTGGGAAAGAGTGTAGTCCGGTGTATGAAGACCAAATCAGACATAAATTAGAATCCACAAATGTTGTTATGTAATTTATAATATAAACATTAAAAGAGGGTGTTAGAAGTAAAACTTAATTGAGAGTATGTTTTGGATTTGTTGGAAATTGTTGAGAAATTCTCTCAATCTCTCTCCAAATTTAGAATGAGACGATCTCATAAATCAGTTTGTAATTGTACCAAGTTTGAAGATAATACAAGGGGTGAAGTGTTTTTTTGTTGAATCACGTTTGTAATTTCATTTTATGAGATGTCTTGGATAGGCAAGATATTGTAATGATTATAGGTATGTAGGGAAGGGGTTCTGTTGTTTGTACATGCATTGATCGATGACATGCGACCACCCAATCTCGATTCTTTCAAAATAGTTTTTCTTTATCGGTGNACAGTGCGACCGCCGTCGCATTAAATGCTCCATAGCATAACAAGTATTGCTCGCCACATGCGACCACCCAATCTCGGTTCTTTCAAATATATATATATATATATATATTTTTAATCGTTGATGTGTGACCATTCAATCTTGGTTCTTTCAAAACAATTAGCTTTGTGTTTGAATCCATTTGAATTAGAACAAAGGTCGATGTCGATGTGTATATGTATGTGTCTCTATATCCATGAATGTTTTTTTATATTTAAGAAGTTTATTTTTATATTATTGGGAAAAGGGTTTATGATTTATATGCTATTAAATTTTTGCCCACTTGGATACTTGGGTTATGATTATATGCTTTTTAATTGAGACTATACATGAGAATCTTCATAATAATTGTAGATACATCGAGAATGGGTTAATGACCATACGATAATAGGCTCCAAAGTATAGGAAACTTCATAATAATTGTAGATACATCAAGAAGGGGTTATGACTATATGATAACGGGATTTGAGGCAGAGGACTCTCAATGAATGTATGTTCAATAGGGGTATATCACATTGTTTAGATTGATTGAAGTTAACAATTTAGTTCATTCATTGTTAAATACAAGTCTTTTTTTAAAGAATTATTTAATTAAACTGTATATTTATTAATGAAGAGGTTTAAAAGTAAATAAGTTTTTTTTAAAGAATTATTTAATTAAAATGTATATTTATTAATGAAGAGGTTTAAAAGTAACTTGGAAAATGAAGGTATTCAACACGTGTAGATGTTGATAGATGAAAATGTGAAGCCATTCAAATTCATGATGGTGAAGTTAGCAATTTAGTTTATTTATGGTTAAATATAAGTTTAAAAAAAAAATTAAATTAAAATTTGTAAAATTGTATTATATATATATTAAATTTTAAAATTTTACTTTTCATAACTCTTTTTGATGTAGAAAAAAGATTTGTTTCCAAAAATTAAGATGGTAGACTTTGAAATTTCACTTCTCACCATATGAGTTTTGAATGTGAGCAAAATTCTATTAAATTTTGAAATTTCAATTATCATAATATGATGGGGATTTGGAAAATATATCTGTTTCCAAAAATTAAGATAGTATAGTTTGCTGAATATAGTTGTTATTGATGTCAAAGGAGTTCAGTAATGACAAATGAATGACCAAGTACATGATGGCAGGGCAAGTTTAGTAATGACAAATGAATAATAGAAGACAGTTGATTAAATTGACATTGCTGTCAAAATAAGATCACAAGGCAACATTGATGAAATAGTCCAAGAAGATTGAGCCAAAACAACACAATTGGCTAAGCGAAGTCGGAAGCATTATAACGCTAAGTTTCTATGAATTGAAGATTTGGAAGACCCAGATAGGAAGAGAGAGAAAAATCAATGGTCTATAATAGTTTCTGCAATGCCAAGGTGCAAGCTTGTTAAAGTTGTAGAAAGACTATTGTGGAAGAGATTTGTAGAAGCCATTTTTGAGAAATGATGAAAAGCATACAAGCAATTTGCAATCCGCAATTGCGGAAGAAGTTTTGCGGGAGATTAATTGCGGAAGTAGTTTCGAGAAAAGTCGAAAAACAAACCTGCAATCCGCAACCCACAACCCGCAATGGTTGAAAGAATGAGTTCCCGCAAATTGCGGGAAGGTCGTTGCAGAAAGATAAATTCGGAAAGGTTAATTGTGGAAAGGACAATTGCGAAAAGATCATTGCAGAAAGGGTAAATGCGAAAGTATTTTTGAAAAAGTTGAAAGATGAGCCCGCAACCTGCAATTGCGGAAGGAAGGAGTTTCTGCAGATTGCAGAAAGATCGTCGCGGAAGGTTAATTGCAGAAAGATAGTTTGCGGCAAGATAAATGCGGAAAGGTAATTGTGGAAGCGGAAAAACGTTTTGCAGAAAGTAAACGCGGAAGGAAGACACCCACAAAATTGCGGAAGGCTACAGTTGCGGAAAGTCGGAAGGAGAATTTTGCTATTTTGGTTAAATTATGAAGAAACAAAATGGTTATTGTGAAACATAATTAAAATAAACATAGTATATTTTTCAATAAGCTACTTGATTAATTACACAAATAAGCTACATGAATAAATTAAAAAAAAGATATAAAAAATGATAAACAGAGTATGCTTATTTACTGTTAATAAACATATACATAATATGTTGTGAAAGGACACGATTTATTAGCAATTTATTATAGATTGTTGTATTAGTAATGTTTGACACATTCTTTAAGGATTACTTAAAGTTGATAAGGTGAATGTTTCACAAAAAAATAGAGGGAGCGATGGATTTGGCGAGTGAAGGTTTCATTTTTTACCAGGTTTCTTGTGTTTACAGGGACGAGTGCTGCCAAAATGGAGTCAAGCCAGTTTTTTAACTGGCCTAGTACTCACCATTTAAAAAAAAGGGAGATTGTTGTCTTCGTACAAATGTCCACACTATTTCAGGCATGGCTAGCGAATCTATTCTGTGGAGGGACAACTGGAGAAATATGCTGGAGGGTTTTAGTTCCCCTGTCACATCACTCTAGACACGTGACAGTTACTCTGACGGTTTCCTGTCGAAAGGTATTAATGAAGGCTCTTGACCGTCTCATAAGTCCATTACTTGAGTTCACGTAAACCCTTCTACCGTCGTGGATTTTGTTGCTTCAAGAGAGCTGCACTTTGACAGTCCTCTTCTTAACACTGATTTAGAGCCGTCTCGTTGTAACTTGGGGAGTAAGAGTATGCTTGGAAGGTCTCAAGCGTGTGGAGTTAGGTCTTCTGAAGGTTTTCCTGACATAGCCTGGGTACAGAAGGAGAAGGGAGAGAAGGGTGTGTTGCAGGATGATGACCACAAATCTAAACACCGTATGAAATTGGAGAAAGTTCATAAAGGAAGAGGCTTATGTGTTATGGGAAAAGACATCACCACGGACTCGATTCTTTCCCTCTCAGAAAACACACTTATTGGTAAGATGGAGTATGTCAAGCTTTCTTGACTGGATCTTTTGGAGTGGGTTAGAGCTAAGTGGAAGCCACTTATCAATATGGTTCCTAGGGTTTTAATGCTCATGAATGGATCGTACTGTTTCATTTTTTTGTCAGCGGAAGATTGGAAGGTCATTCAAGAATGTTTTTGGGTATTGGAATCAGGCTCTCTGATTTTGGCTCGTTGACACCTTGGTTTTAACCCTTGAAAAGAGCGTCTGCTGAAGAGAAACCTATGGGTCCTTCTACCTGGGTTCCCTCTCCCTTGTTGGAATATGGTGAGATTTATGGTGGTAGCCAAAGCCATTGGTCATTTTATTCTTATAGAAAATGATTGTCTCCCAGCGAATGATAGGCACCTGTTGCGTATGCTGGTTGAAGTTGATGTGTTAGAAGGGCTTCCTGCTAAGCTCAAGGTTGTTTAGGAAGGTGGATTGTTTGTTCAAAAGCTGGACTATTGGAAATTACCATTCAAGTGTCATAATTGCAGAGAACCGAGCCATGTTAATGCTAGGTGCCAAAACCCTATGTTTGGTTTGGCTTTTGAAGAAGTTTGCTCTTTGGTAAAGGATTTAGATGAAGATTTGGACCATGGGCTGGTTTTCCCCTTTTCGCTAAACGAATCATCTACTTCGGACTTTCTTGGTAAGTTTTGCCTTCACCTTCTCGTGCTCTCTAAATTTCTTCCTTTAGATGTTATCTGTTATGTTTTGAGGAAGGGATGGCTAAATTCTCTTAGAAAAGACTGTGTGGAGTTTCAGAACATAAACCCTAGTCCTGGTATGAGAGACGAGGAGGTGGAAAAAGGGCTTGATATAGAAGTTTCGATAGATCTCTGCTTCCTTTGATGTCGAACCCAAACCCGCAGGGTCCTTTATTTTATTGGTTGTGATTTAGATGGGGAAAAGTTATGTGATGGTGCTAAAGAGCCCAGTTGATTGGAGATAATCTTAAACCCCTCCCCTTTAGTAGATCCAGATACTTGTAGGGAAGAGGTTCTTGATGTCACTGAAGAGTCTGGCCTACTGAAGTTAAACTTATCCCCTTCCCCTTTGGTAGATGGTACCTCTAACTTCCACTTTGAGGGTTTTCCTTCTCTTTAAGACTTAGTCTCTCCTAAACCTCTTACAAACTACTCTGCTGTCCTTGATGATGACTCAAACACCCTTCCTATTTTGTCCATCAGAGCCAGACATGTGACTATCAAGAAACCACCCAAGAGAAAAAGGGTAAATTTAAAGAAGAAGAAGATATTGTAAATATTTTCTACAATCTGAAGGTTACTTCTCTATTTCATCGAGGTTTAGATAAAGAGGTTACTACTAGATTTTGGGCTCTTAGAGTAGAGCATGCCCCCGAGATGGTTAACAAATGAAACTTCTCACTTTTAACATCAGAGGGTTCAACAATGCACCAAAAAAAATGCTTTAAAGAGGTTGATGGAAAACATTGACCCTTCAGTCATTCTTCTTCAAGAAACAATGGTTGAAGCTTCAACATCGTGTGATATTTTCTTAAAACTAAAATCTAACTGGAAGTGCTGTGCTCTTGAATCTTCGGGGCTTTCAGGAGGTTTACTCTTAGCTTGGGACCTTTCGGTCACTCTCTTTAACTCTTTTTCTACCGGATCTTGTCTAGTGGTAGAGGGTAAGATTATTGGTTTTGATTCTATGATCTGGATTCTAAATATTTATGGCCCTCATAGTAAAAAAAACGTTTTTTGGGAGAACTTAGGGGCTGCATGATTGTTTGATCATGATGGCCTTATTATAGGCGGAGACCTTAATCTCACCCTTGTTGATTCTGAGATTTGGGGTGTAGGAAAAATAAATGATCAACTTTATGGATTTTTTAACTCTTATTTTCAGCAGGCTGGTCTCGTTGACATCAAACTTCTAGTGTTAAGCCTTACATGGTCAAATAGTAGATTGGGAAAGGAGGGAATCGCTAAAAGATTAGACTATTTTTTCATGGCTGAAACCCTTTAAAGAGATATCCTTGAAGGCTTACCCTTTCAAGTTCAATAGAGTCTGGGTGGAAGATGACTCATTTTGTTCTCTGTTTTTTTATAAATGGCAGGAATTTTCAGACCTTTATCATCTGCCTCCTATGCTGCATTTTTTAAAGAAGATATCTAAGCTTAGTGGCCGAAGCCAAAGTGTGAGAAAATAAAAGAAAGTTGGAAAATCAGGAGGCTCTGTTGGATATTGGGGAAGAGATTGAATCTCTGGAGGATATTGTGAATTCTGATTATTTTTCCTCTCATCGCAAGGACAAACTGGCTAGTCTTATTGCGGAAAGAACTAGAATTCTATTACAAATTGAGCAAACCTTGAGACTTAAGAGCCAAGCAGCTTAGTTGGACGTGGTAGACAATAAATCTAAATTCTTCCATCGGTTTGTGAACCATAGAAGAATCTCAAATTCTATATGGGAATTAAAGAATGAAGATGGCAATTTTCTTAGTGAGTAGTTGTCCATAAAAGTACAATCAGTCATGCACTTTCAAGGGATATACAACCAGGATCAACATTTGAATCTTTCGCAACAATTAAAAGTTTTGAATAATTTCCTAATTTCTTCCTTGTTGAAGAAGGCCAAAAAGTGGGTGAAGAAGTTACACATGAGGAGGTAAAATCTATGTTGTCATAGTTTGCAAAGGATAAGAGCCTCAGACCGGATGGTTGGTCGAAGGAGTTCTTTTTACACTTCTTTGATCTTTTGGGTGATGAGATCACTTTGCTGGTTAATGAATCTCGTCGTTTGGGAAGTATTACTGCTTCCCTAAATGCCACTTTCCTTGTTCTTATTTCGAAGAGAGATAAACCAAACTCTCTATCTAATTACACACCTATTTCTCTTTTCAATACATTGTATAAGATTATCACAAAAATCATCTTGGATAGAATAGGGGAAGTCCTAGGCAGATGCATCTCTGAGGAACAATTCTGTTTTCTTCCAAATAGACATATCACAGAGGCTGTCGGGATTGCTCAAGAGTTCCTTCATACCATTAAGCAAAGAAGGCTGAAGTCCTTTGTTCTTAAATTTGATCTGGTTAAAGCTTTCGACATGGTAGATTGGTCCATGCTCAGACCCATTCTCACTCAGATTGGCCTTCCTTCTGAGGTTACAAGATGGATTTTTGGGTGTATCTCTTCTGCAAGCTTTTTACTTTGATAAATGGAACTCCTTCGTCGTTCTTCAACTGTTCTAGAGGTCTTCGTCAAGGCTGTTCGTTATCGCCACTTCGCTTCCTTCATATTATTGAAGGTATGGACAGATTAATTGGGGAGAGCATATATAGTAAAAAGATCACAGGTCTAAAGATTTCTTCCACGCTTAGCATCACCCACCTATTATTCATGGATGGCATTCTCATTTTTGGATGGGGTTCAAAGGCAGAATGGGAGCACTATAAGGAGTTATTTGATTTCTTCTATGCGGCTTCAAGTATGTCGATAAATTTTCTTAAGTCTCACTTCCTTTATTCTGGGGCTGATGAGTTTACTCGAGTCCATATTCTAGGAATTTTCCCTTGTAATTGGTCAGAGTTAAGTGAAGGATTCAAATATATTGTTTTTTTCATAAAACTAAACTGTTAGGTCGTCAAGGATTGGAATTGGATGTTGAAAAAGTTTGATTTCAGAACGAGGTGCTGGGATTTCGAATGGATTTCTACTTGTTATCCAACTTTTTGTACCATAAGTTGGGTTACCTGAGGAGCTGCCAGTTGACAGACTTGTTCAAAGTCTGATTCCAGTGTATCAGTTGATCCGCCTGCTTGTCTAGCCAATATTAGCTAGTCACTTTTTTATTTGAATAATTTTGACCATGGCCCCGCGGGGTTTGTAATAAAATGTGCTAGTAGGATATTTTTGAGTGGTTTGGTCTCCTAAGACGTAGAATCTCAAATAGGGTATTCCAGGGAGTTTTTTGCCCCAGACAATTATGCTTTGCCTTCAGCCGAGTATAATTGACGAGGTTTTCTCCTGCTTCCTCCAAAGCTGGAATGCCCGATGTTGAATTCTGGGCCTTGGGGGGTTATTAGAGCCCAACTGAGTGTTATAAGTCTACTAGACATTATTTAGATAGATCATGGTCATGTCGTAAGTCATCTGGACACATAAAAAAATTTCGAAAAAAAATCTTTTTCGAACAGTGAAAAAATATTTTTTAATTTTTTTACTTTTCCTAAGTTTTTTGGGTTAATTTTTCCATAAATTAAATGGAAAAAACCCGTTCGTGATCCGGACTCAGAATTCAGTGATTGAAGGCTCTAA
>LPNX010967900.1:487432-616904 GCA_001517045.1 Pseudotsuga menziesii | reverse complement strand
GTAAATTAGCCACCAGCGATCGCCAAACCAAAAGTGGTCATTGATATGCGGATTTTGGTCATTTTTTTGGTCACTAATCTCTCATTTTCCACTAGTGAAAACTGTGGGTTTTGGGTCTTTGTTTATTTACTGTGTAAGTATGTATATGTATATATATATATATATATATACTCTACTATTGTACAGGCTGTAAGACTGTTTTTGTGTATCGAAAAGGTAGCCGTGAGTTACAAAGGAAATATAACTCCATCTTTGATGAATCTCAGTACATAATTGTTAATTTTGACAGGGGTTTACCCTGAGCTTGAAGCTATAAACTGTCTAAACAGTTTTTCTTGAATTAAATTTGGTTACTATACAGTGTTTTTTTTAAAATAATATGCTGTGTATACTTCGGCTTATTGAGCTTATCCGTGGATTCCAATTCATATATTTCTATACAATAAATAATAATACAATAATTATTATTTATTATAATACTTAGATTACCCTACCTAGAATGCTTATTTAATTTCACTGCTAGCTCTGTTCAGGTCCTTTATAGGTATTAATGGAAAATAATAAAAGTTCTCTGTGTATAAAATAACCTATTGATTAAGGATTCTCAATACTTACTATTAATTATACCATGTTTCTGCGAACAAGATGATTTCTAGTTAAAGATATAATTAAGCTTCAAGGTCGAGCATGCTTCCATTCTAGAAATTATTTAATGTTCAGATAAGCATTTGATTCTTATTATTGAGATATCATTAGGGTTTTTGTACTTGGTTATAATCTTACTTTCTAAATACAAAGAATTTGTAAATGTTAAGATATAATTTATACTCTTTATTAATATAGGGTTTCTATGTATTTGATTTTACCATAAAATGCTGTCAGCATACTTATAGTTCAGACAGTATAATTTAGTTCTGGATTGTACTTAAAATAATAAGTACCCCACTTTATATTAACAGTAATAATATTCCTATCATATGTAAAATAAGGTATATTATTACTCTTATAATATTTATATTATCTGTCTAAGATTATTAAAGCTTTTATGTTAATATCTTTAGTTATCTTAAAGCATATTGAAAGATAACACTTCATTATTTCGGTTCTTGTGTAATTTATGCTATGCTACCTTTGTTCTTTTTAAGTAGATTGTTTTATCAATTATAATGTTTGTTTATAAATCAAAAGTTTAGTTAACTCTATCTAGGGTCTAATTTATAAGCATAAATATTAACATTTGTTCATATTCTAAGTAAAAAGATTAACCGTTCTAGAACTTGTTTGAGCTCAGTTCCACATAAAAGAAAGAAAATAATGAAATGAATGCATCACAAAACATTCATAAAATCTAGACCAGATTGATTTGACAATAGTATCTAATCATTATAAAACTATTCCTATTTTCAGTTTATTATTTGACATACAGTAGTGAAATTATTCTGATTTAAAAGAAAGGAATTGTATGGTAGAACAGGAAATAAATCTAGTATAAAACCTACTATTTATTCTTTACAATATAAAATTACTGAAAGTAAAATACAGTACAAGAAAATAGTTTTTAACTCAGACTCATACAATTGTTAATAAAATATATTTTCTGAAAGATAGATAAAGAAACTACTACTCTACAATCTCATCATACTATTCTTAATTAATTTTACCCCTGTGCTGGAGTACGGTCTGGTAAAACCCAGATGTGGAAAAACACAGAGGGTCTTTATCTTTCATCAAAAGATTCAATTAGTGATAAACTAAAACATTTACATTACTAAACCAGCTAAATCTTCTGTCATATAATATAAGCATAACATTCATCCATTCACATTCATTAAAACAAAAATAGTTAAGTGACAGAACCTGATTGAACTGGGACAACAATAGAAATGGGAGGTCGTTCCTCCCTACCAATTCCTAGAGAGCGCTCAAACATCGACTCCTCAGGACCCCCGAGCTTGCTCTGGTCTCCCTGGCTAGAACTAGGTGCAGCAAAAGTCAAATACCAATCTTCAAAACTTAGTATTAATCCATAACTTATCAGTAAGTTCTTCCAGCTAACAAGCTGTAATAAACCAAGTTACTGCAGCAATCCTCTCATAACAACTTCCTTACTATTTTTCCCTTTTCCCTCAATGAATTTCCTGAATAACATTCTCCTGAATGAATTCTCTCTGGAAAATATCTGAGCAGCCTCAGCTCTATTCATTGGGTACTTTTAAAAGATTGCCTAGGTATTTTTGGGTTAGTTGTCATTTAATGAGCCACCTGCTCTGATCCCTCTTTCTTAGGGGATCATGACCCCAAATATAGGGAAGTTGCCACTTGCAACTTAGGAAGTGTTTGAGGATGCTGCCACTTGTCTTTTTCCTTCCACCTAGTTCCATCCACCAGTTTACTAGTAACCTCTTTTTAACAGCTCTCCCATGCTGTTGTCATCCACAATTTATTTATTAATAATAAAATATTCTGAATTACACTCCACTTTTGTTGACTCTGATGAGTCATCAATTCCTACTTAGCATTAAATTTAACATAATATCTCAGGAATATAATTAAATAATTAACATTATTTTACAAAATTGGGGTATGTGACAGTAATCTTCAGAAACTCTTAAGCGTGTTGAATTAAATTTATGTTCGTTGATTTTTTCATGAGAAACTTTGCAGAAATTCTTAATTGTCTAAATAATAACTTATCTAAATTACAGGATCTTTGGAGTTTTTGAATTTGCTGAATCCATTTATAAACATTCAAAATCACTATTTAAACAACGTTTAAACAAGATAAAATCAAGGTTTAAAAAAACATATATTACTTTATTTTAATGAAACAAACTTACGAGAAAATTAAAATAATGAATAGGTAAATAAACAGATTGTGTTTGTCCGAGCGAGAATAGAACACTTCTTTATTGGTAGGTAGGAACAATAGGTGAGGACCCACTAGATTATTCATATTATTAATCTCCCAAAACCAAAACTTAGTTCAAAGGACTCCATTCGCCATACAGGAAAGAGTGGCTGACCAACAGGTTGAAGGGGACGCTACATACATGTGCAAGCAAGTAAACAAACGATATGTACAACAACCATAAGTACACAAGCATCCATATTTCTCAAATATGGCAATACAGTGAATATAAGTACACAAGCATCTGAATTTCTCAAATATGGAAATATCGTGAAGATACTGATAAACTCTGACTGCCCTTTGCCATAATTTTCAGATGAACAGTAAAGGAGTTCATCAATCCATGTCATGGCTTTATGCTTGTAGTTTGACATAGATATAAAATTAAGCATCTGCAAAACAATGTCCAGGACAAATGGAACAATTTTATTAGCACATGCATTCTAGCATAATGTTGTGATTGCAAACTTGTAAGCTTCCAATCTCTGATCCATTTGAAGCTGGCTATTTATAAAGAGAAGCCATAGTTCATATGAACATTTAGTGTGTTGCACCACATGATGAAAATATCATCCGTTCCTATCACCTTCTCGTTTTTGTAAAAGATATGAAGGTATGCCACCCACACAACTACAGAGTTTGGATTAGTCTCAATTGCTCGTGATAAAACATACAATTTTTTTTTCCTGCCATCTGATTTATCAATATTGCTATCAATGTTCATTGAATCTATCGCTAACTCCATCCAGGATTCTATGTCACCAAGTCCTAGAAGAATATAAAAAATTAGGAAGTCGACTGTTATCGCCAAGCATCCACTTCCTAATAGTTGCACTGTGTAAACACGGCATGTCTGAAGGTAGAAGTCTCTGAATCGAAAATGGAATAGAAAAGGACTAGCAGAAACCCAATTTCCAGAAACGTCAAGTGCCATGAGCTATCAGGTTACCCACCATAGGACTATCTGGTTTTAAAAGACGTGGGATAATTCGATACACTCACACTTTCAATCCATAGCTACTAGTGCTATGATGCAACAAGCTTCATGACACTGCAGATTTCTCTACAATAGTTCTACAAGGAAAATTTGAATACCCAACTGCCCCACTACATACTTTCAATACTCATTTTACATGAATTTTTAACTCGTGGTGTCCAAAAGAACCATCAATATCATCTTTACTATAGTTATTTAGTTGTTCAGAAACTTGAGAAGGAGTTAGGTTTTGGTCTTTAGCACGCTACCATGGACAATCCTCATTATTACATTTCCCACGATGCTCAAAATTACAAAGTGGCCAAAATGGATTAATAAACATGAATGCGCGTACTTAATTTCTGAGGCACTCCATTTGTAGCAATGAGATCAGAGTAAATTCTGTGTGACTTAAACATATCTAAAGTAATCTCATAAAGGATAAACTTTGTGACATGTTCTGGTGAAATCTGCAAAATGGGTTGTACCTTTTTACCAGAAGCATTTGCTAACATACCATGTGCATTTGAGAGAACATCCTTTTGATAGTGGGATAAAACCTTTAGTTCTGATGAGGAGTTCCAAAAATCACCCTTGAGTGATTGACTAGTAGCTTCTTCAAAACAGTTTGTGATCACTGGCTTAATCTTTGTCTCAGAGGAGTTTTCTTCAAGGGTCTTTTGAGCAACACCTTGCCTTAAGGTAACACTGTGTACACATTGTTGTGTGTAATCTTGATCTTCCATATTACCCATACAAGAAGATACAGATCCACCTGGAATAGTTAAATCTGCAATAACTGCAAAATCAAATATCTCAAGCTGTTCACATTTTGTGTTTCCGCCAAAGTGACCTGATGTTGCATGTTCTTCATCAAACATTTTCCATATACTATTTTATTTTTTGATGGCACAACCTTCATCCACACTACTCTCAAAATGATATTTCTCCTCATTCATTTCTTGAAACTTATCCTTATTATACATCATGCTAGATGAAGGCATCATAAATCTATTAACATTGAACTTTTAACACTCTATACTGCTAGTAAGGGGGTTGTCACTATGGCAAGTACATTGTCAATTGTGTTACCAAAGTGTCAAGTAGTTGTTGTCTCCACGGCCTCTCTAGGAATTTCCCAAGGCCTTTCAGGTGATTGAGAAGGATGACAAGAAAATGGTTGTTGTTTTCCTGTTAATTGAATGACATAATCCTCGTGATCATCATTCTGACTACGAAATGACTATGTACTTGTTTCTGCACCTCGACTTGTAGAGATCTCTTCTTTGGTTTTTTATGTTGTAGATAAAGAATCTGAATTGAGATGCTCCTTTGAAGCAAATGCACCATTAACACCATGCTCAGAATGTGGGAATTTTTTAACGAGTTCTCTCCTCCAAGGCAAACAGTTAGGTAGGTAGCAAGATATTCATGGTATCATTATAAGAACAATGAACGAGAGCTGGTGTTTTCTCATCTGATAAAATTCACAAGATTCACCTGATAGCACACTATCATCCTATAAACACAAACAATGGGTTTATTGGACTTACAAAGGATGGAGTCCCAATGACAGAAACAAGATTCAACCAATAGCACACTATCATCCTATAAATACAAACAATGAAGTATAATGAGATGAATGTGATTTTATTTCATTTAGTTTATTGACTTTTCCTAAATTTGTGGATAAGTCAACCTAAGATAATTAAGAATCTAGGTTAGTTAGGGTTCTTTTAAGTTTTGTATTTGACTCTGAATTGACCAACTATCTTTAAACACAGGTTCAAGAAGTTGAGAAAATGACCTAAATGAGCTAGAAAGGGGTATGCTCAAAGTTTTGAACATTATTATTCTAAATTAGATTTTTATCATCCTTGTAATTATTGGTTATAGGGTTTGACAAAAAAAATTGTTGATAACAAGGGATTCTTTAAAGTGATAGAAGAGTTAGGAGGTTGATATACTAAGATTGGTTTATTTTTTCCATGTAGATTATTTTTCATATTTCCATTAATGTATTTGATATCCACTCATATTGGTACTAAAAAGTGATTGCATATGCATGCATAGATCTAGCACTTCATAATCCAATCCTAAGCTCATTTCTCTTTTTCATCTTTTATGATATACTTGGCTAATTTTGTACATTTTTGTAAACATTGTGGAAGTTTGGAGTCATTTCTGTTCTAAGTATTCATAGTGGCTTGAATAATAAATGTCATCCCAAAGTGACTTATAATCCATAACCATAAATGTACACCACAAGTAACTCTCTTAAGTTTTTTTAAAGATTTAAAAGCTAGTGACTTAGTATCTCCACCCCCACTTATACAAAAAAATAAATAAGCGATAGCGGTGACTCTCTCTTCAAACATAAAGTAGACATGGAAATACTTCGGTGGAGCAACTTGAAGCAAACGTAGTAAGAGTAGGGAAGAAGGTTGGATATTTTTCCTAAGAAAATTCAAAATTAGCTTCAAATTGAGTTTTGATAATAATTCAAGCAACTAATAAAATCTAATGGTGTTGATCACTTTACTCTCGATAACCCTAGAAAAAGGAATGGCTATTACATAAGTTTAAAAAAATATCCAAACTCATCAGATTATGGATGACAGGTTCCATACAGATCAAGACAACCCATTTACCAATGAAACCAAGCAAGGGAAATTATAACCAAGTTTGATAAAATCTCCATTGAACTCATACAAGGGGCTTTGGCTAAAGCATGGGAACTTCCCACCATTTATCCTTCTTTCACATAATGGAGCTAAGACAAAGTTGCATATCTTAGAATACTCATGCGTCTTGGGTGACCCATAGATATTGAAAGTAAGAATGCAGAGTGTGAAGGATGGCTTCCATGTATGTTCAAAATAGGATAAATAGGATTATGCACATATGTAGTCCATTAGATATGATTCCTTATATAAGGGAGCACCACAGTGCATGGGTGATTTAGCCTAATAGATTCATCGTACAAGGTTATTTGATATGGGGTCTACCCAACAATTGAACACTGTCCCATTCTTTTCCACTTCATTAATGATCAGAATCAAACTTAATCATATGTGCTTGTTGCTCAGTCTCCCATACAAGTGGTTTATTAGCACCTCCAGATCTCTGAATTCTACTTGCATATTTTGGACCAAGTACACCTTACTCGAGGTATTATGGAATGGTTCAACCCTTAATGATGTCATGTAAATTATGCACCTTTTATATTATTGTAACCATTTGGGGATCGCTGACATTGTGCGAGGTGGTAACTTATAGATTGTCTGAAGAGTGGTGGCAATGAATTGCGTAATTTTTTTCCTGCTCTGCGACTTAAAGGTTCGGTTGTCTACATTAGCATTCTCAATCATAGATTTTATTATTTCTTTGCATGGAAACAACTCCTCCTTGGCTACAGCTTTGTGCAACTGGTAGGTATATCTTGACATTTTAGTCTCTGTGGTTTTATCCTTGGTTTATCTGTCTACCAATGTTAGTTTGTGGCGATACAATGTCATTGTAAATGTTGTAGAGAGAATAAGAAGTTGGTTTATAGGCGGTTCATAGAAATAACACCATGTCCTTGAACAAGTAATCTGGATCCAATCTTCACATTTATTCAATCATTCAAACACTTTAAACTTACCTATTATATCATCCTTAAGCTCAATACCCAAAATTGATCTCACAACCCTTTTTAGAAGGAAGGCATAGACAAGTTGGTCTATATCGTGACACCTATATCAACTGTCGCAACTGGTCCATGTGAAAATGGTAAACGCTCATTCGAACTGGTAAATGTGTGAAACCGACATTGCTCTTGCTGCTTTAATCCCACTACTGTAAGCATTTATCACAAACATCCTTTTTCTACTAGAAGTTTGGAATTCAATATTATCGTCCAGTTACTATTGGCCTTGAAAAAAGGGAAAAAATGATAAATGTGGAGCCCAATTGTTTACGGTATAATATAGTAAATGTTTAGTCCCAAAGATGATGGATATGGATAATGCAGTGCTCCTATTGCATTGATTTGTCTTACAAATGGTGTCTATGTGATATTTGTTAATACATCCTATTTTCAACAATAAACTTTTGTTATTCCTTATTAAATAAAACTAAGTTAGAGGTACTGTCTGTTTCATAATTTCAAATTCAGTTATTTTGTGATTGGTTTTCACTTTTCAGTCTGGAGTAGCAAAGCATGAGGGTCTCTCTTGTCTTTGTGTGAGAAAAATAAAGCCTTAAACTATAAAGTGAGTTCTGATTTTTTTAAATACTAATTATTTCAGATGTTTATAATTTGCACACAATGCAATTATAGATAACACACACAAAGACAAAGGGATGGTTCTTGCAAGTGGTTTGAACATAAATTTTATGGAACTGTACCTTACATCTTTTTTGTTATCAATTTATTCATCTACATGTAACCCCTTTTATCCACAAAGTACTCTTGCATTCGACTTTTCAAGGTATGATGAGCGTATATGTGTGTGACAAAGTCCTTATAGGGGCTTCTTAACTCGATGGAAATCCAAATACTCCAAACCAATAGCATGTTTCTTGCTAATTTTGCATAGACATATATCACATTCTATACGATGAAATCAAAATCCAATAAATATCCATTTAACTGTTCCACTGAGCATGAATTCAGAAAAGTTGATGCAAACAAAGCAGAGTATAAAATATCTTAAAATATTTTTGATGTTTGTTTGCTTATGTTCCAACTTCCAAGTCAAACAACTACAACAAATTGACATCTTTACAATATGCACCAAGTGGATATCACAAGTCTATGTTAACATAATAGGATGTCCAATTCCTTTTTATCTAGTCTAAAGATCACCTCTTTGCATTTAATACACTTTGCAAGCATTTAATTTAAGGGTCAATATGTTCATACCATGGAAGTATTTTTTATCAACAATTGTAATTGTCACATGTGGTTAAGATGGTTTAAGATTACAACCATTATTTCACTCTCTTTGGAATGTTTCAATTTGTAATAGTAGTATTCTAGGTGTATAAGAAAATCTGGTATTCATATAGTGTCAATGTAAATTGGGATGTCCACTTATTTTGCGAGTTACTGTCTGATATTATGCATTTTTTTTCAGGAATCAAGTGGCACCACAGGATGGCAGATAGGAATATAAATGAAATCATAATTGTTGAAAGAGATCGAGGTGAATTTTCAGATGCAATAGTTGAGATAAAGGTTAAAACGTTGGATTCACAGACTTACACTTTAAGAGTTGACAAGTGTGTAAGTATTTTTATTTCCTGGGTATCAATGCTTTTAATTTTATTTGGAGTTAAAAATGGATGAGGTCACAATAATTCTGAAGTTGTTAGGCTCCAAATGCTTATATTGTTACAACTTTTATGATAGCATTCAAAAAAGAAAAGCGCAAAGTGGAGGGAACATTAGAATATTATATTGCAACCTTTAGGAGTTCCCAGGCAGTTAGATAGAAGGTCACCTTATATTGCAACCTTTTCAAGCTTGGCTATTGTAACAGGTTAGGAAATTATTTAATATAAGAACTCCTTTGCATTCTCTATGGAAATAATTATACTTAGTGTCCATATTTTGGTGTATGGGCTGGAATTTTTGTCAAATTATCACAATCAATCACAAATTTCAGTCACATTAAATCAGATTTGAAACTCAGCAAGTTCAAGCAAATTAGAAAGAAAGTATCTTTCATAAGTCTTGCCTACTGTAAGAGCCATGTGTTATTCAGATTTAGAGTATGACCAGCATGAGGAGGAGTATTATTTCTATGTCGTAGAGGAAAATGATTTTGAGCTGTGTGACGACAATTATGTGGATGAGAAACCCTCCTATAGTATCTCTACCCTATTCACATTCAAAGATGATGATGGTTACTCTTGTGACCACTTGTACAATGAATATGCAGACAGAGTGATCATGCCACCAAGGAAATATCCTTTGAAGGAAATAACATGGTGGAGGGAAAAATGAAAGACATTTCCCCAACAATATCAAGCATATAGTGTTATGACGAAGTCATCCTCAGAAGTTCCTTTCGAATTTTTTGTGAATGCCTTGTTTGGGTATAAGCCCAAGAATGAATATGTGGAGTTTGTGAATAAATTTCTATGCCCTTATTGCAAGAAACCTTGGAGAGAAAACCATATATGTTTGGAGGAGAAAAATGAGGAGACGACCACTAGTGCTGGGAAGGATAAGATCGCAATCCTTACTGATGATGGTTATCATCATAATGGAGCCATCACTTGTTCTACTGAGAATCACTGAGAGGAATCTCTCACTGAGAAAATGGATCAAATAACATCTACTGATGGATGCTATAATGGAGAGGTACCTACTGATGGGTGCCAATGAGGGACATCTACTGCTGAATATCCATTCCTCTATGTTGGTGACATAGATATTCCACTTGATGATACTACTACAAGTATAAGATCCCACGATTTTGAAGAAGATGAATATTTTTTAGTAGAGGAATATGTCCTAGGATCGATCTCACCATCACCACATGCTCTTCATAAGGCAGATCCTATGTTGGAGGAAGACAAGGCCTCTTCCCATGAGCTTTCCCATTTTAAAGGGTCACTCAATATGAATGAAAAGAATATTCAAGAGGTCGTAGAAATTCTCCAAGTTACTAGCACACTTGTGTCCCAATTGGCATGGATAGATGATTCCATGGAGTCACAAACTTCCAATGGAGTCATAGAGAAGATCCATAAGGAAACATCAACAACTACAGGTAATCTCTGTGAATATGTAAGCCTAATGTGTGAGACATGGAGAGCAGTGATATATTTGTTTTAGTCTAATATCCAATGGTCTGGGATCTCAAGTTCCCTACTTCCCAACCATCCCTGACACAATAAATTACTAGGATCATGGTAATAAATTTGATTTAAATGAAAAAAACCTTTATGTTGGAGCAATTGAACAAGCTGTTGTGGAAGATGGTGGTTTAGATGGCTTCCTGGCCATGGGTCTTCTCCAATTAGAAATATCATCCTATTTCCAATTTTCCAAGAGAGACCACTATGAATGAGAAGAAAAGAGTTACAAATTTCATTCCAAATAATTGAGCCAGTTTGTGGTGCAATGAAAACAAAGTGTATGATATAATCCCACAAAGATACCGAAGCAATGTACTTGTGATGAATCACCTCCATCCATAAGTTGTTTGTTGATATAATCCTTTAGCACGCTTTTGTAGCTAAGGATTTTGAAAATAGGGTGGATTTTTTGAGTCCCCACCCTCCCATGGATTTAGGCCTAGAGAAACATGATCCCATCTTACCCATGGAAGAACTTTTTGATCCTTATTTCTTGTCCATAGAATTTTTGAGCAGATTTTTTGAGATTTCTCCAAAATTGATTTTGGAATCCAGGATAAGGCCATTGCATAGACAAAGATGGCTTCAAGGACAAATTTGACTAGAATTAACCTTACTTCTCTTGAAATCCACATATTGCACTAGATATTTACCTTGTAATCTAGTTTTTCCAGAAGCCAATTCCAGTCTTCATTTTTATAGCAATTTGGATTTAGCCTAATACCTAGGTACTTGAGTCCTTTGTCTAGGGTAGAGACAATAAATGGAAATATTTCCAATAAGGAACTAATGATATCATCTTCTAGATTAAAAGTATTAATAGTATATTTATAGAAATTTAACTTCATCCCTATGGATTTGCAAAACAAAGGAGGAATTTCTGAAAGATTTTCAACCTCTCTGATTGATCCATTACAAAAAATGAGAATGTCATCTACAAACAGGACCTGAGTGATGTTTAGGTTTGTGGATATCTTGATTCCTTCAAATAGGCCTCTTCTTCTTGCATCCAAAAGAGCCATGCTTAGGCCTTTTGCAACCGATAGGAAAAGAGAGGGGAGAGTGGGCATCCTTGCCTTAGACCCCTTTCGGACTAAAAAAATGGTGAGCCTAAGACATTAATGAGAACAACAAAGGATGTAGTGGTGATGCGAGAAAAAATACGTTTTATGAAGGATTAATTAAATCCAAAATGAGTGAGGAGTAGCCTAAGGTATAACCAACTAACCAACTAACAGGTTGATCTGAATCAGCTCTTGAGTGAACCCATTGTTTAAACATCATATCTCTTCCCAAAATACTTTTGGTCAAGAGAAATATGTCAAGTCTTTTGGCAATCCTGTCCTCACCAGTTCCTCTACTTGTCCAGGTTGGTTTCATCTTTTGGGGGTCTAGGTCCACCATCTTTATATTTATATAAGATATTGCTAAAGAAAGAGGCCACAAGATATACCCTCACTCTTGGACCCAATATTTCATGCACACCTAGTGTGAAATTTAGATCTCCACCTATTACCGGGTTTTCACACTTTAAAAGGTGCGAGGCTTGCAAAGATTCCCAAAAGGCCACTCTGTTGTTGTAAGGCCCATCGATATTTACGACGTTCAGGGTTACGTTTTCCACATCCCAGAAGATCTGAATCCCCAATACAAAAGGAGTACCCCATGAATTTGTACAATGAAATGTGGACTGGTTCGAACCTATGGCCAGCCCCCCTGAAATACCTCCAGCACTCTGAGCTAGGAAAGTAAAATTGTTTGTAATTGAAAATAATAGCTTTTTTACTTCCAGTTCTTATCCTAATGTTTCCTGGAAGAGGAATACATCTAGTTTTTGAGTTGAGAGCATCTTATTTAGGGAAATGTTTTTCTAGTTACTTTCCAAGCCCCTACAATTAAGGCAAATAATTTTCGTTTTGGAACCCCTTCATGGGCTTGCACTGCTCTAAGTTCCCCAAAAAGAGTTTTATTTCTACCATGCACTTTATCACGAAGAGCCTTCTATAAGGATGAATAAATATGTGTAGGTTTTCCCCTCCCTTTTCCTTTTGAAAGGAGTGTAGGGTTAGTTCCAAGTACGAGAAGGGGGACTAATGAGGGAGCTAGAGCAGGGATATCCCTTGTTCTGAGGTGGAACCAAATAATGGGGGAGGTGGAGGGTGAATCCAGAGGGACTTCCTGTGTGGGGGGATAAGGGGGTCTAGGTGGGTGTGAGGGTGCATGATGCAAAAGAGATGGGGGAGGGGAAACAGTCTCATAGGGATCCATCAATGGGGAGGATAAATCATTCAAATGTAAATCATTCAAATATTCATTTAAAGAAGAAAAGAGTAACATACCGATGGAAGGTTGCATCATTTGTTAAAGAGAAGGATTTGTTCCTGATGCAGGGATGTTTGTTGTTTCTTCCTATGCAGGGCTCAAAGGCTGGCCTGTCACTTTGTATTCACGGAGGTTGCATGCTTCAGCTTGTTTTGTAGCAACCGTTTATGTTTCCGGAACGACGACTTACCTGGAAATCCATATATTTCGGGTGGAGATTGGAGGAGGTACCAATTTGCATTTCTTTGCTAAATGCCCCATCTCATGATATCAATGATATATAAACAAAATCCATTCATAGTTTAGAAATTTTTTTCTTGCTATGGAACCCCAAATCAAATTGGTATTCTCCCTAAGATAAGTTCAGATGTTTAAATATACTAGAATTATTGCAACCGTTCTACGACGAGTCTTTAGAAAAGAAATATCGACTTCTAAGAAAACCCCTAATGAATTTCCCAGATCTCGTACCGATGTTGTGTTCCAAAATTGCCATGGGAATCTCAGAAGAGACACCCACACTAGGATTGTATCCAGTCTCTCACTATCTGCATCAAATAAGGGAGTAGGCACTAGGCCATAGTTCCAGTTCTAATTCAAGACTTTTTCAACATTGTATTTGCAATTAAAGATGAATCCAAACCATCCTTTAATATGGTTCATATTGAAGCAACCCCATCCAAGTTTCTCGAACCCATATTTCAGTTTCCTCTTGGGCTGGATTCTGCCCTTTAATTTTCCTTACTAAAGCAACTTCCTCCATCTTCCCTACTTATTCAATTGAAACGTTCACACCGCAAACTAGATTTAGAGGTCTATCATTTGAGTTTATGCACCTATTTTTTATTTTCTTTCTAGGTTTTTTCCTACCCCCATTTTCGCCTTCTAAGGTTCTCTCTCTGGATTATGTGGGAGTCCATTCCACTATGATCTAAATCAGACATGGGTTTCATTCTAATAAAGTCATATGGTGGCAATAATGAAGCAATAAACCATTCGGAAATGATAACTTCACTAACTGAAGTCCCTAAAAAAACCTTCTCTGAAAGTGTGGGTAGGGTTCTAGGCCATCCATTCCTCCAACAAATCGAGGTCATTGAAAAAACCTTGCACTAGCAGAGGCATAGAGTTTGGGTCCGGTGCAAAGAGGGATTTGTTGTGCATGATAATGGTGTTCGATGGTGGGAGATATGGAACTATAAAAGGAGTAGTGGGGAAAAGAGTAAAATGGTTACCTCTAATTGGCGGGTTCAACAACCTCACTACTAACTATGACGGTGAGTGGTCTGCATTGTGATCCAGCGGTATATCCGAAGAAACATCGCGAAGCCTAGAATCCATCACTGTTGTGGTTTCACAAATGCTTCTAGTTGGCATTTATTCTAGCAACAACTATGTCGATACAAGGCTAACTTCCTCAGTGACAACTGCGACAGTTAAAACACATATTTCCCACCATGGGTCCTCCGAGTAGTCCAATATTCACCATTCTCCATTGTATGCCATGTGAACATGGATGATAAAAACTAAATAAAAACTCAGCAAAACCTTTTTTTCTATTGAAAACAGGCACTACGGATCAACCCCTAAGGGTTTTCATGCCTGTCGCAGTGCTAAAAGCCGCAAAGTTCCCTTCCTTCTCCCAATTTCTTCCATTTAAAATATTATTTTGATATGATTAGATATTTAATAAGTGTTAGTTTCTATTAATTAAGTTTCAATATTATATTTTCTTTTTTACTTATGTCAAACATATGCATTATTTTATAAGTTATGCTTTAATCACAAATACATTATTTATATAAATAATATTCCTTAATCTTTTTAGTCTTTTTTTATTCGATTTATAAATAAGTTAAACAAGAGCCACGAGGTGGCAATGTCCCCGACATTGCATCGGTAATAGCTAGTGGTTTGCAATTGCTTATGCAAAAAAATAAAACTCAAAAAAATTATATTAAATTTTGTTATAGCCTACTTAAAACTCAATAAAAATAGAATAAATGTTGTTATATTCT
Source organism: Pseudotsuga menziesii (assembly GCA_001517045.1). Classification (NCBI taxonomy): domain Eukaryota; kingdom Viridiplantae; phylum Streptophyta; class Pinopsida; order Pinales; family Pinaceae; genus Pseudotsuga; species Pseudotsuga menziesii. The sequence continues at coordinate 601,825 of LPNX010967900.1, read as the reverse complement.
ACCTAGGCATCCTTTTGAGGATGGTAGAGTTTTGACTACTGAGAAGACTCTCAGACTCAAGTTCTATTTCAATGGATTCAAAGTGAGGATGACCTTTACCTGATTTGCGAGAACGACTACAACATCTCAAATAGGCCATGAAATACATAAAGACAAGCCTAAATACAGAGTGGGGATGAACCATTTTTTATTATCTAGATGATAAATTGCTCATGCTTGTTGGGTGGTTAAGTTAATTCCTTCAGTATCAGAGTTGTAAACCAACTTCTCTTTTTAAAATGGTACCCACCTCTGTCTTGGATTTGCACATTTGGGCTTGAAAAGTAACTTATCCTCTAAAGGAAGGGTAGAAAGGAAAAATAAAGGCAATGAAAGTGAGGGCACAACTCCATATACGATCTTTCTAGGTAATTGTTTTGTTCATTATAGGAAGTGCCATATTAAAAATATGGCATTTTCCATTCCATAGGGCCATTAAGAGTTTTGTATCACCTATAAATTATAAATAAAATATATATGATATTAAATTGTCCCAAATAGAAATAAATAAAATAAACACACTTAATATACATAAAGATTTGGATAATTTAAATAATATATTAAGTTTAACATCCAAATAAATCTATATTTTTTTTTTAATTTTACATAAAATCAAGACAATAAATATATTTAAAAGAGTCGGTAATAAATCATATTAAAATTTCCAACTCACTTATCAAAATAATATTATTTATTTTTATTTTCAATAGTGTTACATATAAGTGTCTTTACCTTTATAAAATGGATACCCAAAATCTCTTCACCTTTAACATTCACAATAACTTTTAACACTCATTTTTACTAACATTGCAAACATTTAAATTGATTTTTGAAGAGAAGGATATCATTACATTCCCTTTTTTTAAGGTAGTTATTAATTTAAAACTCTTAATTAATTTTGTGTTTTGTCTCTTAATAAGGGCATTAATTGTGCTACACGTAGGTAGGGAAAAAAGAACAAAACAAATGAATTGTTCAATGAATTGAAAGATATTCTATAGCGATGCATATTGACTAAATATTCAATTGTGTGTTCATTCGTTTCTTTCTTTCATTCCCCTTAGGCCGTGAGGCAAGGTGAGGCATGGCATGGTTGTAAATGCAGTGTTTTGCTTCTTAAAGCCAAATGTCTTATTCATAATTATTTGAGGCAAAAAGGAAATTTGGATTTTTTAGGAGAGGACATTTAACACAGCCGGCTGTCAAATCATTTACATAATAATTTGTTTGTTCTAAAAATCTAATCAGGGATCTTCACAACACGTGGCAGACCGCATGGAAGGACGAGAATAGCAAGTGGAATATGCTGTCGTAACTTCCTCTACCTGTCACTGGTATATATTAATGGAGAGGCCTGGTTGGCTACTGATTTTTTCTTGCATTTTCAGTTGGAGAGAATTCTGAGGTTGGCGATCAATTTCCTTGTAGGGTTGTAGTGTATTCAGTAAGGTTTGTGGCTCTACTATGTCTATTTTCTTCTTGACGCGTTCAATTCCTGAAATTTGTTTCAAGCCATTTTTTCCATGCTATGGAGTGTTTGTTTTTGTTGAATCTTGCATCAATCTCAACTCGTTTTAAAGTGTTGTTTCAACATTACGCCATTTTTTCCACGCTATGGAGTGTTTGTTTTTGTTGAATCTTGCATCAATCTCAACTCGTTTTAAAGTGTTCTTTCCCGATTTGGTCGCTTCTTTATATCTTTCCTCAAGCTTCGGAAAAATTATCGCCATCTGTTCACTCACTCTGTAGCATCTTGAACACTTTGGCTGTTATTTTAATTCTTTAACCATTTTTTTGCAAATGCAGACAATTGTCCCTTATATATAGCACGAACTTGTTTCTTTACCTGCATGTGTAAACGACGGGTTCCTTTTCTATTTCCTTTTTAATATGTCACGTTTTATACTGTTCACGCACTGCAATGCGATTCGAGACATATTTTAATTCCTTGAAAAGCCGCTCTTGAGATTTTCATATTTTCGTCAATATGGCCTGGCAATATCTGAGTAGCGGTTTTACAGGGTATTTTAATATGTGCAGGGTCAAATGGAAGTGATTTTGTGGCTCAACAGGAGATTTTGTGGCTCAACGAAGTAAGTTTGGAAATTTTTTTGTGATAATATGTCGTTATGTGTCATTCCTTCTGCATCATGGTTTTAAGTATCGTCATTAGATTTTGAGCTTCCCACAAGAACACACTCTTCGATGGGTTTGGGACCCATCTAGGTTGGTTTTCCTTATAACGGCTAGATAGCAGTGCCAACCTGTCTATTCCACACTCTGCTTCCTTCTTGCTTGCCTTCTCTTGCGATATTCGCGAAGGTAAAACACCAAAACAGACAAGAACGTTTTCTAGGTTAAACTACATTGTGACATATTTTAGGCTTCATTGTTATTTCAGAAAATACAAAAGAAATAGATTATGAGTATGTACATGCATTTTAGTGCAAAGTTGTTCTTATTCCAACATTGATTCTGTTTGTTTTAGTTTGTCGAAAATGGTTTATGGGTGAAGCCCTATTTAATCACGAAAGAGTGGGTCTGTACAATTGAGTAACATAAATCTTTCATGCTGGTCGCTAACACCCTTGACACTTTTTACTCAAGCTATAACATACATGTTCACAGCTTGTCATAAGAATATAATACTCATTTCGCTCATAAACGTTTTCTATAATAACAAGGTGCTCCACAATGCAAATGTGGGACTAATATGGACGTGCAGTTAGTGAAACATCCTCAGAAGGGATGCAACTAGAAATGTGAAGAACTGAAAACTCTATTTAGCTCTACCAAGCTCTTGATCGTCCTTGAATCTAGTGCCTAAACTGTGGCTCCCTCCAAGTGACATGGCCTTAAGCCTTAAGGCTTAGGCTCCTGAACTATTCACCCTACTAGGTTATAAATAACTCATAGCTTATCTCTTATGTTACATGAGTCTCACAAGTTCAACATCTAAACATTGCGCTGCTTGGCATGCAATCTAATGCCATATGTTTGCTAAACTAGGCTGTCAAACTAGCTAAATGAAATATAGATGTAAAAAAGTAATAAATGATACACATAATCAATTATATTCTTATACAAATACAAAAACTAATTTCAATTTTGAACTTAGAAGTTGGAATGCAACGTACCATGTCCTTGTCACGCTGTCTTGAAATATGCAACACACTACATAAATTAACTTTCACTATACGGGTATTTTTCCATGAAACCATCGGTACAATCAAGGCTTGGGGTCGACCCCATTTCACTCAACCTAATAAATTTGGAAACATAAAAAAATATAACTAAAGGGGCTACAAACATTGCGAGTGTCAACCCCATCTCACTCAACCTAAACAAATTGGAAAAATAAAAAAATATAAGTGAAGGTGTTACAAACAATGCCAATGTTACACATGCATCGCATTAAAACAAATGTCATGACAATGCCAATGTTACACCTGCATGACATTTTAAAACAAATGGCACGACATTGAAACAAATGGTGTGGGGAAGAAATTCAGAGGAAGAAATCAATATATAGAGAGATTATGTACAAATACTCTGCTTTGCTACTGTTATAGTTGCAATTGCTTCGATACAATGCAATTGCATAAGTTCCTACTTTGGTATTTGTGAGTTCTAGTGTGCAAAATTATATCAAATGGCAAGCTCAGCCATGGTTCAAGGGTTTGCAGAGCTTTTAGGACTAAGGCCTTCCATTTCTTCCTCCAACAAATTACAGTCGGGCTTCTCCAAGCATCCTGCATGAAAGCTCAAGGCCCATTTTAAACTATTTTACAGAGTACAAATTATAGTTGGGCTTCTCCCAGCATCCAACAAGTAAGCTCAAGGTCCATTTTAAACTAATTTATAGAGTAAACCTCAGTAGTCAGTAAAGTCTTGTTTTCCTATGGAGAACCAATTTAACTTAAACATTGTTGTTTTTGAAGAGGGGTGGTTCAACCCGGAACTAACTCTTATCCGTTTAGTTAACATAAAACATTTATTTTCATAATTTTATTTCATGCATCCATTGATCCCTAATTCTATCAATTTAAAAGAGAATCAACCAAGGAGAAATAAGAGGAATTCATAAAAGAAAATAATCAACCTCCATTAATGTTTGTTATTAGCTAGAATAACCAAGGAATGTAATATAATATCAATAAAACTAGAGCATTCTCAGTAATTCTAGAACACTTGCACTTCTAATAAAAGTAAAAATTAATCATTTAGTGTTCTCAAGAACTTTAAGGTCTCTTGGGAATTTAAGATGACAGATGAAGAATTGTGGCAATCATTAAACTCTGCCTTAACCCGCCCTTTGACTGGTGCCCTCTATAATATTCACAACTCAGGAACAATATCCTATCTATAACACTGGATAGATTACCAATAATAGCCATTAAAAAGGAAAACATCTGAACCTCAGCGTTCTGATCGACAGAGGTCCCAACATAGTAAAATCCACTTAGAAGTCCATGGGCAAACCTAAAAGTATACCTGCCTAGAACAAGATTTAAAAAAAAATATTCGAACATGAATAGGGTATCCTCGATAGCGGAAGAAATAAGAAATGAACATTACAGAAAAATCAGAAAACAATGGGAAAACAACAAACTTAACCACTTTATCCATTTTAGGAGTAAGTCAAGGGAAAAAGTCTTGTCATTCATTAAAAAAACACTACCAATTCGTGTGAAGTGAAGGAAGAGAAGTAATGTGCATACCTTGGAAGCTTCAGCCCATTTGTTATCTATGAATTCAAGATGGGGGTGCAATTTGGCATGATTAAATGTTATCTCTTATTTTGTCTACATGAATGTGTGCAAGAAGTATATTATTCTCAGTTTATTGGAAAACTCATGATGGTCAAGTTGAGTTGAAAAGCTTATTGAATAACAATAACAAATGATGATTTATTTGCACCATTAACTTCTTTTGGGATGATGCCAAGCCAAGGCTAATTGGAACTAGTTTATATAACTCTTTTAAACCACATGCACTAGAAGTAACTCCCTTCAGCTAGAAGCTAGGCCTAGTACCAGTTAAATTGTTGTAACTTAAGCATGGGTGATTCTTTCATTTTTGCAAGAAAAATAATAAGTAGATAACATATTTTTATTAGATCACCAAAGAGGTGGGTTGTGCTTACCTCATCCTTGGGCGAGGAGGTGGAACCATTGTTTTCCTGTAAGTGTAGGATAGAAGGATTGCCTACATCAGTCATATAATCGTTTGTAAAACAACACAAAAATAATGATAAAGGATGTTTCAATGTGATTCAACAACCTTGAATTTAGAAGATATGATAAAGACAATAGACCTATCACAAAGACAATAAGCCACAACACTCTAGGAGTATACACCATCACATATATACTATTTAATAACCCATATCTTGTTGCATATCTACTCAAAATTTGTACTAGAGTGAACTATTTAATATATCAACTAGGGAACTTTCACCCTTTATTTGGGAATGGCAAAGCCTTTTGATTGTGAGGAAGCCATTTCTACCAGTTGTTGTCAATAATGCATACTAGAAACATGCATAGACATAAATATAAGAGAAGCAAAAGCATAAGCATGGACTACCTCCCATTATCAACCAGACCAGTTCGAACCTTAATGTTATCTGGATCACCATCGGGATCCTGCACCAAGCCACTTTTTTCCAGCGTACCTATTATTTCTCCTACTCTACACCTATGGACATTTACTCATCTTCCTAGTGCAGCTTCTGCACAACCTCCTTCATTACCAATGCTAATTATAATTACGAAGTATGTTTGCAATGACAAGAAATTAAATTAATTTATACTAATTTGTCTATCTTGATTCTAATACTACCATGACGCTCTTCTTATTAATTAATACCTTTAGTTGTGTTGTTGCCTTTCTAACGAAGCTGATTAGCCTGAATAAATATGTTTTCTATTTGTTCATGTGGTTCCTCTTTCTACCTGTGGTTAATGCAGTTATATCCCTTTTAACTTCCACCATTCATATTATTAAATCTAGTTTTTTCTCCGGTCACTGAATTATATTAATAACTGCTTACCTCACTCTTTTGGCGGTCATCCACATGGTCTGGTTTGTTGCTCATGCTGCGTGTCTTCATATTTTTGCAGCCAGGTTCAAGTTTTTGCAAGTCAAATTTTGAATAAAAAAATAATATTATTCACGAGCTTGATCAGGGAAACAAGAGACCCACATAACCTACCTTTCTAAAATCCTTCACACAATGGAAGAAAGAACAATGCCTAATTGAAAGAAAGTAAACAAAGAGGAAATCATACCTTTTGATGCCTTATTTTTCACTATATTTTTCTCATGACCCATCTTGGCCTTCTGTCCATTACCACCACCCATCTTTGACTGAATGAACAACCAAAATAAAAATCCTCATGAGTTACAACTCCTATTTTTTTTCTGCCAAACCTCCTCCAATTGATCTAATTTATTGGAGTCCTCGACCAATCACCCCTAAAAAGAACCCCGAATCTCCCTATTGTCTCGTGGCTCTAGATTGAGCGAAAACACACAAAAATCCAGCCCAAATGAAAGGTTGACCGATGGAGGAGAATAGGAGGCTTCGGGTTACCCAAAACGCCATGAATACCCAGTAGATTCTACATTTGCCAAATTTATAAGGATTGCATCTAGATATTGTCTTTCTCTACACCGTCTTTTTTTATGGTCATTAATAAAAGTCAAAAGAATCTAATTACATGCCTATCTTAGTACCTAGTACCTACCTTGGGCCACTTAAAACACCTTCATGTGATGACCAAAAAAAAAATTTGCTTCAATATTACGCGAATAGGAAAAACACCTAAACTTAGAAGTCCAGGGTTCGAATCATAGCAATGTTCCAGACTACGACAAGATCATAATCCTGACATCGAATCCACAACTAATATACACACATAAACTATTGGAACAAAGGATCAAACAGAAGGTCATAAACACACTAAATGTAGGTCAGATCAAGAAGGGCTCCGTGAGATCTGGTCAATGGGGTAATATTTTCATATAATAAATAATTGGATGCACAATCCATATCACCATCTATACGTTGACCGCTTGAACTTGCATCTTCTGCACCAAAATCTCCAAAGTTGTTATCTAAATAAGAAAAATAGCATTGATATACGATGCTTTGATATCGTGGATAATAAGGCAGGAAGGAAGGAAGAAGTGAGTGCCTACACAATTCACCAGAGGTGATATCACTTCTGTTCAGCAGTCAGGGCTAAGAATGACTGAAGAATGTCCAATTCATTAGGGAACACTACTAGCTGATGTAGGATATGAAACAGGTACATGGGTTGCTCTAGCTATAGCGCAAGGCTACGATAATTCTTCAAGATGAGAAAATTTTACAATGGAATTTATCATAATTCGATCATATCTGATTAAACCCATCGATATAGAAGGGCCAACCATTTATTATTTTTTGTTGGAGATTGTGTTTTTCCACACACTAGGAAAGCTAGGAAAGCGTAGACTACAGTAACCATTAAAACAAACCTGCAATCTATAACTCACAGTAAGTACCTCTTGAATGCATCCTTTGATGTTGCTCACCTCATACAGCCGCCAACGCCTGGAGGCAACTCCCGAGGCATGATGACAGCTTCCCGCTAGCCAATCAACGAATGACAAAATGACAAAACTTATTTAATTTTAAATAAAAAATACGTCCAAACTTTAGGTTCATATAATAAAAAAATTAATACACCTTCACCAAATGTATATGTCCCCATGGGGGACATAATAATTCTAAAGAGGAACACATCGCTTTTAAACATAAACATTTGGTTTTTATTTTATTTTTTAAAAATTACATTCTGTGAACTGAAACACACATTACCTTGTAAATCACATTTTATGTGAAATATATCATTTATATACAAAATAATGTTTAAATTTTTAATCACATTATAAATAAACCAAATAATGTGAGGAATATGACGATCATGGTTTTACCTAATTTTTTTCCATTTTTATCATTTATAAATAAAATCAATTTTATGATAACATTTTAATTTAAGTTACTTTTTATTTAAATAAATATAAAAAAAAACTTTAACAAATTTTACATTTTATTACACTTTTATATTATAGTTCTGAGTATTAATGAATGGTTATATATTCTAGTTTTAAGTATTGAATGGTTATATATTATAGTTCCAAGCATTAACAAATGTTTAAATAATGGTTCTAAGTATTACAAAGTGATCAATCGCTAAGCGAGTATGAATTACGTTGTATGGTCATAAGAACAAGTGTTTTTAGGATTAACAATTCGTGAGCTTATTTATCCTCTACATTCTTATGGAAAGTACAATTATAGCGTATTATATTGCTAACCAGGGTTTATTACTACATACTCTTGGTATTGCAATTACGTAGATAATATTGTTACCCATCAGGTTAGTACTAAGCTGCATTTCTACTATGTCCTGGTGCTGAATTACTGGATATCAATAAGCTGCCTAATCCATTACAATTGATTACAAGTGTTACTTTAGGCCTAGTCTTCTGATATAATCTTACTACTAGAATGTAATCATGAGAAAAATAAGTATATATTTTATTGTTGATGTTTCTTGTTTTTTAAGTAAGATGCACAATGTTTTACTCTACGTAGACTAGACTAGAATAAGTGAGTTGATTACATTACATGACAACAGAATACTATGAATTGGTATTATATCTGTTTTCAGAACCAACTAGTTATTATTAATCTATCACAGTAATCTAGCGTACTAAAACACAGTCTCATAAGAGATTTCAGACAATAAGCATGAAAATGGCATAATGGTGCTGGAATAGGAGTAGCAGCTTTGTATAATCAATAAAGAATAAGTAATACAATACAATGATCATGCAAGATGCATGAATGGCAAGACAATTCGAATTCCCAAGGAGGTCATTCGAATTGAATGAATGGGTGTAGCTTAACTAAATGTCAAGCCATAGTAAACACACCTAGAACCCACTCATGAAGTGCAGATTGACTCAATTGAGTCCTAACTATATCAGAGTGCAATGGATGACTGAGTCTAACTGAAAGTAGCTCAGACACATGTCACCGCATGCCAATCAATAAGTGGTAGCGCATCATTAACTCCAATGAACCCCGATGAGGTTAACTGAAGTCAAACTGGTCATTAGAAGGGGTTGGAGGCGCCCTAGTTTACTCCAGTTTATAAGTAATAATAAAAATAACCAATATAATTAATGGAGGCGCCTTCACCACTTAGCTTAACTGATTGTAACAATCAGTTAGCAATTAGGTGCATTTATGACACTCAGATCACCCTCAAAATGCTCCCTGTTTGAAGGAGGAAGCCTAGTTAGCCTCCCCGAATGAAGGATAATGCTTAGTTGGCCTCCTTGACTGAAGGTAGGCATGGGTGTGCTCATGCTGATGTCATAGTGTGGTCATCTGATGGCGATTAAGTCAATTAAACTTAGGATAGTGGTTTAACAAGGGAAAATTGACAAAATTAAGTGTGGATGTTGGGTAAATGTCTCGAACACCCCCCCTTAAGCTATACTCAGGAGAAGTAAAAATAAAGTGCATGAAATGTTAGGGATCTGGTAACAAAGGCCATAGGTCACCCTATACAATAATATAACTCAAACAATGCTGAAAAATAAATCTAAGTGAGGAAAAGAGGGAAAATCCAGTCGGAAACTGTCACATCCCCATGCCTCCGACCGGCGAAGAGGATGCGACCCATGGCGTTAACCATCAGAGCTAAGAGCCCCATGAACATGTGCATTCACCAAATTGCTGAAATAGAATGCCGAAAGAAAATGCATGGAAGTAAAACATGCACTTATGCAATTGTTTATCATACACGGTTACAACTATTTATCAGACACATCGGAATTTCAACGTACATTCATACATGCATTCATTACAAGCATTCATTCAACATGTTCATCACATTCATTGACAGAAAAATATGGTTGCAGAAGTAAAATAGGAAAGATCACTTATCTTATGGAGAACTCGTTCCGCAGCTAGCTATGTCGCTGCAACGTTCCACCCAACCATAGGCGAGCGTGCTCCTTAATCTCTCAACAGCTCTGCCACCCCCGAGCTGGGCATGATTCTCAGGGAATAAGGGAACAAGCAGGCTCATACGTAGCCAAGGATACACAAACACAGCCAATCCAACATAGTTGGGTTTATCAGGCCATCAGCATGACAGCCAAGCCAACATGGTCAGGTTTATCAGGCCATCTAGGAGTTGGGGAAAGGCTAAATGCTAAGCTGGTAGGCTCATTACAGAGCCAAGAACACCTACACCAGAACTAGCCTGACTTCTAGGACATCCACACACACCCAACACAAGGAATCAGTCCCTTCTTTGCTACACAGTCCCTCAGGCCCTGCATTCCCTTCTAGTGCTATTCAGGGGTTGTGGAGAAGAAAGCCAACCCTCTAGCTCTGTCTGTGTGGATTCCATCCACCAGGTTTATCAAGCAAACCAAGCCCCCATCCCTGCTCCTTACACAGTCCAAAGATCAACCATTGCACGTATGCAACCAATCAGTTGTTACAACTTAATAGGGGAAAAACAACTCCAAACCATCTATAGCAGTCCCCAAACGTAACAACAACACAACTCATGGCCTGGGAAATTAACAGTCCCGAAATGTATCAGTGAGTGCGGCTCACAATCATGGGGAAAACAATCAACCCGTCCTTGGGCAATGAAGTCACCGGGAAAACATACATAGACCACGCTGAGGGAGAAAATACAGTCTCCCAGCCTGTGCGTGAGTGAAATAGCAACGCAGGACCCACAGATCAATCCGTGAGGGAAGGATACAGCCAAACCATCCGCCGATCCGCAGAGGAAAAACTACATGGGTAATCACCAAGAAAATCCTGTGCGTGAGCATGAGCAACTTCTGCTCCTGCGTGAGGATGAACAACCTACAGAGAGGATGCAAAATTGGGAGTACGTGAGTCCCAACAACCGTCGTGGAGAGAGTGGTATCTCCATGCGTGAGTGATGGCGGTGGTTTTCCTTGCCATAGTGAAGTCAACCATGGTGGAGTGTGCATGTGGGTGAGGACTGACAGTCCTGCCACCCCACTCCCAAAGATAATAACTGCCTCAACCACCAGCAGCCATTCTTCAATGAAAGTGGTTGGAATAAAACAAGGGAAGAAGATACATGGGTATTTTCCCTCATTGGCCCAAGGTTTGACAATTTCCCCCACCCTTATCCTTGTGAAAATCATGCCCCTTTCTCATTTTAGTTGCTGCGATCGTAGCTGGTTGGGTTCATTTAAATAATTATAGATGCATATTTACATGATGACCAACATAATATATGCCGCATGCCCCGACATACCGTCGGTGACAAATTTAAATCCAAAACGTAGCATAACTGATCAATGGTGGGGCCTTGGCCTTTAGCTCCACACCGTGAACATTTACAATATATACATCTTGTGCATCTAATGTAACGGGGTCGACACCGGGACGTTACAGAAACCCCCCCCCCTCAAGCTGAATACTAAAAGTAGTCTAATCACCTTGATGAACTCACCCCCAACAATGAACAGAGGTAAGTGAACTTCTTTTCTGAAAAGTTCCTGGTGAATATGTCTGCAATCTGCTCATCACTAGGGCAGTATTGCAGAATGATGGTCCTGTCATGCACCAATTCTCTGATATAGTGCATGTGTATCTCTACATGCTTGGTCCTCTATCTGGTAACTAGATCTGTAGATATATTAATAGCACTTTGATTGTCACAAAAGAGGACAGTGGAAAAAGTACTAGCAAGATCAAACTCTGAAAGAATGCCTTGCAACCAAACAGCTTGGATGCAAGCATTCACCGCTCCTCGGTACTTGGCCTCTGCTGAAGACAATGCTATGGAGGCCTGCTTTTTGCTAGACTAGGAAATGGGGCCACAACAAAACATGAAGACATATCTAGAAGTAGACTTCCAATCAATACAATCACCCGCCCAATTGCAATCTGTGTAACCAACCAGCTCTAGCTCAGAGTCTGCAACATAGTGAATGTTGTAGGTCATGGTTCCTTGAATATACTGGAGGATCCTCTTAGCTTCCTTCCAATGAATATCATGAGGCTTCTGCATGTATCTCGACACAACATTCATGACACAATAGATATCAGGCCAAGAATGAGTCAAGTAGAGCAAGCTACCTATCAACTGTCGATAAATAGTGCATTCCATGGGAGGTGTGCTTTTTCCTTCTTCAAGGTTGATCCCTAAAAGAAAAGGGAATGGAGCCAAAATACATTCAGCCATGTTAAACTTAAATAACAGGTCTAATATGTATTTTGACTGAGTGACCATTATTCCATCAATATTTTGCTCAATTTCAAGCCCCAGAAATTGCTTTAAGAGCCCCAAATTGCTCATTTCAAATGCATTATGCAGGGCAGTTTTGATGGCTGAAATAGAAGCAACTGTGCTACCTGTAATTAGTAAGTCATCAACATATAAAATATTAATAAGAAAACTACCTTTAGACTTCTGTAGATACACATTCGAATCTTATTTACACATTTGGAAGTTTTGCAAGAGAAGGAAGGCATCCATCTTGGAATACCACTCTCTTGAGGCCTATTTTAACCTGTATAGTGACTTCTTTAGTTTGTAAACCAAAGATGAATAAGAAATGTAGCCCTTATGCTGCTTCATGTATATCTCCTCATGAATATCTACATGTAGAAAGGAAGACTTAACATCCATAAGATGCACTTCCCAGTGCTTAGATACAGAAATTACGAAAACTAGGCAGATGGAGTCCATTCTTGCAATCGATGCAAAAGTCTCATGGTAGTCCACACATAGGACCTAGGAGAAACCTTTTGCTACCAGCCTTGCCTTATATTTGTAGGTTGTGCCATCAGCAAAAACCTTAGCTCGAAACATCCACTTGCATTGAACCAATTTCCTCCCCAGAGGAAGAGAAACTATTTCCCAAGTAGTGTTTTTGTGAATAGAATTCATCTCTTCGTCCTTGGCAGCTTGCCATATTGGATCCTTTTGAGCATGGTTGTAAGACTTAGGATTTGAACTTATAATTAAATAATAATATTCGGATATTTAATAATCAGGACAAGAGAGCACAATACCTTCTCTTTGGAAATCAGACCGGGTTCTTCTTGGATCATCCGATTTCCAATGTTTTCACCTGCGGAGGAGAGTGTTTGTCTAGCCCAAGTTGGAAGATGATTTTATACTTTAGGTTCTTCTAATTCAGCATCTGATGTTTTTTATTCACTAATATCAGAAATCAAAGAATCCAAATCAGGGTCATCACCCCCAATTCCATCATCCAAATATTCAGTAGAATAGGAAGAAAATTAAACAGTTTTCTCCTTCACTAGTTCTACCTCCTGAAGGGACTCATCGAACATGACACTCCTTTCAATGATGATATATTTTTATTTGATATCTAGAATATTGAAACCTTTACATTCATTAGGATAGCCAATAAACAGGCATTCAGTGCTTTGAGGTTGCAAAGCCCTCCTTTTATCATGTGGAATTCGGGCCCATGCAGTGGACTCAAACACCCTCAGATTCGACACATCCAGCTTGTGTCTGAAATATGCTTCAAAATGGGTCTTCCCTCTCACGAATGACTATGCCACTCTATTATAAATATATGATGTATAATTATGGCTTCCGCCCACAAATTTGCAGCCAACTTCTTTGATTCCAGTATACAAGTGGTCATCCCCTTAAGAGACCGATTCTTCCTCTCCACTACACCGTTCTGCTGGGGAGTGTAGGGGACTGAATGTTCGATCTGAATACCACTTTGGGAACATAAATGCATCAAATCATTACTGATATATATCCCACAATTATCAGATCTCAAAATCTTGATCTTTTTGCTAGATGCATTCTCAATCAATGTCTTCAAATCAATGAATTTTTCCAGGACTTCCGACTTCTTTTTGATAAAAAAAGTCCCATGTGTATCTGGAAGAGTCGTCAATGAAAGTGAGAACATACCTTGCTCCGTTCATGGATGCGGTATGCATAGGTCTACTGATGTCAAAATGTATCATCCCTAAGATGCATGATGCTTGGATTGCCTTCCCTCGATCAAACTTATGCTCAAGGTGCTTTCCAACAACACAACCCTTGCAAATTTTGGTGGTAGCTTTGATGACCAGCAGGCCCTCAACCATGAAATTCTTCTGTAATTGCTACAAGTATTTGAATTTCAGGTGGCCGAACAAATCATGCCACAGTCTACTAACCTCATTTCCATGAGTCAGCAATACGATGGGATTTGCATCTGCCACAAAATGGGAGAACTCGTAGGATTTTGCATGATGGTTTACAAGGCCTTTTGCTACAAGTTCTTCGAATGCAAGAACTGTGATCTCTACATCATCTGGGATAAAGGAGACTCTCTTGGGAACTCCCATATATGTCATTTGATAAATACTTAGGACGTTTGATGCAAGAGATAGTACATATAGAACATTGGAAAAGAAACCATGCTCAAGATTTACAGTACCTTGTCCTTCGGATATGATTGTGGAGTCATCTCCCATGTGGATGGAAATGTATTTTCTAGTCTCCAAAGATGAGAAGGAGTCTCTTTCAGCCATCATGTGATTCGAATCTCTAGAATATATCAAAAGAGCATCATACTTCGAAGTGCTTTCCATGAGAGCATGACCTCTTTCATGTTGTGGTTCCCGATCTTGCCGATCTCTCCTCCAAACGCTTTCTGAAAGATTGATGTGATTTTTCTCAAGAGAAGTAGCTTCATCAAGTTTCTTTTTCATGCAGGCATGTTCAGGGTGGAATCCCTTCCCACAGTACAAACACTTGAGTTTTTCCTTTCCATGATGCCCTTTGTTTTTGTTTTTCTTCGACTTGGAAGGCCCTTCATGTTGTTGGTTTTCAAATTTAGGCTTAGGAGCTTCAAATTTGGTTTTTGGGTTCTTCTACTACTTTCCTTTACCCTTCAGATATTTGGGATGCAAATCACGAGAGGATCTAATAATCTCCATCTAGACAAGATTATCATGTTCACTTGTTAGGGACTGAATGAAGGCATTGAGTGAAGGTATCTTCCATCCACGGGTTGTGAGCTTCCCCACATATAATGTAGAAAAAAACAGTGAATAATCAGGTCCAAGTTTGGAGAGAATGGTGAGGATGAGCTGATCATCCTCCTTCTCCACCTTACACTGCTTCATTAGTAAGACAATGTGCTTGAACTTTGTGAAAAAATCATTTAAGGTCTCGAAATTGGAAGGTTGGAGAGACATCAACTCATTTTCAAGCCGATAAACTCTCAAATAATCCTGTTTTCCATACAAGGTGTCCAATTTGTCCCAATTTTCCTTTGGAGTCTTCAATCCCGAGAGGTGGAAAAGAAGATCCTTGGAAATTGAGAGGCATAAAAAACTGAATGCTTCATCTTACTATTTCAAGAATCTATCTTTCACATGAGTAGGCTCTTCTTCAATGTCCATAGTGACCGAGTAGAGTCCTCTGGCATGTAGCTGGATCTCCATATCTCCTTTCCATGAATGGAAATTGAACGGAGTCAAGAGTTCGATGGAAGAAGCCATCTCAAACTGTTGTAGCGAAGGATTTTCACCTGTTAAAACTTGCAAATCACAACAAAAGGGGTACCGTAAGGTCGAAAATCCTACACATTTTAGCCTTTCATCACACCCAACATAATTGATCAAGCAATCTTGATCAACAAATCCTTTACTTGAGGTATTAAGTGGTAAGCCTTATCTTTTGGTGCAGTGCTGGAATTTTGAGCTTTTGCTCAATTTTTCATGCAAGATCTGTCAAAAGCCATGTTTTTGAGAGATCTGATCTTCGTACCACCATGGGATCTAATACCATATTAATCTGTCACAGTAATCTGGGGACTAAAACATAGTCTCATAAGAGCTTTCAGACAATTAAGCATGAAAATGGCATAAGGGTGCTACAATAGGAGTAGCAAATCTGTGTAATCAATAAAGAATGAGTAATACAATACAATGATAATGCAAGATGCATGAATTTCAAGACAATTCGAATTCCCAAGGAGGTCATTTGAATTGAATGAATGGGTGTAACTTAACTAAATGTCAAGCCACAGTAAACACACTTAGTTAACCCACTGATCAAGTCCAGATTGACTCAACTGAGTTCTAACTGTATTGGAGTGCAATGGATGACTAAGTCTAACTGGAAGTAGCTCAAACACATGTCACTACATGCCAATCAACGAGTGGTTGCACATCATTAACTCCAATGAACCGCGATGAGGTTAACTGAAGTCAAACTAGTCATCAGAAGTGGTTGGAGGCGCCCTAGCTGACTAGAGTTCATAAATAATAATACAAATAATAAATATAATGAATGGAGGTGCCTTCACCACTTAGATTAACTGATTGTAACAATTTGTTAGCAATTAGGTGCATTTATGACACTCATATCACCCTCGAAATGCTACCTGTTTGAAGCAGGAAGCCCAGTTAGCCTCCCCGAATGAAGGAGAAGGCTTAGTTGGCCTCCTTGACTGAAGGTAGGCATGGGTGTGCTTATGCTGATATCATAGTGTGCTCATTTGATGCTGAGTAAGTCAATTAAACTTAGGATAGTTGTTTAACAAGGCCAAATTGACCAAATTAAGTGTGCATGATAGGTAAATGTCTTCAACAGCTATTATTTAATGAGTAATACTAAGAAACATATCACTAAGCCAACTCAATTTATACATGGGTAAACCATTTAAAGGGCTTGTACTTACTAATATACTATTAAGAACGAGTAATACAAATAATTAGTATCGCGGTATAATTGTGCTCTTCTATGGATTTTATGTCTTTTTACTGAGTAGAACAAGTAAAATGGAGTAAGTATTATTGAAAAAGAAAAAAACTATTCACTACTACATAGAGGGGTTATTAAGACAATATTTGAGACAATATTTGTGTAAATTGCCTCAACCTAATGTTGATGTATTTGTAACTTCGGAATGTATTCATCTATGTATCTTATGTATTGTAACCTGATGTTTATTTCGGGATGTATCTATTATGTATTTGAGTCATGTTGTCATGCCTCGATGTTCCGATCGGGAGGATCAATAATGTAAACAAGTCATGTCAAGTCATAGTGGGTAACTCTCCGATTGTGTAAGAGTTAAAGTCCCTGCAATTCTAGGGCACTAGGGTTATTAGACTCTCTAAGTAGAGGTCGGGCCTAGTAGGGTTTTAGTCATGTTAGGATTAGTATAAATAGAGAGTTGGGATCTCTATGTAGCACACATCACTCACACACTCAAGTGTAGCACATAGTTGAGGAAGGAAATACACTGGGGCTAGACAAGAAGAAGATTATTGTTGTTGGGAGTGCATCTTACTATTTTGGGGTTTTACATCTTGTGCTGATTCTATCTCTAAGGGAGTTGTGGGGTTTTCTCCATTTATGGTTTCCTCGATCCAAAACATTGTGTTCATTGTCTCTTGTGTTTGATTGCTGTACTTGTTATTCTCTTAGTAAAGATCCTAACATAATGCTAGCTTAATGTTGAAAAACTAACATGGAATCAAAGATAACTTGAGAAGAATACACTGTGCAGCTGCGAGAACTAGGGATTTTTAGTTTGTGGATCTTCCTCCACATATTTTCAGCAAAAGTAAGGTGTAACAACTCTCCTCCTTAGGGCGCATCTTTCTATCGAAGCATAATCCAATTCTGAGATTTTTCAGTTTTGGACGTGTCAATGCTGTCGAAAATTAGGGCTTTTCATAGAAGAGGAATTTTTTAGTGAGCCCAAGCCTGGATTGATCTCCTCCCCAAAATCGAAGTTAGGGACAAATTTCAAGGCTTTTGGGTAGACATAACTCCGGAAAAGCAAAACCCTAATTTTCTCCTGAACGAGCTCTGGAGGATTTCAGCTCAAGTTTCAGATCCAACATCTTGAACCTGGTAAGATCTAAAATATTTTGTATTTCCATTTGAGGTTCTCATTTAAGATGTCTCATCATACCAATCTTGATGAAAAGCTTGAGGGATCTAAAAACTTTCGAGCCTGGAAGTATAGGATCTCCTTGGTCTTGGAAGAAAATGAATTAGACCCCTACATTCATGAGGAGGTTCCAGTTCTAGAGGGAGATGAGGAAAAGGCATTACATAAGAAGAAGATGGTTATGGAAAAGAGGATCATTGCTGATTCTATTAAGGATCACCTTATCCCATAGGTGTCCTCTCTCAAGAAACCTAAAGCTATGTTTGATTCCCTAACCAAATTGATTGAAGGGAAAAACATCAATCAGAAGATGACCCTAAGAAACCAACTGAAGAATGTGAATATTCAGAATGCAGAAACAATCTAATCTTACTACACAAGATTTTCTCATATCAAAGACCAACTAGAAGCAGTTGATGAAGAAGTGGAAAATGCAGAGATTGTGATGACTACATTGAATGGCCTTCCTAGGTCATGGGATTCTTTCATCCAAGGAATCTGTGCTAGGAAGAAGTTAGTCAAGTTCAGTAAACTATGGGAAGAGTGCTCTCAATAAGAAACTCGGATAGTAGCCTGAGAAGAGAATATGGGAAGTGAAGACGAAGCTCTTACAGTCCACTCCAAGTCTCACTCCAAGTCAAGCAAGAGAAAATCTAATGGTTGTAGAGGTAAGCACTTTCACAAAAGTAATACTATAACAGATGTATCTAGGATCATATGCTATACTTGTGAAGAAGCAGGACACTATGCAAGGAATTGTCCTAACAAACAAAATATAGTAAAGAAGAGCAACAAAACAAGACATGATGCTCATGCTGCAGAGGATGATGAACCATCCAGGAAGAGATCGAGATATGAAAGTGAAGATTCTTCAAGCGAGGATGAATATATTCTGATATCAGCTCTCACAGGTAACATTACTCATAGTAGTGATGATTGGATTATAGACAGTGGGGCTTCCAAACATAGGACTGGATTCAAGGAATCCTTTGTTAGATTATCAGAACATGAATCACCTCATAAGGTAAAGCTAGGAGATGACTACCAATATCCAATAAAAGGTAGTGGGGAATCTTCATATAAGTTAGACTCTGGAAAATCTCTAACAATGAAAGAAGTATTGTTTGTGCCAAGACCCAGAAAGAACCTTCTCTCCATATCAACACTAGATGCAAAAGGAATACGGGTTGCATTCATAGATGGTCAAGTCATCATGTGGCCAAAAGGAAAGACTATCGATGATGCGGTAGTGATTGGAGAACAAGAAGGAGGATTGTACAAATTAAAGGGCCATCCAAAACAAGCCTTAGTCCATGACACAGTAGAGCCAAGTGAACTTTGGCATAGAAGGCTTGCACATGTGCATTACAGAGCACTACCTATTGCAAGCAAAGCTATCGAAGATCTTCTAGAAATACAAGCAAAACATGATGGGGTCTGCAAGGGATGTGTGAAAGGAAAAAATACAAAGAAGACATTTTCAAGCAGTGAAAGCAAAGCAAAAGAAATCTTGGAAATCATCCACTCCGATGTATGCGGTCCTATGTCATCAAACTCTCTAAGCGGCTATGCATATTATGTTTCTTTTATTGATGACTTTTCTAGGAAGACATGGGTTTACTTCATGAAGAACAAAGACGAAGTATTCATTAAGTTCAAAGAATTCAAAGCCTTGATCGAAAACCATACTAAAAAGAAGATCAAGACCATTCGATCAGATAATGGCGGAGAATTCACTTCAAATGAATTCAGAGAGCTATACAAAGAATCGGGGATTAAGAGGGAGTTGTCCACTCCTTATAATCAACAACAAAATGGGGTTGCAAAACGAAAGAATAGAACTTGGCATGGAAGTTGCAAGAGAAATGCTTCATAATCAAGACCTTCCTATGCATCTTTGGGCGGAAGCTGTTAGAACAACGGTGTATGTACAAAATTGTACTCCACATAGAGTAGTTGAGAACAAGACTCCTGAAGAAGTCTTCTATGGCAAGAAACCAGAAGTCAGCCATCTCAGAATATTCGGCTTTCCTATGTACATCCACATTCTAGAAGAGAAGAGGACTAAATTAGATCCTTCTGGAAAGAAGGGTATATTTGTGGGATACTCTGAAAGCTCGAAGGCTTACAGAATATATTTCCTAGGATATAAGAAGATTGACATCAGCAGGGATGTGACATTTGATGAAGACACAGCTTACAACAAATCCAGAAAGAGACCTGTTGAAGAACCTAAAGAAGTAGAAGCACCCAGAATTCATGATACAACCATGAATGAAGAAACTCAAGAAGAAGATCAAGAATTTGAAGAACCACAAATACCTGTAGATCCACCTCTAGAGAAGAATCCTCATAAGAGGAAACCTACTTGGGTACAAGAACTTATCCAAGGTGTGGAAATATATGGGGCTCTAGAAGAGAATCACAGAGAAAGAAAGAGGACTAGATCCAATTCCGGGTATGTAGCTTTACTATGTGATTTCATTGATAAAGAACCTTCTAGTTATGAAGAAGTGGAAGAACAGAAAGAATGGAAGGATGCTATGATCGAAGAGTACCAATTGATCATGAAGAATGATGTTTGGGATGTTGTCCCAAGACCATATGGGAAGTCAGTTGTAACTTCCAAATGGATCTACAAGATCAAGCATGCTATAGATGATAGCATTGAAAAGTATAAAGCAATATTTGTAGCTCGAGGTTTCTCTCAGAAAGAGGGAATAGACTATGAAGAGACCTTTGCACCTGTAGCCAGATACACTTCCATCAGATCAGTACTTGCTTTGGCTGCAGTGATGAAATGCAAGATACACCAAATGGATGTCAAAAATGCTTTCTTGAATGGTGTAGTAGAAGAGGAATTGTACGTAGAAAAACCACTCGGTTTTGAGACACATGCTAGGGAGTCTCATGTATGCATATTGAAGAAATCCCTGTATGGTTTGAAACAGGCACCCAGGACATGGTACGACAGAATTGATAGCTTTCTATCCAGCTTGGGATTTACCAAGAGTAAAACAGATTCCAACCTTTACTACAAGGTTGAAGATGGCAACCCAGTGATGCTCCTACTATATGTAGATGATCTGTTTGTGATAGGTATGGATGGGTTGATTACCGATACAAAGAGAAAGATTGTTGCCGAGTTCGAAATGAAGGACTTGGGTATGATGCATTACTTTCTAGGTATGGAGGTGTGGCAGAGTGCAGATGGAATCTTCCTTGGACAAGGGAAGTATGCAGTAGAGATCCTAAAGAGGTTTGGGATGATGGACTGCAAGATTGTGGTCACACCCATGGAATCAAACTTGAAGCTATTGAATGATGCTTCTTCAGAGACAGTTGATGCTACGATGTATCGTCAGATGATTGGATCATTGATGTACCTGACGAACACGAGACCAGACATTTGCTTTGCTGTGAACACCTTGAGCCAATTCTTGACAGATCCGAGAAATGTTCACTTGATTGCTGCAAAGCATATTCTAAGGTACTTAAGGGGTACAATTGATTATGGGATCAAGTATGATGTGAATCAAAAGATTAACCTGGAGGGTTATGTTGATTCAGATTGGGCAGGAAGTGCCATCGATAGAAAGAGCACTTCAAGGTGTTGTTTCAGTATGGGATCAGGTGTGATCTCTTGGTTTAGCAGGAAGCAATCCTGTGTGGCACTGAGTATAGTTGAAGCAGAGTATGTCGCAACTTGTTCAGCTAGTTGTGAGGCCATATGGCTGCAGAATCTACTGTCTGATATATTTGATCTCTAGTTGGATGCTACTTGTATACATTGTGACAGCCAGAGCTGTGTGAAGTTGTCAGAGAATCCAATGTTCCATGAAAAATTGAAGCACATCGAGATCAAGTATCACTATATCAAGGATATGGTGCATAGGGGAGCAGTGAAGCTCCAATATGTTGCGACAGAGGAAAAGATAACTGATGTGTTGATGAAGCCATTAGCTAGAGTGAATTTCAAGTACTTCAGGGAGAAGCTTGGTGTTCTCCAGATCAAGGTTTCCTCCAAGGTAAAGTGATGAGTCCCAAAGCCATTTTGAAGAGCAGGTTAGATGTAAGGGCTGAGCCATTCTGTTCATGGTGAGAGGATTCAGTTCCTTCCATGTCAGATGTGAGTGCTAGCCATTCTGTGGAGTAGGACAGATGTAAGGGCTACCACCATTCTGACGAGTAGGTCAGATGTAAGGGCAGTGCCATTCTGTTCATGGCTAAAGGATTTAGTTCCTTCCATGTCAGATGTGAGTGCTGGCCATTCTATCGAGTAGGACAGATATAAGGGCTACCACCTTTCTGACGAGTAGGTTAGATGTGAGTGCTAGCCATTCTGTCGAGTAAGATAGATATAAGGGATACCTCCTTTCTGACGAGTAGGTCAGATGTGAGTGTTGGCCATTCTGTCGAGTAGGATAGATATAAGGGCTACCACCTTTTTGACGAGCAGGTTGGATGTGAGTGCTGTCCATTCTGATGAGTAGGTCAGATGTAAGGACTACCAAAGGCCTACAAGGAGATAGGCATACATCCAACATGAAAGAAGGCTGGATCTGTAGAACTTCCTATGATGAGAAGAATCATGAGATAGCACACATGATGATGACTAGGTGAGATCCAGATCGAACTATGATCCAGATCCAGTTATGATGACTCTGAGAGATCCAGATCGAGTGATGATCCAGATCCAGCAGTGATGATCCAGACCTAGAGATGATCCAAATCCAGATCCAGATTGAGTGATGATCTAGATCCATTCCAGTGATGATGATCTAGATCGAGTGATGATCCAAATCTAGTGATGTTGATCTAGATCGAGAGATGATCCAAATCCAGTGATGATGTCCCATGATGATCCAGATCGAGAGATGATCGACATTCGAAGGATAAAGATGACTTGAAGAATCAGAAGACTTGATATGCAGATGACGAGATGATCCAGTTGATACAGAGAAGAATACCAGTGCTGAAAATTGTGTCGAAAGAATACCTTCCTAGTTAAGAGGGAGTGTTGATGTATTTGTAACTTCGGAATGTATTCATCTATGTATCTTATGTATTGTAACCTAATGTTTATTCCGAGATGTATCTATTATGTATTTGAGTCATGTTGTCATGCCCTGATGTTCCAATCGGGAGGATCAATAATGTAAACAAGTCATGTCAAGTCATAGTGGGTAACTCTCCGATTGTGTAAGAGTTAAAGTCCCCGCAGTTCTGGGACACTAGGGTTATTAGACTCTCCAAGTAGAGGTAGACCCTAGTAGGGTTTTAGTCATGTCGGGATTAGTATAAATAGAGAGCTGGGATCTCTATTTAACACACAACACTCACACACTCAAGTGTAGCGCATAGTTGAGGAAGGAAAGACACTGGGGCTAGACAAGAAGAAGATTACTGCTGTCGAGAGTGCATCTTACTATTTTGGGGTTTTACATTTTGTGTTGATTCTATCTCTAAGGAAGTTGTGGGGTTTTCTGCATTTATGGTTTCCCCGATCAAAAACACTGTGTTCATTGTCTCTTCTGTTTGATTGCTATACTTGTTATTCTCTCAGTAAATATCCTAACATAATGCTAGCTTAATGTTGAAAAAATAACACCTAAGACCAAAAAAATTTTGTGTATTGCCTCAAGTATTTCCTTTAAGCAGGTGTTTTAAACTATTGTCTTAAATTATTGTCTTAAACTATTGTCTTAAATTTAAGACAAAGTTTGTGTATTGTCGCAAGTATTTCCTTTAAACGAGTGTCTTAAACTATTGCCTTAAATTATTGCCTGAAGCTATTATCTTAAATTTAAGACAATAGATTAAGACACCCACTTAAAGGAAATGCTTGAGACAATAGACAAACTTTTTTTGGTCTTAGGATGAGCCAATTTACACAAAAATTGTCTTAATAACCCCCTCTATGTAATAATGTTACAATATTAAGGTGCAATGGAATCGAACCACTATCTTCATGCTTCTAAAGCAAGTGCCCCTCCATTGAGCTAGCACCTTTATAAAAAAAGAAGGAACAATCATTGTGGAAATCCTAAGAAATAAATCAATTAAAAATACAATATTATTTAATCCATGTTGTAAATATAACTATACAAATGCATTTACAAATAATGTTGTTTGTTGTATAGAGGAAATTTATTTTTTTAAAGGTTATGACATCATTTGAAGGGATTATGGAAAGCATTTTAAAATGGTTTTCTTCACACTGGTCCCATCTCAACATGAGAATCCCAAAATCGGTAGCACAATATCTTCTGTGGAAAAAACATAATTGTGGTTTTTGAAGATATAAAGACTTGATATTTTTTCCAAAGGAATCAAACACATTTAACCAGAGTACTACAAAATTCCCAAGGAATGTTGATTTCAATATTTTGATCGAGTGAACCGAGGTTGATAACAGAAACGACAACCATATAATATTTATATATATGCATACACTAAAACAAATGATATTTTTAGGCGAGATATTATCAGATTGTGGGGAAAGTATAGTCTCTATGTAGAGGGAGTTCACTATTTCATGAACTAGTTGAGAGAGCGGTTATTATGAGAGAGAGCCCACATAGGCAAGCTCGCACTAGCCAATCTCATGTTGTAGTTGAAAAAATTCAGCAAAAATTCGATTTGGTACATCCATGCACCAGTTCCTGCAATGCATCTACAAATAATAAAACAACTCAAATTTCGACACAATATGCAGTCTTCAAAACACACTTTCAATGTTGCCACGATGGCTTCAATGGTATCATGTATCACCAGATTAGGGTTCACTCTCTAGGATTCAAAGGACTTGTTGCACATAGATTCTTTCCATTAGTAATAACCAAATTTCACTTTTACATAATAATTTATAATAACAAATAAAATTAAATAAATAAAATTAAAATCCAAAGAATGTAGAAAAATAAAATGCTAAATTTATATCATAATAAAAATGTGTTCATTCATAAAATTTCTCATAGATAAATTAAACAAAAAAAATAGAATATGTTTACTAACACATTGGCCTACTTCTATGATCCCAGAGAAAAGAAAATTTTTGGTGGAGAGGATGTGGCAGCATTTAAAATGACAATAGAATTTAAACAATATTTTATTGAACATTTCCATGTTTTTATCACTTCCCACTCTGCCAGTAACACCAAGAAATGATCAGTGAGACTGGACAGAGGGGATTGGGAAGGCCAAGGTAGAAAATAGTGAGTATTTTTTTCATATGATTGTTTATCATTGAATATATTTGTCATTTCATAATATTTAACTATGTGCACTAGCTCGAACAGGCATGGTTCATTGGCTCATTAGTTTCCTTGTATCCCATGTCTTGCTGAGCAGTTTTCTTCATTCTATTTAACTATGATCTTTTTTCTTAAAGGATTGTTGATTAATGAAGCTTAACAATTGAAGGAAACATGATTCAACTAAAGAAACCCTAAACATCCAAAATACAAAATGAGGGTCGGCTTATGCCTCTGATTCAGTGATCAACAACCAAAAAAATATTCCCAAAAAAGTCCTACCTTATTGCCTAAGGAATCAGTTGTCAACAACGAAATATTATTCCCAAAATGTTTGATTGAAAATTTGTTATGAAGTGAACGACCGTTTACATAATAAGCCAACCAATGTGTGAATGGATGAGGAGATAACAATCAAACGTTTAAAATGCAAAAAAACATTAGTAATACATAACACCAAATACAAAATTCATAGAGCACACAACATACCAACAATAAAAATAACAGATTCATGTTGTAGAAGAGGTTGCTAGTGGGAAAGGACGCACACAAGAAGAGACACATCCAACGGTTCGCATGGTCGACAACATAAATTAGCCCTAAACCATCAATTTATCGAAGGATAACAAGGCAGTGGTTTCTTTTATTCATAGATGACTTCACCTTTTTACAAACCAAATATCTGCAGGCAAGGAGAGCTTCATGGTTCGAGATTGCTTCTAACATGCTTACAATTTTTTTTTCAGTTGAACTAAAGTGATTATAGAGAAGACTTGAAAAAATAAATTAAAGATGTCTGCTGAACCTTTCCCATAGTAAATATTGATGGAAGGAACACGAACTTGATGCAATATAGAAGTGAAGTCTAATCCTCCTCCTCCTAGTCTACCAATCTAATATTCACCCATACCACAAAACAAATGGAGCACATAATCTCAGATCATTTGATAATAGTATTTTAAAGAGACCAAGACATTGACTCGTCACATCACACAAATGAGATCACACAAACATATGTATAGCATACCATAGCTAAATTGGATTCATCGTTAGCAGTAAACTAGGATTGATAAACAGTGTGGGGTGCATAATCAGGGTCTACCACCTAAAAACAAATATCATTTGAAGGAAAGGGAAGAAAACAATGATATGCTAAAATAATTTTGATTTTGTCATTCAGTAGACTCGTTAAAGAAATTAATTAGAGTAAAACCATTTGCTAAAGTTGGGAAGTTTTATGAATCTCGATTAGTTTCCTCCTTGGGAATATTATCCAGTTGGGATGTGAGGAAAAGAAACCAGGACTTGCGACTACAAAATCCACATTGATGTACACCACTTCTCTTGAGTATAATAAATTATTGTTCTCCTCTACCCACTCCATGGATCCTACCTTCCCCGCATCATCATATAATGGTTTTCAATTGGTTTGTTTCACCAGGACTTGGAAGGAACAATAATACATAAAAATCTTACATGAAATTCGAATTAATACTGCCAGGGAATTTACAGATCAGTTTTTTCTCCCATGTTGAAATTAAAACGCCAATAACTAGGAGAAAAGGGACTACAAGAGTATTTTCAGAATGAAATAATTTTTTTTTCAGAAGTTTATGATCACCAAATATTACTTACAGATCCATACTCCTCGGCATCCCAGCTACATACGACTATGGTCTTTTGTGTTTTCCATCCTTGCTTGAGAAGTTTTCCAAATCTTGGAGTAATCTGTGAGAAAAAAGAAAAGATTGCATAATGATTTATTTCCTTTGGTTGCTTCCATTATGTCACTAACCTAAAAAAGGAAAAAAAAAACTTTTAGTTCACCTTTATGATCATACATCTAATAGCGTAGCCATTCCGCTATTAGGATAGACCGTACCAAATTTCCATGTGTCCCTCACTACAATATAGTACAATTTGATTTCAACAAAATGAAGCAATTGAAAATATATTTGTCCAGATCTAGTGAAAACGCAGAGAATCTTATTGAAATTAACCCTCAACAATTCTAAAATAGAACAAAAACTAAATTACAACCCACATTATCATTACCAGTCCGATTCATCATGCCATCTCTCACAACCCTTCTGGTTGAGCAAAAGGTTCATGCAAAATGCAAAACCCCAAATGCTTTTGCAAATATTAGCTTTAGTTTTTTTTATAAGAAAATAGCAACTTCAGAAATTAAAAAACGAAACTAGTTTTTAATCTAATGTACAAGATAGAAATGCTTGTAAGTTACTGGGTATAATAATGAGAAGTCATCACATATAAGCTCATCCCAGCTATTCTAATTATCTGTATATACTAGTAAATTCACCGTTGTTTAGAGATAATAATTATATTTTGTCTTTTCTGTAATAGTAACAAATAATTTGTATTCATATGATATACCTATAATTAAGGACTAAGCAAAACTATAAATGGAGTGATGGGGATATACCGAAATTACATCCAATATATAGTTTAATATGTTGAACCAGTTTATCTTACCATTATTCTTTGTAAAGTGATTATGTGTTATGCCTCATTGTTCTGCTTCTTTATATGATTCATACACATGACCAACAAAAATATGCTATATAGAATTCCGACAATAGTATGCTTATTAGTAGTCTTAGTTGTGTACTACTAAGTATACTACTAAGTGTTAGATAGTACAAGCTCTTTACTCATATATAGATATATCCCTGTCTCCTTCCTAGTTCAGTAATAAGTTCTAAGTGTAAATAGCTCAGAATAACATAAACAGAGAATGAATTTAGCTCCTTACCCAACATCTTGAATTGGTAATATAATTATACACGGGATCTTAGTACTATGGGTATCTAAGTCTGTACGTGGTCAATATACTTTTTCCACATAATATTGTTAGTAACATGAGAAATTCCTGTTGCTTCCCATTACAAGCAAAAAATTAGTAGCACGAGTTATTCAATTCATCAAATCCCCTCAGCATGAAAAGCATACTCATACAGTAGTATACCATAATACACAGTACAAGACTCGAACCTTGGAATGTCAAACAATATAAAAGCATAGATTAGCTATGATTTATCCATTGCATCCATATGAGGACTAATTGCGTAAACCTCTAGTCTGCAATATACTGCATGCATATCACAAGGTTGAGATGGTTATTTTCCTTATCTAGCTTCAATAATAGTATTTTATAAAACTTTGTGCCCTCAGTGGTGTTGAAAAACTGAGCCAACAAACTTGAGTTGCTACTCAGTTATAAAAATTTCATGCCGACCTCTTTTTCTTTTTACTTGTCGGGTGAAACTGGTCTAATTCCAACTAGACAAGTCTACCAATATGGTCAGAATTTTCAACCCGACTCTTTTACCTCGACAAGTTCTTACTTGTCGATTTTACCGACATGTTTTACTTCGACCACTTGTTCGACTCGTTTGATTTTAGTCAAAATTTACAAAGGAAATTTCTTAGTCTAAAAGACTTAAGAAATTACAAATAGTTTTCACCCACCAATAATATGAAGTAAAAATGGACACAATCAACAATTCTACAAAATTACAAAATCATATGCCAAACATTGAGGAGACTTGTGTCGACCACTCTACCGTAAAACTTGAAAGTTTTACTGGATGAGAAATTTATGGATTCTTTGATCTTTCACTCAACCGGTAAATATAAACAAGATTTAAAAAAAAAAAATTCTAGAGAAAATGTTGGCTAAGTAAACATGCATTTCAACTATAAACTATTTGATATATATAACTTGTCGATAAATAACAAAATGTAATACAAACTTGTCGGTTGTTGGACAAATTCTTTTACAGAGCTTTGACTCTTCGAGAGAATCACACACACGAAAGCTTGAGCTTCAAATCTATCCTTTCTTCACTCTATGCTAAGAGTTCTCTCTTTCTCTCTTTCTTTTCTCTTAGAGTTCGCTCTTATTTACAAGCCTCTTCTTCTTTTATAGGAAACCTTGAATTGCTTCTCCGTGAATCTACAGACTTTCCATTAATGGCTATAATAACTATATACCTAAGACTTTAGTTCAGAAAATTAATTTGACTGGAATACATTGCAGAATCATGAACACTTCACTCTTGTCAAGTTTACTGATAGAGACAGAACTGATATGAGCTCTAGCAGAGTCGATTGAGCTCTGGTATGGCTTATGCAAGTAATTACTTTTTCCAACACTCCCCCTTAATTATGAGTCGATGGGGATTTTTAAAACAAAACTTATAAACCATTTCAGGGCTTAGGCTTGCTCTCTGCATGAGAGAGTTCAGTATGTAGAACTTGTCTCTCCAATATAACTACGTAAATACTGAAATGCATCATTTTCCAATGGTTTTGTAAATATGTTTGCAAGTTGATCTTCAAACCTGCAAAATTCTAAACAAATTTCTTTGTTGTTCATCAACTCTCTTATGAAATGAAACCTTCTATCGATGTGCTTGGTTCTCTTGTGAAACACATGATTCTTGGATAATGCAATGGATGAATTTTTGTCACAAAACATGGTTGTTGGTTCTTGATGGCTCTGTCACAAGTATTTTAACACTCTCTGCCTTGAGACAGCATTACATGCAGCACTTGTAGCTGCAACATACTTTGATTCTGTTGAAGATAGAGTTACTATGGGTTGTTTCTTTGAAGCCCACGACACAACACATGTACCAAAATAAAATGTGTACCTAGATGTGCTCTTTCTGCCATCTATGTTTCCTCCATTGTCACTGTCAATGGAGTTAATGCATTTAAAATTTTCTGAGGTTGAATACATAATGCCAAGGTCTTTTGTAACACTTACATACCTCAAAATTCTTTTACCTTCTTCTCAATGAGAGTCTTTTAGTGACTCCATGAATCTTGAGATCATACTTACTTCATACATGATGTCTGGTCATGTCGGTGTTAAATACATAAGGCTTCCTAACAACCTTTTAAACAACTCAAGATCTGTAGCTGATCCATCATCATCCTTGCTCAATTTTGAACGTGTTATTACTCATGTTGGGGTTGTCTTGCAACTAGACATATTAAATATTTTTAAAACTTCACTTGCATATTTAGACTGTGATATAAATATACCACTTTCAGAGTGTAGAACTTCAATGCCCAGAAAAACCTTCATAAGCCCCAAATCAGTCACTTCAAATTCACTTTCCATGACCACTTTAAAATAATCTATGCCAAAGTCACGAGTAAATATTAAATCGTCTACATACAGGAATACAATTAACATCTTACCTTTCTCATGCACTTTGGTGTACAAATTTGGTTCACTTTCACTTCTGTGAAATTCATTTTCAGTGAGATAGGAATCAATCCAACTGTACCAATTAGTAGGAGCTTTATTCAAACCATAGAGTGCATTTTTCAGCCTATACACTTTATTCTCTTGACCTGGAACTTCATAGCCTTGTGGTTGTTCCACATATACTTGCTCTTCTAGATAGCCATTCAAAATTGTTGACTTAACATCTATTTGATAAACAAGGAATTTGTTTTGTGCAGCAATGGCCAAGACTATTATGACTATATCCATGCGTGCGATAGGTGCAAAAATTTCATTGAAATCTATGTTGGGCTGCTCCGTGAACCGTCTTGCTACCATTCTTGCTTTTTGCTTCTGCACATTCCCATCAACATAATGCTTTGTCTTGTAAATCGAGTTGACGCTGATTGCATCTTTATCTTTTGGTACATCTACCAGCTCCCATGTTTGATTCTTGTCAATGCATTATATCTCTTCATCCATGGATTGTGCCCATACTTCTTCTTCAACAACTTTTTCAAATCTTAGTGGATCATATAAAGGAGAAAATAATGCAAAGAGAGAGAATGAATTTGTTGTACCGGCTTCATATATTTCACGCAGAATTCTTGTCTTCACTAGTTCTGTCAATGTTGAACTCGACGAAATGCTTGATGGAGTCTTTGTCCTCTTGGTGTACTTGTTGGCGTAGCTTGAGCTACAACTTGTGTCGATGGTCCTTCTGCTGAACCATGTCCCAGTTTCATGGGAGTGGATGGTGCTGCAACCAGTTGAATTATATGTGGTGTTCGATGGTACCGGTTGAATTACATGTGGTGTTCGAATCAAATAACCTGATGGTCCTTGTGCTGAACCATGTCCCAGTGTCATGGGAGTGGATGGTGCTACAACCAGTTGAATTATATGTGGTGTTCGATGCTACCGGTTGAATTACATGTGGTGTTCGAACCATTAACCTGTAATTTAAGCTCTTGCAACACAACAAATCACATAAACTTAACCTTATTAATTAAAAACAACCTTTAACTAATGCCCAGAAGGAGAAGCATTAGTTAAAACTTAATTGGCCAGTTCTTTTTGGTTATGCATCATTTTGATTTTTTATTTTGGTTTTTCAGAATATAATTTTATAAACAACTAATAATATCTTAATAACACTCCAAACTTAATAAACACAACAAATTTCACACATAGATCCTTTCAGTGATAAACTGAACACGATAGGATGGATCTGGCTCAAAACTCAGGCTGCGAAATATCCACCTGCTGCTCTTCGCATCCAGTTCTCCACAGCCCGGCTGTGATACCAAGAGAAATTAACTTAACTGATATTGTGTGAGCTTTTCATAAACAAATCCCTTCTGTGCCGGATGCCCGAGAGGCATGATAGCAGACATGATGAGCTTTTTGTTTCGTACGCAGAGATAATCTCTTTCCTCAAAGTGCATTAATAGGGATCCTTCAACGTGAAGTAAAGAAGAAGATATACCCAATATCTCCTATGACAGGACTGGCGTCAACTATTTGATGATACAACCACTTACATTTTTGAACGGATTTCATGAGTTACTGGCGAGATGGAAAACGACATCCACCAACTCTTGACAAACATTGAATATACCGTCATTGTATGTCAACCAGCATTTATGTGATGTCATCTAAAAAGGAACTGTTTGTGACTGTCGTGCAAAATTGCGAGGTATGATCGCTCTTATTAATAAAAAATGAAGTAGAAAATTCGTTCAAAGAGTTGGAAGATTTTATACGTATATGTATATGTGGTTTACAATGAAGAGGAGAAGATTGAGGAAACCTAATTCCTAACCTTAATTTAATGGATACATCAAGTATGATTTTGACATGTATCTATGATCAATTCTTCTTAACTCAGATAAAGTAATATAATTTATTTTTAAAAATATTTTAAATTTTAAACTTTTTTAATTTATTCAAAACTATTAATATTTATTTTTAATATTAAATAAATTTGACTAAATTTCATAGTGTTTTTGTATTTATTTTTAATTATTAAATGCTATAATGTTTTTTATTTATTTTTATGACAATATCTTAATATTTTATATGTATTTAATTTTAGTCAGTAAATAAGATATTATTTTTTATTTATTTTGTATCAAAATAATTATTAGTGAAGCTTACTCATAATATTTTGTTATTTTAGAGTAGTTGATTTTTCTCTCAATAATAGTTAAAATGTTTAAAGAGATACTTTTGAACTTTGAGATTAAGATTGATCACCTAGTCATGATATATGGATTCTCTCTTATGTGCTAATTCATTATTGGGCCACAACTTGGCCTTTAATTTATATGTATTTATATATTTAATATTTTCCTTGTTTTTTATAGTGACCTCTTCCTCAACTCCTTCATGATTTAGCCAAGACATTGTATCTTTATACCAAAGTCTCTTGAGCCACATGTTGTGTTGACTAGAGTATGAATCAATATTAGAAAGTCTCTTGTCTCCTAGCTTTTATGATAATATAATATAATGTATTTCCTCTAATTTTAAGATTATATGTTATAATGTTCTTTTGGATTTGGTCCATCTTCTCCTTGATTCTCTAGAGATAACACGAGGAGAGTGATGATAGTCTCAAAGATGAGTTTTAGCCAAAGGACTACAGATTAAGAATGCTTTTAAAGTCCATAATAAGAATTCCAACCTAAATTAATCCATTTTTCAATGCTATAATTCTAGTTAAGGTTGTAATGAATATAAATTATAAGATATTGGTTAGAAGTAACTTTCTCCAAGTTGTTGTTGTCATTCATGAAATTAGCATAAGTAATCTTTTTTGGATTTGATTATCATGACCTTTTGTTCACCGTCCATTAATCATTTTTCTCAATACTATAACTTATAGTTAGAATTAAGGTTATGATTTGAATATCAATTCTAAGATATGTGTATGAATTCACTTTCTCCAAGTAGTTTTTCTTATACATGAAATTAGCATAGGTAATCTTTTTGGATTTGATTATCATAACTTTTTGTTCACCCTCCATCAATCGTTTTCCTCAATGCTATAGTTTATAGTTCGGGTTAATATTGTAATAAATATAGATCATGATATATTTGTCTCAAGTATTTTCCTCCAAAAAGTTGTTGTCATACATGAAATTAGAATACATAATCTTTTTATATTTGATTATGATAAACCTTTATTTTATCAATGTTAAAAGTTATAAAGACTATACTTTACATATTTGGGCTGGTGTAAGCTAATGCTGGTCACTTATGACACATTCATTGCAATGGATTTCTCGAAAAACATAAATCTAAATGTTAAAAAAGCAGTATTAGAGGTACCTACACAACTTTTTGGAATATGGTGTAAGAATATGAAACGTGGACAATCAGATTACCTTTCGAAATATATAACTTTTATTTATGGAAACTAAGCATAAATCCCAAAAAACGAGGTTCTTTTAATGTTGGTATGTTATATTTTTCCCAAAAAATAATGAATATATTTGCGTTGGTCCACTCATTTGGTATGCAAATGGTGGAATTTTGTGAAAAAAATTATATAGAGTTGTAGATAACAGGTGTGTCTAGTGCAGCTGTTTTTTTCTATATTTATTTATGTTATATTTTTTATTTTTCAAATTAAGGAAGTTAGTGATGCCTTAAAATGACAAGGTTGAGCGTTGGTCCACCACATCTTGGTCTTAGCATATTCAATGAATGATATATTTTTTACGATGTAGGTCTTTGTGTCTTCTTGTGTGGGTTCTTTTCCATTTTTTAAATAGGTGAGGCAATCAAAAGTTATAGCCGAAGCAAATAGCCTACCTTTTGTGTTAGATTGACATTAGTCCATTTAAAACTAAATAGAAAATAGAAAAAGATAATAGATTTAAATAAAAATTACATATTCAGAATCTACAGATAGAGTTACACAAGTGTGTGAATTTTCATTAACAGTGGACAAGCGTGGCATATGGAGAATTATGCATGAAATTGGAGAAGTGGTACAAAACAAGTTTTTATGTCATAAGATAGTCCAGACCACTTGGTTAGGAAACCCAAACGTAAAACCAAAGCAACCAAGTCATCCACAATATTGGTTGGAAAAATGGTGCTCCCAAAATTCTAAATTTGAATCACACAAGTGCATAGTTTAAAACATAACTTGCACGAACTAGAAGTGCGATCGCGCTCTATGGGTGCGCACGCACTAAAAGTGCGTTCACGCTACTTTGTGCATACGTGTTAAGGACGCATGCACGCATTTGTTAAGTAAACACTTTGTTTTGATTTTATTTTCAAGCATTTGCAATGGAATGATGATGATGATAATGACGATGATGACAATGCTGATCAAATGAGGATGATGACTATGATGATGAGGAGGAGGAGGATGACAATGATGATGATGAGGATGATGAATATGATGATGATGAGAATGCTGAGAATGATGATGAATATGATGATGATGATGAACAATCATGGTGATGATGATGATGAGGAGGATCACGATGACTATGAGTATGATGATGATGATTACGATGACGACGACGATGATGATGATGATGAATACAATGATGAGGATAATTATGTTGATGATGACGATGATGAGGAGGATGAGGAGGAGGATGAACAATGATGGTGATGATGAATGATGATGATGAGGATGAGGACATGGATGAAGATGAGGACGACGATGAGGAACAATGATGATGATGATGATAGGTTTAGTTGAAACTTTGCTTTGATTTTACTTTCAATCATTTGCCATTAAAGGAAATTTCAACTCATAATGGGCCTTTTAACTTTAACTCAAACTCCATGTCATCATGTGTTAGCCAATGAAATTGATTTAAATTTGAAATACCATATAGGTCTTAAACACTTTTTTAATATAAATTTGGGGATAGGCATCATTAAAAAAACTACTTTTTTTGTTTGTATTTTCGACATATCTCCCATTTTTTTACTCAAATTTCAATCGAGAGAGCTCGTTAGATGTAGAATTAAATTCTGCATCCAACGAGTACCCACTTGTCATAATTTTGATGGACCCCGCTACCTGAAAACCAAGAAACACCTGAAAAACATGATGATGACATCATCATCACATTTTTTCAGGTATTTCTTGTTTTTGGGGTAGAAAGGTCCATCAAAAGTATGTCGAGTGGGTACTTGTTGGATGTGGAATTTAATCCCACATCCAGCGAGCTCTCCCAATTGAAATTTGAGTAAACACATGGGGAGATATGTCGAAAATACAAAAAAAAAAAAAAATAGTTTTTTCTTTTCTTCCTCCAAAATTAATAAATATTATTTTATTAATTTTTTTTTGGAGGCCCAGTTTGAGGTGAAATTTCCTCTAATGAATGGCATGATAATGATGAACAATGATGATGATGAGAAGAAGGATGACAATGATGATGACGAGTATGATTACTATGATGATGATGAGGAGGAGGAGGAGGAGGAGGATGATGACGATGACGATGACGGTGATGATGATGATGAATAATGATGGTGATGATGATGATGATGATGACGATGACGACGATAATGAAGAACAATGATGATGATTATGATGATTATTATAGGTTTAGTTGAAACTTTGCTTCGATTTTATTTTCAAGCATTTGCAATGGAATGATGATGATGAACAATGATGATGATTATGAGGAGGAGGATGACTATGATGATGATGAGGATGATGATGATGATGATGATGAACAATGATGGTGATGATAATGACGATGACGAGGATGAGGGTGATGAGGATGATGATGATGATGATGATGATGATAATGAGGATGATGATGTTGATGACGAGGATGATGATGAAGAGGAGGATGATAATGACTACGATGACGAACAATGATGGTGATGATGATGATGATGAGAATGATGATGATCATGATGACTATTACAATGATGACAATGATTATGATGATGATGATGATGATGATTGCAATGATGATGTTGATGACGAACATGATGATGATGATGAGGATGATGATGACTATGACGATGAACAATGATGGTGATGATAATGAAGATGAGGATGAGGATGATGACGATGCTGACGATGATGAGGAACAAGAATTATGATGATAATGATGATGATGATAAGGATGATTTCAATGAAAATGATTATGATGATGCACTGATGATGAGGGTGAGGATGATGATGATGATGACAATGCTGATGAACAATGATTGTGATGATGAGGAGGAGGAGTATGAGGATGAGGATGATGATGATGATGACAATGATGAGGAACAATGATGATGATGATGATAGGTTTAGTTGAAATTTTTCTTTGATTTTATTTTCAAGCATTTGCAATGGAATGATGACGATGAACAATGATGATGAGGAGGAGGAGGAGGATGACTATGATGATGATGAGGATGATGACTATGATGATTATGATGATGATGATGAGGACAAGGATGAAGAGGATGATGATGACGATGAGGATGATGATGATGATGATGACGATGATTATGATGATGATGATGATGATGATCACAATGATGAGGATGATGATGTTGATGATGATGATGATGAAGATGAGGAAGATGATAATGATTATGATGATGGATAATGATGGTGATGATGATGATGACGATGAGGATGATGATCACGATGATTATTACTATGATGGAAATGATTATGATGATGATGATGATGATTACGATGATGAGTATGATGATGTTGATGGCGAAGATGATGAGAATGATGATGACTATGAAGATGGCTATGACAATGAACAATGATGGTGTGATGATGATGAAAAATGATGATGATGATGATGATGAGGATGAGGATGAGGATGATGATTATGATGATGAGGATGATGATGACGATGATGATGAACAATGTTGGTGATGATGAAGATGAGGATGACGGTGATGATGATAGCATTAGACTATATTGTATTGTTGATGATGATGATAGGTTTTAGACTATATTGTATAAACACTAGAAATAATCATTAATATGAATTCATTGTGGAAGAATGTTACTCATTAAATGAAATAAACGTTAGTGAGTAAATGCTCGAAATTTTAAATAGGTGCACGTGCGTGCACATGGTATTATACATGTGTGCACGTGATTAAAAGCGCGTGTGTGCACCTATTAGTAGGTAAAAAAATAGAGATATGGATTCCCAAGATTGCTACCAATTTTCATGGGTTTTATTTTGTTGATCCTGCACTTTGTGCTCTTGAACTGTGCAATTTGGCTCACAATCCATCACCACTCTTTGATCTATTGGATATAATCTCACTCTTGCAATCTAACAAACCTATTCAGTGGTCCTGGAAGTTAGTGGAAATATTCACACTACAAGAAGAGATCATTTTTAATAGGTATGGTGAATTGTAAATAATTTTTTTAATTCACAAGCTTTCAAATCATTTCATTGATTTATGTTTTATGATATGCCTACAACAATATCTCTCTCATAGAAAACATTTAATTTCACAAGAATAAATCCAAACTTCACATCTAAACAAATCTCATATTTGCCATACAAGATGAAGTATGCAATGTTAAGTAATTTACATTTGCACATCAATATATTTTGATTTCACACAATGATGGCATAGATGAAGTTATCTCTTGAGACTCTTCAATTTAAAAAAAAAAAGCTTTGAAGTAATCATGCAAGAGGGTCCATATTGAATAGTTCACCAAGTTATTCATATTCTGTATACAAGATGAAGTATGCAATGTAGACCAATAATAATTTGCACAAGAATATATTTTGATTTCCCACAAGGATGGCTTAGATGAGGTTCTCTATTGAGA
Source organism: Pseudotsuga menziesii (assembly GCA_001517045.1). Lineage (NCBI taxonomy): Eukaryota > Viridiplantae > Streptophyta > Pinopsida > Pinales > Pinaceae > Pseudotsuga > Pseudotsuga menziesii. Next base: position 563,427 of record LPNX010967900.1, on the reverse strand, counting down.
CTCTTCAATTTGTATAAAAACTTTGGAAGCAGTCATGGGAGAGGGTCCATATTGAGTAGTTCACCAACTTGTCCATCCTCTCCTCTTCATGCTATATTTATCATAACATGCCTTTGAGCTTGACAGGGATGCCTCTACCTCAATGATTTCTCCTTTTTTTCGAGGGATTTACAACCTCCTGATTTCACTCATCTTATTTTGACTTACAATACTTTTTGAACACAAAGGAAGTCAGAATCCTATAGCTGTAATACCTACAAACTTGACTATATTTACTTGACTCAAATAGAGTATAGAAATGAAAATTTGGCTCGAACATAAAGAGAAACCTTTAATCAATGTTTATGTATCAATGCCAATAATTAGCATACTAACATATCTTTAATTTAGTTATTGATGTTGGAATGCATCATGTATCTTATATAATCGAACTAATACCTTATTTGTTACTTCTTATGCAGGCGTAGACCTCATAGTTTTGATAAACAAACTTTTGTATATGGACAACTCACCTAACAGAGAAAGAAAAAATAAAAGGAATATGCCCAGTGAAAAAAAAAGGTAAGAGAAAAGGCCAGGTTGTAAATGGGGAGAGTGAGACACAGTTCAGACATTTCCACTAATAGTACAATCGATCTTAATAGAGTTAATGACATAAAAACCTCTACTTCAGAACCACGGGTGAAGCAGTTGGGTCCAATGGACCCAACTCAAGTTCCAACACCAACACAGTTTCCAACCAATAATCCATCATCGAGCCATGTTGAAGCTCTTGAATATCTAGGTGTATTGAGAGATGCTGAGTATGAAGCGTTGGACCTAGGAGCAATGATTAATTTTCAATCTCCTCTAGAATACCACAACCATGTGGAGCACACTCCCAATATGGACCGACATGTGAATGAAGCACCACAACAAAGAAGCCCTGGGATCCGTAGCTCATGTCCACCTTCCCTACCTCAACTTTCTATTGCAATAAAAAGGACTCCTAGACATATCCATATGGATGAAAGTTATCTGTCATGACTTGAAGGTAAGTTTCCCAAATGCACCATCGATTGGAAATGCAGCAAATTAATGAAGGAACATTTTGAATCCAAAGGCGATGCAGGTAAATGTCAATTATTACTATTTTTTTAAAGTCAAATTGTTTAGTTGTTGTTAGGAGAATTTTGGGCATAAAGATGGTTAGAAGTTCAGAGGCTAACAATCATATTGTTAGAAATCTCCAATCTGCTTTTAATGCAATTGGGAAGACATCTCCTACTAAATATATTTGTGGGGCTCATCGTGTGTTATTAGAATCAGCTGTAAGAAATTCCACATGGAAACGTCTATTCCTTTCACACACTTCTCATATACTTAAATTAAATAGAAAAACTGTTCAGAAGTTCTCTGTTATAAGAGAAAATATGCAGACTCCAGGTTGAAAAGATTGTTGGGCTTTTGTCGGCAAGTTTACTCATCAAGATATGAAGCTAATTGATGCTATTAAGGAATTAGTACAAAAATTCTGGCATGATTATATCAGATCTTCATCTAATCAAAGAGATGTGATAAAGCTGATAAAAGGTTCTACTGAATGTGAACCCCACGTCAAACACTTCGTTGACACAACACAGACTGAACTCGATGAGAGGTTCAAGAATGAGCACACACAAGGTTATTTGAGAAATGTAAACCATGGTACGTTCACATATGAATTGATTGAAACACATGCTGGTGTAGATACCATGTAGAATATGAATATTTTTATGAGACACATAAACATATATTTTTTGATTTGCATACTAACCTTGAGCAAGGCTGCAATGAATCCGTAATACCATCGAATGCATCAAGATATTTTATCGTCACATCATGTGTCCAAGGCATCAAGGAAAAAAATACTATGGAAAATCATTTCTATATGGAAATTGTTCCAGGTGTAGTGGGTTTTCTCTTTTGAATCGTTGCATTCATGGAAGTGATGGGCATCAATTTGGAAATATGATCATGGAGATGCAGAGCTACAAGTACATAACCTACCAATCAAATAGTGTGAAGGAAAGTGAAAAGATTGCATTGGTCAAGTCATAGGTGCAAATGATTATTGCATGTTTTTCCTCTTACATGTTCAGTTTCTACATATACATTTTTTAAATGTCACATTCTAATATGACCCTTGTTTTCATGGAAATAGGTACATATATGTGATTTTTTTATGGATTTATACAAGAAAAATTAGCAGTATGCTCAAGATGTGCGTGTAGCACGATGGCAGGATGAGCAGTACAAAAAATGCAGGGATAGCTTTCCCATTGGGACCATATTATCAATTGTGGATTTTCTAGAAGACTACACCCATCAGCCACAAAATGAGATTCAGATTCAATACCACCATTCCTACCAAGTCTGCATCATGGTACATATTAGGTATAGGCATGGCCCTAAGAGCAGCATTTACAACAGGATAATACAAAAGGAGAAAAACTTTTACATAAGTGGTTATAGATGCCATGATATGCATTCTGTGCAACACTGTTTTTGAATTTTCTATGATTAGCTAAAGGAGGGAGATATACAGATGGATTAGCATTGGATATGGTCAGATGGTTGTGCGGGCTAGTTCAAAACATCTAGAGTCTTCCAATGGATGAGTATGTTACATAAGACTTATAATGTGCTACATATATGGAACTACTTTGAGACCGGGCACGAAAAAGGTGAGCATGATGGGGCTAGTGCATGCATCAATACCACACTATGAAGGGAGGAGATGAGGTTTACCCAAAACCCCCATATCAAAGATGCAGAATCCATAGTTCAATGTTGCTCTGCAACAATGTTAGACTGAAATAAAGTGGTAGAAAGGCCAGTGAGGAATTCTTGGCATGTGGTTGACATAGATTGATCATGTTCCTATATTTGTGCCACAGTATAAGGAACACGTGTATTTCATTTGGTTCAAATCTCAAACAACCCCCTATTTGAAATATAGATGTGGAAACTTGCTTGCTTTTGCATCCCTTGTAGCAGTAGTGAATGGGATGAATGTGAATGCATGGATTGGGTTGATGATTGGGATCATGTGTCACTTGTAGTAGACCCATGTTTAGTTGGTGAAACAACCCACTTAGATGAGGGTCAGTGAGCGATTTCAAGAGAGTACAACCATATGTCAAACCTTGTACAACCAGGACACATATATGCAGTTGTTTCCCTGAAAGACAATGAATGGGGAACGGATTATTGGTTGGCATGATGCATTCCAGATTAGAAAATCCTAAATGGATCATTGATTGATGATGAAGGAAATGAATTTCCTAATGGCTCAATGGTGGTTGAGGGTGAATATCTTACACTATATGGGAAATCAAGAAGAACTAGTGGAGATGTATTCATGGATTACAAACCAGGTTCTATGGTCTGTCACTTCACAAACTTGATTGTTGGCATGAGCATCCATCTATAGAAAATATCAACAAATAACTCAACCAAGGTATGTTACTTCATTCATCATTCATAACATGAGAGGTTAGTGAAGGAAATTAGCAACAGAGAGGATCTAGCTGGCTATATTGAATGAGATTGGGTAATTGCACTTACACTCCACTTGGATTCCAGTTCCATGAGTGATTGAAATTGACAGCTACTATTAAAATACAAGACGATCATGATAACTTACTCTAATTTCTATGTGAACTCTGCGAAATCCTTTGCCTTTCCATCTATATCGATGTCATGTTTGAATATATAGCATGTATAAATACTTATTACCAAGTATGATCTGTTTTATGCACCATCTTGGTAATAAGTATTTATACATGCTATATATTCAGACATGACATCGATATAGATGGTAAGGGAAAGGATTTTGCAGAGTTCACATAGAAAGTGGATTAAGTTATCATGATCGTCTTGTCTTTTAATAGTAGCTGTCAATTTCAACCACTCATGGAACTGGCATCCATATTTTGACGTGTTAGCTTGCACAAGAACATGATTCTCTACATTTAACTATTTTGACTAGATACAAATGACTATTTTCTCCATTCCTTTCAGACTACTTCTTGTTAGCCACTAAAGCTATGCAAGGATACAAATTTCCATCATTTGCATTCTCAATTCCTTCTGTTCTTTTTAATTAGAGATTGAATTAATTGAATGTAAATTTCAAGTGAAAATGTTTAATGCATGTATCTTCAATAGACACCCTTCAATGGTTTAATCTTTCACCCATGTTTCTCTTACCTTTGCTACATGAGTTTAAAATATATGCCCAGCATCGTTGCTATGATAAAAAATACAAGATCAATCCATAGTAGGTTTTTGGGTTTCCATTTAATATTGGAAAAACATGTGAGTAATAAAAATGTTGGTTAAAAGTGAGATATTGTTGTAGCTAATTGAAACATGATTATTTTTGTGGTATTCCATTAGGCTTGTATTGCATCTTTTTAGGTTTAAAGTTTTTCCAAAATTGGAGGGAGGAAATATTCAACAGGAAACCAACATCATGTCCTTCATAGGTTTGCTAACTACACACTTTATATTGTTCTCTACATGTCTTGCCTGGTAAACCACTATCTTTGCTACTTTCTCTCCAATTTGTGTTGCATCGGGCTACTAATCAAAAAGTAATTGCTCTAATATTGTTAAATGGTATTTGACTTGTGCATTATGCTTTCATCTCTAAATTTTAATTGCTATTCTAGTAAGTTTTTATCCTTCTTCTATTTTAGTCAATAATTAGAATTGAATGTGAAAGCAGAAGGTATAACACAGAGAAAGGTCAAATATTTGTTCATGTTTAATAGATACAATTTATATCATATACCATAGCTAAATACACCCATATTAAGTCTTCTAGGACAACTCGGATTGCTTCTTTACAAGTAACATTTCTTCTATCCTTTTTTGGAGAAATATATTTCATGCCCAATATTTGTTGTGATCGACCAAATCCTGTGATCCTTCATTGCAAATTGACTTCCCAAGACCTTCTTCAACCTTTTAATATTTCTCTTACCATGCCCAACAATTAGCATGTCATCCTGGACCGAGAGTGACCAAGTGTCCATGAACAAGATTTTCATGTGACTTGCAGCTCGACATAACTCAGCAATATGAGGTCGAATCAATGAGTCGTCGACTCTGTTAGTCTCCAGGCATGCCATTTCCTCTAGAGCACACTCTCCACCATGTTTGCATGTCCTAGTGACTCAATTATGCATTGGTTTCGTAAACTAGGGTTTTGATTAGTTTCTTTCAATGCAAATCTTGCATTGGTGGGTCAAATTTGAAAAACCTTTCTCTGTGTCATTCTTGGTGGTGTTCCCATGTCAGCATTGTCCATACACACCTATCGGATCCAATGACATGCAATCTTGCTGCTCCATTTGGTTTTTCGCTCCCAGACCGAGAGTCACCAAGTGTCCCTGAACGACATTTTTTATGAGACTTACAACTCGACATAACTTGGCAACCAGAGGTCGAATTGACAAGCAGTCAACTCCATTGGTATCCTGGCATGATATTACCTCTAGGGGGCCCTCTGCACCACGTTTTCATGGCCCAGTGACTACATTATGCATCAGTGTCGTAAACTAGGGTTTTTCTCCATAGATTTATTGATGTTGTAACTTGTTGTAATAAGAGGTTCTAGATATGTTATATGCTTGGAAAGAGTGCCCTATGGGGATGTATCTTCATGGTGTTAACGTACACTTGGACTAGGTTTTATTTTTTTGGGTTTCCTTGTGATATTAGGATGAAGATAAGTGAAATATTGGACCATAGTGATCACCTTCACACACATGTTGAGGAGAATAAATGAGCATAGTAACCACCTTGGCACACATATTGAGGATAAGCATTGGATCATTGTAACCACCTCTAACACATTTGTCGAGGAGCATTGGCAATAAGAAGATGTGGTACATAAATAAAGTAGTAATGAATTATATGATGAAACTCGGATATGCATGAGGACACTAGGGTTTATATATGTAAGTAAACCTTGGAGAAGGAGATATAATACTAGAGGAATTAATGGTTGTCTTGCATAATCTATAGCTCTTGTTGTCAAAGAAAAGGAGGTATAATTAGGGTTCCAACCCTATAGAATATACAAAGAAAATAGCTAATGTCATTGGTGATATTAAAGTCTTGTTCTTGTGTGATACACGAAGGTGAGGGAAAGACAATGGAAAACTTAACTTCATAAGTCTCGAGATTCTTTTGATTCCTTGCTTAGAAGAATATTTTTTTAAGTTTAGTTGATTTTCCATGGAGGTCTTGGTGCTTGTGTTGATACAATATACAAAGACCTAGGGTTTGAGGAATCATCCTAGGATAGACATGTTGACGTCAAAACTAGTGCTAGACTTGTTTGAAATGCCATGTGCTTCTATGATGAAAGATGATTAGGGTTTATAAACCCTAACAAGGAAAACAATTATAGTGTGGATAACTTAATGAATGCTAGGGTTTCATGAACTACAATTTCATGCTATAACTAGGGTTGAGAAGTTATGAGATGAAACACATGTACATGTACAAATAGAAAACCAACTGGCGTTTTGTGAACTACAATTGCATGCTATAACTAGGGTTGAGAAGTTATGAGATGGAAATATGATCATAAGTTACTCAGTATAATAATGAGGAGTCATCACATATAAGCTCATCCCAGCTATTCTAATTATCTGTATATACTATCGTGGGAGTACGGATGAAACACATGAAATAGCTAGTATTACCACTTAATCATAGGAACCTACGTTAATAATAAAAATATGGTAAGTGTAGTTTAGTCTTAGTTTATTGTTGGTTGATTAAAGGAAAAAGTAGACCCCTTGCATTCTACTAATCTACAACACATGAATAAAATGAGTATGTACAACGGATTTAAATTAGAGTAATCTATCTATAAACTACATCATAACTCACTAGTAAATTCACTATTGTTTAGAGATAATAATTATATTCTGGCTTTTCTTTAATAGTAACTAATCATTTTTATTCATATGATATACGTATAACTAAGGAATAAACAAAACTATAAATGGAGTGATGGGGATATACCAAAATTACAGCCAATATATAGTTTAATATGTTGAACCAATTTTTCTTACCATTATTCTTTGTAAAGCAATTATGTGTTATGCCCCGATGTCCTGCTTCATTCTATGATCCATACAGATGACCAACCAAAATATGTTATATAGACTTTCGAAAGTACTATGTTTATTAGTAGTATTAGTTGTGTATTACTAATTATATTACTAAGTGTTACATAGTACAGGCTCTTTACTCATATATTGATATATCCATGTCTCTTTCCTAGTTCAGTAATAAGTTCTAAGTGTAAATAACTCAGACTAACAGAAACAGAGTATGAATTTAGCTGCTTATCCAACATCTTTACTCGGTAATATAATTATAAATGGGCTCTTAGTACTATGAGTATCTAACTCTTTAGATGGTCAATATAATTTTTCCACATAATATTGTTAGTAAGATGAGTAATTCATGTTGCTTCCCACTACAAGCGAAAAAGTAGTAGCACGTGTTATTCAATTCATCAAATCCCCATTATTGACCATGAAAATGATACTAATACAACAGTATACCATAGTACACAGTACAAGACTCGAACCTTGGAACATCAAACTATATAAAAGCATACATTAACAATGATTTAGCCATTGTAGCCATATAAGGACTAACTCCATAAACCTCTAGAAGGTTGAGATGGTTATTTTCCTTATCTAGCTTCAGTAATAGTATTTTATAAAAATATGTGCCCTCAGTGATGTTAGCAAAAACCAAGTCAACAAACTTGAGTTACTTCTCAGTTACAAAATTTTCACACCAACCTTTATTTCTTTTTACTTGTCGGGTGAAGCTTATCTAACTCCGACTAGACAAGTCTACCAATATGGTCGAAATTTTCAACCTAGCTACTTTACCTTGAGAAGTTTTTACTTGTCAGTTTTACCGACATGTTTTACTTCAACCACTTGCTCGACAAGTTTGGTTGTAGTCGAAATTTACAAAGGATATTTCTTAGTCTAAAAGACTGAAGAAATTACAAATGTTTTTCACCCACCAGTAATATGAAGTAAAAAAGGACATGATGAACAATTCTACAAAATTACAAAATCATATACCAAACATTAAGGAGACTTGTGTCAACCACTATGACATAAAACCTAGAAATTTTACTAGGCGAGAAATTTATGGATTCTTTGATCTTTCACTCAACTGGTAAATGTAAAGAACATTTGCACAAATAATTCTAGAGAAAATGTCAGCTAAGTAAACATACATTTCAAATATAAACTATGTGATATATATAACTTGTCTATAAAAAAAAAATGTAATACAAACTTGTCGATTGTTGAACAAATTCTTTTACAGAGCTTCGACTCTTCAACAAAATCACACACACAGAAGCTTCAACTTCAAATCTATTATTTCTTCACTCTCTTTTCAGAGTTCTCTATTTCTCTCTTTCTTTTATATTAAAGTTCACTCTGATTTACAAACCTGTTCTTCTTTATATAGGAAATGTGAAGTTGCTTCTTCGTGAATCTACAGAATTTCCTTTAATGGATGTAATAACTATCTACCTAAAACTTAAGTTCAGAAAATTAATTGGACTAGATTACATTGCATAATCATTAACTCTCCACTCTTGTCAAACCGACTGACAAAGACGGACTTATACGGACTCTGGTAGAGTTAGTTGAGCTATGGTATAGTTTATGTGAGTAATTACCTTTTCCAACACCCCCTACTAATCATGAGTAGATGAGGATTTTTAAAACAAGATTTACAAAATGTTTTAGAGCTTAGACTTTCTCTATGCATCATAGAGTTCACTATGCAGAACTTGTCATTCCAAGATAACTATGTAGATACTGAAATGTATCATTTGCGAATGGTTTTGTAAATATGTCTGCAAGTTTATCTTCAGACCTACAAAATTCTAAAGAAATTTCTTTGTTCTCCACTAACTCTCTTATGAAATGAAACCTTATGTCAACGTGCTTGCTTCTATTGTGAAACAAATGATTCTTGGATATTGAAATGGATGAATTGTTGACGCATAATATGGTTGTTGGTTTTTTATGGTTCTGTGACAAGTCTTTTAACACTCTTTGCATCCATACAACTTGACATTTAGCACTTGTAGCTGCAACATACTTTGATTCTGCTGAAGACAAAGTTACTATGGGTTGTTTCTTTGAAGTCCACAACACAAAACCTATACCAAAATTAAATGTGTACCAGATGTGCTCTTTCTGTCATCTATTTCACCTCCTTTGTCACTTCCATTATAGCCAATGAGTTTAAAATATTTTGAGGTTGAATACATAAAACAAAGGTATTTTGTGCCACTTGCATACCTCTGAATTCTTTTACCTGCTTGTCAATGAGAATATTTTGGCGAATCCATGAATCTTGAGATCAAACTTACTCCATACATGATGTCTAGTCTTGTTGTTGTTAAATACATAAGGTTGGCTACCATCCTTTTAAATAGTGTAGGATCTACTATTGATCCATCATCATCCTTGATCAATTGTGAACCTGTTATTACTAGTGTTGGGTTTGTCTTGCAACTAGACATATTAATTTTTTTTAAACTCCACTTGCATATTTAGACTATGACGTAAATATACCTCTTTCATACTGTTGAACTTCAATTCTCAGAAAAAACTTCATAAGCCCCAAATTAGTCATTTCAAATTCACATTCCAGGTGTGCTTTAAAATATTCTATGCCAAAGTCACCAATTAATATTAAATAATCTACATACAAAAGGAAATTAACATACTACCTTTCTCATCAAATTTGGTGTCCAAATTCGGTTCACTTTCACTTCTGTGAAATTAATTTTTAGTGATATAGGAATAAATTCGGCTGTACCAAGCTCTGGGAGCTTTCTTCAAACAATAGAGTGCCTTTTCCATCCTGTACACTTTATTCTCTTGACCTTGAACTTCATATCCTTGTGGTTGTTCCAAATATACTTCCTCTTCTAGATATCCATTCAAAAATTTTGACTTAACATTCATTAGATAAGCATGCGATTTTTTTTTGTAGCAATGGCCAATACTGTTCTGACTATATCCATGCATGAGATAGGTGCAAAAGTTTCATTGAAATCTATCCCGGGATGTTGTGTGAACCGTCTTGATACTATTATTCATTTGTGCTTCTGCACATTCCCATCAGCATCTTGCTTGGTCTCATAAATCCATTTGATTCTAATTACATCTTTATCTTTTTGTACATCTACCAGCTCCCATGTTTGGTTCTTCTCAATTCATTCTATTTCTTCATCCTTGGGTTGTTCCCATACTAATTATTCAAAAGATTCTTCCAATGTTAGTGGATCATATATAGGAGAAAATAATGCAAAGAGAGAAAATGAATTTGGTGTACCAACTTCATATATTTCACACAGACTTCTTGTCTTCACCGGTTCTATCGATGTTGACATCAACGAAATGCTTGATGGATTGTGTTGTCCTCTTGGTGTACTTGTCAGTGTAGCTTGATATGCAACTTGTTTCGATGGTCCTTGTGCTGAACCATGTCATGATGTCTTGGGACTCGACGGTGGTGCAACTAGTTGACTTACATATGGTATTTGAAGCACTTCCTCTGCCATATCATCATTGTCGACATTTGACACAATCTTGACATTTATGTCGACAATTCCATCACATGATTCATTCTCAACAAATTGAAGATCTCGAATGATAATCACTTTCCTTACGACATGATCATACAACTTGTATGATTTTGTGTCTTAAGAATAAACAACAAAAATACATTTCTCTCCCTTTTTGTCTGATTTCTCTCTTAGCTCATTTGGATAATGAGCATATGGAACACAACTGAAATTTTTTAAATGAGAATTTTTTTTTAACTAAACACACTATGATTCATACATGTCAATGCTTCTTGAGGAAAATTGTTCTTCACACTCTTTTTTGGACATCGATTCATAATGTATACATCAGTTGCGACTGCTTCACCCTAATATTCATTTGGCAAATGCTTGGATTCCAACATGTTGCGCGCCATCTCTATGATGGTTCTATTCTTTATTTCTAGAGCATCGTTTTGTTGAGGTGTATACCGTGCAATGAATTTCTTTTGTATTCCATGGGTCTTGCAATAATTTATAAATTCATTTGAAACATATTCACCTTCTATGTTGGTCCTTAATATTTTGATGTGGTTTCCACTCTAGTTCTCCATCAGTGCCTTGAAATTTTGAAAGTAACCAAATGCATCAGATTTATGTTTTATAAAATATACCGATGTTTTTCTTGAGTAGTCATCAATAAAAGTTAGAAAATAATTGCATACACCAATGGATGATGTCTGCATTGGACCGCAAATATTAGAGTGCACAATTTCAAGTGGTGTGCTTTCTCTATATGACTTTCTGACTCGAAAAGTGTCTCTATGCTGCTTGCCAAAAATGCAACCTTCACAAAGCCTCTCTGGTCTTTCGATCAATGGAAATCCTTTCACCATATTATTTGTGTGTAGCAACTTCAAACCACCAAAATTTAGATGTCCAAATCTAAAATTCCACAACTAGGACTCATCCTAAACTTCTGTTTGAAATGTAGCCTGAAAATCACCATTGCCATTTTCTTTCTTATCGAAATACTTGACTACTTATTTACTTTTATCGTTGAATGCAACTCCTGTATTTGTCTTTGCTTTCATGTCTGGAACTGTCCTCAATGGAAACAAGTAATTGCTTGTCATTAGAACTTTTGCAATCAGCTGGTTGCTTGGACGAATGTATTTAATCACACAGTGATCATCTTCTATGTAGACTCTACAACCTTTCTATATCAGCTATCCATTGCTCAAAAAAAAAAATTCTAGACCTTCGACATGATCGAAATTAGGGATATACTTATTCTGCCACTTTTTGGTTAGAATACCAACAATACCTTTTCCCAAAACAGTGACTTGGACATTGTTTCCAAGTGTAAAGGTCAGTGCAAGAAGATGAGGGACCTTTTAGATGCAATCATACCTTTCAAAAACATGATCGCATTACTAAAAAATACAACGCTTTTCTGCTACATAGCACTTGCTATGGTTCAACACGAACTTGACATGTCATGGGACATGTAGGATAGGAAACCATATCATGTACGCAATATATAACTACAAAATGCGTACGCGATATGTAGTTATAAAACACGTACGCGATTTGTAAAACTAAAATTAATTTATATAGATAGTCCTGAAACCCGTGACCTATTCCACCCATCAGGAATGCAAAACCGATAGCAAATTGGAGCGTTTTGGAGCAAATTAGGTGACGTGGATTGTTGGAGGAGCCGATTTAGCAGGAGGGGCAGAAAATCCACTGGTGAATTATCATCTAATCAAGTAATTCAATCACCCATAGCATTATTTTGTGTCAATTTTAAACCTAGAATATTGTTTTTAATAGTATAAAACAACCAAATTTTGAATTATTTACCAAATTGGAAATAAACAAGTTACTAATTAAATTCACATCTCACTCAACCAAGATGAGTGAATAATTACAATGAATTCATTTTCAAGAACTAAAACATTCCTAATGCAACCAAAAATCGAAAAATTTAGAAATCCTCCCTTTATACAATGTATCCATCCACCTGAAACCCAAATTTCCAACCCTCAAAGGACATTTCCCCATGATACTATTTGAATAAATTTCCTCGGAAATGGCCATAACAAGATGAAATGCATGTGGACAAGCATGGATAGAAAAAATACATAAAAAATAAGTAAATTGGTTTCTCAAAATTTCATCACAATCATTTGTCCATGAACATAATCAAAATTTCATCACAAGTGTATGTGGTTATACATTGCCTCTCAGTTAAGCACCCTCAACTAAATGCCCAAACACATTAACAAAGTGCCTCTCGGGCCTGGCCTTTGAAACATAAAACAATGTATTACATAAGATCAACAATATATATATATATATATATATATATATATATATATAAAGACAAAGTTAAACTAGCAACTATGACTAGTTTTATTCCTTCCTCCAGTAAGTTTAGCAACCACCACCATTTTTCCACTAAAATATTTTCACTTGTTGGTTATAGCACCCACCTCATTTGTGTTTTGATTATACCCTCCTTGGAACTTTGCTCTTGTTTTGCGCATATGACTTACCCTCCATGCCCCTGGCCTTATCGTTGTGACAAAAAAAGTTGAAATATACGAACCTTCTCACTGTGATATCGAATTACAAGTCAACACATCCTGACACCCCCATACAACCCCGGTATTCATCGGAGGACTAGTGCTATTTAATTAAAGGCCATCACCTAAACTAAATAGAACTTGAATTCTGCTTCTTTTATCCTATAAACATAATAAATCAAATTAGAAACATGTGAGACCTTAGGTCTCCCTAAGATCCCTTAATCTAGCAAAGGCATAAATGACTTTACTCAAACAATCTATGCCCCTGTATCACTAGGTTTATCAACCATTTTTTAAAATAGCAAAAACAATGGGTAATATATTTCTACATGTTAAGTCTCTAAGCTAAATTACAACCAATTGTAGTCTAGTCCACAAATTCTCCATTGTTCCATGTAACTTTTGGTCAGTTTCCATGTTTATACAACAATGGAATTGGTGAACACCCATGAACTACCTAGATGCGTCGTGAGAGTGTTCCCAACAATGATCAAGTCAAATATATTTAGGGGATATGGTGGCAGCCCTGTATCTCCCCTTTTCTTGCCCCACATGTCCTAATAGTCCCTTGCCCCTTTCTTTTACATATCCAAGGGACGTAAAGGCCAAAACATGTCAAAATAGAACTCCTAAATTCAAATAAGTTTAAACCCAAGTGTGCATGGAAAAGTCACCAATGAGGGTTAAGAAGTGCCTTAACTTCTAGAAATAAGTTGAATGAAACTTATGATTTAATTGTTAAATGTTTAATTATAAGTTTTAAATGTATATAAGTGAATGCCATTAAATTGCTTACTTGAGTTCGATTTAATTTACATTTTCAATTTTGAAGAGACGTCATTATATACCATGTATATGTTTATATTGATTTTCTTATTGATGTTTTTATTGTAGTTGTGGCTATGGACACAAATGCTGAAATACTGATTGAGCTTGCCCACTTGAGAGGACTTGGTACTGCTTTTAGTGGTGGTGATAGGATTCGTCGTTCACTTGCATCCACTTTGGATACATTTGTTAAGACTGTTTCATTGTCAAGCAACATACTATATGATATTCCATAATATAGAAAAAGAAAAAGACAAGATTACACTAATTGATTGACTACAATGCAATAAAAAAGTTGAAAATTAACAAAGAGCATATATTTTCCTTGCCGATTTTCTTCCTCGGTTACATACATTCCTCATCCCCACAATGATCAATTCAATATAGTTTGTTTTTGTTTCTCTTCAATTACAATATTTCAAACCTTTAACTTGATTTCTAACTATTGATCCTTCAAGGTGCTTCAATCTTATTTCTCAATTGTTCATATTTCCCATCAAAACAATGATGAATGAGAAAATTTACTTTTGGTTCTTTTGAATAATAACCAGATGAAAGTTAAATAATAAATTGTTCCTCTAGCTGATTCTCTTGTACAACTATGTATATCCACCATCACCATGAAATGATATTGAAGCTTGATATATTATCATATGTACTCCTCAACCATGAATGATGTCCTCAATGTTGCGCCTGCATAAGAAAAATAATGATGGAGAATGTGTATTGTGAGTATTTCCACAGGAGGGCTCGTGCTCTTGAAAAAAAATGCGCGATAATCGAATTTTCGTAAAGACAGAATAAAGTTGCTCTCAGACAAAAACAATCCACTGTTTTTACAGTCCTAAAACGCACACATGTCATATAGAGTAAGAACGCATACACAATTTGTACAAGTAAAACGTGCACGCGATATGTTTAAGCAGAATTAATAGGTTAGGTTCATGGCTAAGGCAACGAATAAAATCATAAGAAAAGAAATGTTTTCTATGGTTAAAAACAAAGCAAATGTTTTTAGTGTTCCCTTCTTTTCATGCATATAAATGTTTCTCTGTATACCACCAATAATCCCTAGATACCTCTATTTCTTTCTAAATATACCTCCCTCATTCTCTCTACATCCCTCCGTATATGTTTCTTTCTCTCCCTTAATCCATCCCTCCCTCTCTCACTGTGATGATGATGATGAACATGATGATGGTGATAATGATGGTGATGATGATGATGAGCATGATGATGATGATGAAGATGACGATGATGATACTGATGGTGATGAAGACAATGATGATTATCATGATGGTGATGATGATGATGATGATGATGATGATGATGATGATGAAGATGAAGATGACAATGATGATGAAGATGATGATGACATCAACGATGATGATGATGAAGACGATGATGATCTGTTGATGAAGATGATGATGATGACGATGATCATGGTGATAACGATGATGATGAACATCATGGTGATGATGATAATGATGAAGAAGATCAACACGATTGTGATGAAGAATATGTTGATGATTATGATGGTTATGATGATGTTGATGATGATGATGATGGTCATGATGATGATGATGATGATCATGGTGATGAAGAAGATGATGATGAACATCATGATGATTGTGATAATGATGAACATGATGATGGTGATGATGATGATTATGATGATGGTCATGATGATGATGAACATGATGATGATGATGACGACGACGATGATGATGATGATAATGATGACGATCATGATGATGATGATGATTATCATGATGGTGGTGGTGGTGGTGATGATGATGATGATGATGATGATGATGAAGATGATGATGACGATGATGATGAAGATAATGATGATGTCAATGATGATGATGATGACATGATGATCATGATGACGACGACGACGACGATGAAGATGATGGTCACATCGATGATGATGATTTTGACCATGATGACGAAGACGATGATGATCTGTTGATGATGATGATGATGATGATGATGATGATCATAGTGATGAAGACAATGATGATGAACATCGTGATGATGATGATAATGATGAACATGATGATGATGATGATGATGATGGAGATAATGATGATCAACATGATGGTGATGAAGAAGAAGATGATGATTATGATGGTTATGATGATGTTGATGATGATGATCATGGTGATGATGATGATGATGATCATGGTGATGAAGATGATGATGATGAACATCATGATGATGATGTTAATGATGAACATGATGATGGCGATGATGATGAACATCATGATGGTGCTGATGATAATGAACATGATGATGATGATGAATATGATCATGATGATGATGATGATCATGGTGATGAAGAAAATGATGATGAACATGATGATGATGATGATAATGATCATGATGATGATCATGATTATGATGATCATGATCATGACGATGAAGATGATGATGATCAACATGATGATGATGATGATGGTTATGATTATGATGATTATAATGATAATGATGATAATGATGATGATGATTATGATGATTATGATGATGATGATGAGGGTCATAATGATGATTATCTTGATGATGATAATGATGATGATGATGATGATGATGATTAGGATCATGATGGTGAAGACGATGATGATGATGATGATGATGATGATGATGATGATGATGATGATCACGGTGATGAAGACGATGATGATGAACATGATCATGATGATGATGATTATGATTATGATGGTTATGATGATGATGATTATCATGATTATCATGATGATGATTATGATTATGATTATTATGATGATCATGATCATGATTAGTATTATGATGATTATGATGATGATGATGAGGGTCATGATGGTGAAGACAATGATGATGAAGATGGAGATGATGAACATTGTGATAATGAGGACGATGATGACGATGATGTTCATGATGATGAAGACGATGATGATTGACATGATGATGATGATGATGATGATGATGATGATGATGATCATGATCATGAAAATGGCGATGAAGATGATGGTGATGATGGTGATGATGATGATGACAATGAAGATGATGACGATGAAGATGACGATAATGATGATGCAGACGATGATGATGATGAGGGTCATGATGATGATAATGAAGAAGAAGAAGAAGATGATGATGATGAACATCATGATGATGAAGACAACGAAGATGGAGATTTTGATAATGATGATGATGATGATGATGGTCACGATGATGATGGTGATTATGATGATCATGAAGATGATGATGATGACAATCATTATGAACATCATGATGATGAAGACGGCGATGATGATGATGATGACAATGATGATCATGATGGTGAAGACGATGGTGATCAACATGATGATGATGATGATGATGATGATGATGAGGGTCATGATGGTGAAGACAATGATGATGAAGACACATGTTCCTTACTCAATATCCATTTATTCATGATGATCATGATGATGAAGAAGATGATGATGATGATGATGATCATTATGATGAAGACAATGATGATCAACATAATGATGATGAAAAAGAAGAAGATGATGATGATGATTAACATGATGATGATGAGGAAGAAGATGATGATTATCATGATGATGAAGACGATGATCATTAACATAATGATGATTATGAAGATGATGGCCATGATGGTGATGATGATGATGAAAATCATGGTGATGAATACAATGATGATGATTATGATAAGGGTCATGATGACGATGATGATTAGCATGATGATGATGATTATGAAGACCATGATGATAATGATAGTGATGATGAATGTCATGATAATGAGGATGATGATGATGATTTTCATGATGATGAAGATGATAATGATCAACATGATGATGATGATGAATAAGGTGATGAAGATGATCGACATGATGAAGATGATGGTGATGATGGTGACACCATCCATCTCTTTCTCTCTCTCTACATGTGTGAACCTGCACCTTTATGTAATGTCACCTTTTTGGAATTTTTTTTAAAATGCCCAATTTTCCAATTTTTTTCTCAATTTTGGCTCTTGACTAGTTTTGATGTCTAGACCTCCAAATTGACCCAAATGCTTCCAAAATTTCTTTAAAGGTACATGAATGATAAAATAAATTAAATATCATGCTCATGTATTTTTTTTGACATCCCAATTACATCTACAAACTTTTTTAATGTTCTGTTCAAAGTAGGAGCCTTTACTATCAAATTAGCGCTCTAATTCCCCCCCAGGTAATTGCCGAAAATGGCTTCACAAATGATTCCAAAGTCACTTGAATTTATTAACAGAGGCTGGTTATGTGTATGGGACCTTTTCAAAGTCTCATATGCATCATGGTTTAGTTTATAGAGTCTATTATGACTCTTTCCAAAACAAATTTCAAGTCACAATTTCGATCCTTGGGGGAAATGCACCAAATCTTCTCCCAATTCAATAAAAATGAGTAAAATGGATTCCAATGCTTAAGTACTGAACATGAGACTTGAAATACAAATTAATTACAGTCCATCCATCATACATTTATTAGATATACATTCCTCCATTTTAAATAATAAGCATTACCATGGCATATATCAAAATAGAGTGGAAATGGTCATTGTTTGCTCATTAAACGTCATTTTGACATAAAAATCTTGGGAATTTCGACTTGAAACTTTCTGAGAATGAATAATAGAGAATTATGAACTAATTCCAATCATAAATGGATAATGAAATTCTCTCCCAATTCGAAATCACCAGCATTACAATGGTTCACAACAAGATAGCAGGGAAATGACACTATTTCTTCATTGTTCAACATTTTCACATGAATTATTCTGGGTATTTCAACCTGAGAGTATTCTAAACGTGAAATACAGAGGATATACATCATAACATAAGATAATGGGCCTTATAATCTTCCCCAAAGATATCAATAGCTAACCCAAAGCCTAATCCCTCCATTGGCATGAATATGGTGTGAAAATTAGAAATAGTTGAGAGAGAGTGCTGCAATAGAAGAATCGACATGATTTTCCGCAGCTTACACCTGAAAATAAGACTCAATTAAATCTCCATGAAAGACCTGAGTGGCCTCTCCAAACACCAACTAGGATGGTAATCTTTCACTCTCAAAATTGGCTTAAGCAAGAAAACTAGTCATCCACTAGCTCTCACAATTTACAAATGAGCAAAAAACTTCTTCTCGTAGATGATCCCTATATTTTATAAAAATTATTGGTTTTATAAGGTTCCAAATCCATCCATAAACCAAATTAAAGTCGAATTGGTGTGTATTCTCATGCTATGCCATGTGGCCTCTCTCTTCACCTTCCCTCTTCTCCCAAATTTGAATAGGAGCCTCTTGGCCATCTCCAACTTCCAATTTCGGACTCGAAGATGCTCTATTCAAGCTTGAGATGTCAATATGTCAGTATCTCAGCCTTCATATCTGACTTGGGTCATAACTATCATAGAATCTCGATCATTGGTATCATAGCTGTCATAAATGTAAGGGGAATCTAGCCAAGTGTCCATGAAACTCCCATTTGGCTCTTCCTCTCCCATGTAAGTTACAATTCATCCCAATTTCAACCTATGAAGTATATTGATTAGTATATTAACCTCATAATCCATCCCAAAACATTATAATTCCCATAGATTCAAAATTACAAGAGAAGGATTCCATTTAACATATGAATTCTAGCTTGAGTGGGCCCCATAGTCTCCATGTGTCTCCATTCTCCATGGCCATTTAATTTTTCACTTGAATTCATTTAATTAACTCCATTAAATAAATATTTATTCCTTCTAGTTTCTAAAAACCATTTATTATCTCCCTTGTTAACTTCACAATGTTTCCACCCAACCTAGGGAACTAGTACGATTGATGGAATTTTTCCGCTATGCAATTATTTTAATGGGGACATTACAGTCCTCCCCACCCAATATTGCTTGTCCTCAAGCAATTTCAGATTTGGATGCTGCAAAATCTTCTCCTCTTCCCATGTGGAAATATTCACTTGGTAGATCTTTCCATTGCACCAAGTATTCTTTGATTGTTCTGCTCCTCAATCTTCTCTCCCTTGTCTTCAAAACTTTTTCTGGAATAAGTGTGAGATGTCCTTCATCATCCAAAGGAGGAAGTGTATCTGAGATGACAATTTTCTGACTAATAGATTTCTTGAGACAAGAAACATGAAACACATTATGAATTTTACTCCCTTCCAGAAGTTCCATCTCATATGCTACTTCTCCAATTTTTCGGATTACCTTGTAGGTACCATAGTATCTTATCTTTAGATTTTCTGATCCATTTATTTTGAGGGATGTTTGTTTGTATGGATGAAACCTCAAATACACTAAATCATCAACCTAAAAGGTCATTTCCTCTCTATGTTTATCGGCATATTGTTTTTGCTGATTTTAGGCAACCTACAAATTGTCTTTTAAAAGCTTTAACATTTCTTGGCCTTCTTCCACCCAATATGTAGATTTTGGAGCTCTAATACCACCAAATATCATATCAGAAAATGTAAGTTCATCATAACCATATAATTCTCTGAAAGGAGACATCCCTATTAACAAGTGAAAGGTGGTGTTGTAGCAAAACTCACCCAAGTGTAGCCATTTGTTCCAAGCTTTTTGTTGTTCTCCCACATAGTTTCAGAGGTACCCTTCCAACCTTTTATTCACCCTCTCTGTTTGTTTGTCAGTTTGTGGATGGTAGCTTGTACTTGGAGTCAATTTAGTTCCCACCAATCTGAAAAGTTCTTTCCAAACAACACTCATGAATCTACCATCTCTATCACTCACAATGCTCTTAGGGAGCCCATGCAATCTGAAGATTTCTTTGAAAACAATATCAACCACTTGTGCAGCACTAAAATAGGATGTAATAGAAAATAAATGAGCAAAATTAATCAATCTATCCACTACCACATATATGCAATCCTTTCCCAAATATTTGGGTAAAATGGTGATGAAATCCATTGATATACTGTCCCATTTTTGCTCCGGAATGGGAAATGGTTGTAATAAACCAGCAGGGTGTGCGAGTTCTGATTTTTTTTGCTCACATAACTTAAATTCATTGACATAATTCTTAACATATTCCTTCAACCCTTTCCAATAGAAACTTTGCCTTAGTTTCCTATAGGTTTTGAAGATCCCCGGATGACCTGCTAGTGGGGAATCATGTGCTTCATGCAAAACTTTGTACTTAAGCTTTGAATATCAAACCAAATAAATTCTTACCTTATAATATATCAAACCATTCAAAATTCTGTAGTTATCATCTCCTATGAGTCCATATAATACATCACAAGCAAACTTATCTTTTGCATATTCAACTAGTAGCATGTCTTTCCAATTTTTAGCAATTTCCATAAGAGAAAAAACAAGGTATTCAAGATAATGTATCTGCTACAATGTTATTCTTTCCTTTCACATATTGAATATAAAAATCATAAGCTTGGATATTGCTTACCCACTTTTGTTTCCTTTCATTTAGATCCTTTTGGGTAAGGAAGTGTCTTAGACTATTATGGTCAGTTTTCACCACAAACTTGTTTCCTACTAAGTATTATCAGAATTTGGCCAAGGCATGCATGATGGCCAAAATCTCTTTGTCATATATGGAGTAAATATTTTCATGAGGCTGCAAATTTCTGCTTTCAAAGGCTATAGGGTGTTGTCCTTGCTTTAGGACAGCCCCTACTCCTTCACGTAAGGCATCACATTCAACAACAAAAGGCTTAGAAAAATCAGGTAATGCAAGTATGGGACAACTACTCATTACATATTTCATTTTTTGGAAGGCAGTTTCAACCTATTCATTCCACTTGAAAGCATCCTTCTTAGTCAAATCAGTGAGTGGAGAAGTCAACTTGGAGAATCCTTTCACAAACTTCCTGTAGTATGTACATATTCCAATGAAGCCTCTTAATTCTGTGATGTTTTTTGGTGATGGCCATTCTAAGATAGCCCTGATATTTTCCATTTTCACTTTCACTCCATCTTGCCCAATAATGTTCCCAAGATATAATAGTTATTTCATCCCAAATTCACATTTAGACATCTTAGCATACAAATACTATTCTTGCAAAGTTTTCAATACAATCTCTAGGTGTTGCAAGTGCTCTTCCCAAGTTTTACTGTAAATAAGAATATCATCAGAGAAGACTAAAAAAAACCTTCTAATTTGCTTGCAAAATATTTTATTCATACATGCTTGAAATGTAGCTGGAGCATTAGTCAACCTAAATGGCATAACAAGAAACTCAAAGTGACCATAATGACATCGAAAAGCAGTCTTTTGCACATCTTCCTCCTTCATCCAAATTTGCTGATAACCGGATCTAAGGTCAATTTTGGAAAATTATTGAGCTCCAAATAGCTCATCCATGAGATCATCAATCCTAGTGATAAGATATCTATTTTTGATGGTCTTCTTGTTCAAAGCTCTAAATTCTATGCACATCATCAAAGTTCCATCTTTTTTCGTTACCAACACTATTGAAGAAGCATAAGGGATAGAGCTTGGTCTAATGAGTCCCAACTCTAAGAGTTCTTGAATGGCCTTCTCAATCTCATCTCTAAACTTCTTGGGATGTCTATAAGGTGGTATCTGAATGGGTGAAGTACCCTCCTCCAAAACAATGTTATGATCAACCCCCCTATCGGGTGGTCTACCATGTGGAAGATCTTTGAAACATTTTTCATATTTGTGCAAAAGTGTCTCTATCTCCTTTGGGTGTTTAAAAATTCTGATTTTTGGATTGGGAGAGGTGATATAACATTTCGCATCCCATTCAATATCACCATTCCTCAATATAGATCTCATACTATTGCAATTTACTACCTGTTTTGGGTAAGTGTGTCGCCCTCTCACAACCCTTAGTTCCCCTGTTGAATCTTGAAATTTCATTTCAGGAATTTGATAATTTACTGAATACTCTCCTATAGAATACAACCATTACACTCCCAATACTATATTAGTATCAGCAACATCAACCACATAAAAACTATCAACAAAAGTATAGTTACCTATGGTGACTTGCATCTTTGGAACCCATGTTTTGCATTGCATGGTGTTGTGACCTAGAATGACAACTGTGAAGCCATTGAATGGTTCATTTGGTATTCTTATTTTCTCCACCATCTCTGCATCAATGAAATTATGTGTAGCTCCTCCATATACCAAAACTAAAACTCTTTGTCCCAATACCACACCCTTGCATCGGATTGTGTGATAGTGAGGAACTCCCAAAAGTACTGCCATTCTTGCTTTGTCCGGTGAAGGCTAATTTTATTCTTGTATTTCTTCTTTAGGTGCTGTCTCATATGCCTCCTATTGATCTGAAGTGTGCCCCTGTTCATCCATACCCCCTTCATACCCATCATTATCATAAGATACTTCTATGTATTGAGCTTGTCCTTTAGCACATTTATGCCTCGGTGCCCATGGTTGGAAGCATGTGAAGCACAATTTTTTCCTTCGAAGTTCATCCTTCTTTTGTTCTTCTTTATTATTATTTTCCAATGTATCCTTTTGCCAAAAATTTTTATCAGGTGCATCCTTTTTCCAAGTCTTTCTTTCAAATTTGAATTTAGGCTTGGGAGGAAATCTTGTTCTATGAAGCACATTTTGAAGATCTCTATTCAAGCTCATTGCATCATTTAAGTTAGTAGGCTTGTGGGATTTGAACAAACCTTTTAAGGGCTCTACCAAACTTTCAATGAAATGCAATACTAACCCTCCAATAGATACATCAGCCACCTTAGCTGATTGTTA
Organism: Pseudotsuga menziesii; assembly: GCA_001517045.1. Taxonomy (NCBI): domain Eukaryota; kingdom Viridiplantae; phylum Streptophyta; class Pinopsida; order Pinales; family Pinaceae; genus Pseudotsuga; species Pseudotsuga menziesii. The sequence continues at coordinate 539,584 of LPNX010967900.1, read as the reverse complement.
GGGTTAACCTTGCCTTGAGATCAAGTCAAAGGTGGTTAGGTCTAGCACATGGTTTGGGCACATGGTTTGTTGTAGCCCATGGTATTGCATGTGTTAACCTTGAATTGAGATCGAGTCAAAGGTGGTTAGGTCTAGCACATGGTTTGGGCACATGGTTTGTTATAGCCCATGGTATTGTCCCATGGTATTGCATGTGATTAAGCCCTTTATAAGGCTTGAGGAGGCTCCATTGTAATTGTATTGGATATGTGTACTGTATTGTACTAGATGTGGGCATTGTATTGTACTGGAAGAGAGACTGTGAGAGCATGAAGAGGAAGTGCAGCAGTTTTGCTGCAGGGTGTATCCCTTCATCTTTCTGGACTGCAATAAAAGGACTAGCAAATTTCTTTGTGGACGTAGCCCATTGTTTGGGTGAACCACGTTATATTTATGTCTCTTTTTACCATTTTAATTTGTTTTTCATCTTGTTTATTGATTTAACTGTATATCTGTTATTGCTCTACGGTCCTATTTTTCTAACAATTGGTATCAGAGCCAAAATGTCTATTTGGTTTGTAAAATTGCAGGAAAGAAGGGTTCCTGGTTCGAGTGGGAGCAATGGTGGAAGAAGAAAAGTTTAGGGTCGAGAAATTTAATGGCCAAAACTATCAGTTATGGAAGATGCAAATGGAGGACTATCTGTACCAGAAAGATCTGTACCTGCCATTGGGAGGAAAAGCAAAATAGCCAGCGGCTATGAAGGACGAAGAATGGGAGGTTGTTGATAGAAAGGAACTAGGAACAATATGGCTATTCCTGGATTCATCGGTGGCCTTCAATATTTTGAAAGAAATAACAACAGAGGGTGTGATGAGCACATTGAGTAAGCTCTACGAAAAACCCTCAGCTTCTAACAAGGTATTTTTAATGAAGCGTTTATTTAATATGAAGATGTCAGAAAGTGGATCTGTTGCTAACCATTTAAATGAGTTTAATACACTTACCAGTCAGTTAAGTTCTGTAAAAGTGAACTTTGATGATGAGGTTAGGGCTCTTCTAATCTTGTGCTCATTGCCAGAAAGCTGGAATAGCTTGGTCATGGTTGTAAGTAACTTTGTCCCTAGTTCAAGCACTCTTAAGTTTGATGATGTTGTTAGTGTTATTGTTAGCGAGGAAATGCAAAGGAAAAGCACAGGTGAGACATCAGGTAATGCATTGACCATGGAGAGCAGAGGGAGACAAAAAGAGAGAGGAAGGAGCTCAGGAAATTGTGGCAAGTCTAAAAAGGGAAGATCCAAGTCCATATTTAGAAAAATAGAATGCTGGAACTGCGGTAAGAAAGGAAATCTAAAGAAAGACTGCATAGCACCAAATAAGAAAGGTGAGAGGTAGCAAGAGACTACCCAGGAAGCTAATGTAGCAGGTGATGTGTTACAAGATGATTTGATTCTTGAATTAGATAATACTAGTGATTACTGGATAGTAGATTCAGTGGCTTCATGTTATGCTACACCCCATAGGAAATTCTTTTATGATTATGTTCAAGGTGATTTTGGGCATGTGTTATTGGGGGATGACGAACCATGTAAAATTGTTGGAAAGGGTAAGGTATAAATCAAATTAAATAATGGAAATGACTGGTTGCTAAAGGATGTAAGGCACATCCCTGCTATGAAAAGAAAGCTGATCTCAACAGGGAAGTTGGGAGATGGAGGTTGTTTGTCTACGTTTGGAGAAACGTGGTGGAAGGTTACTAAAGGATCAATGGTAATTGCAAAAGGAGATAGGTTAGGTACGTTATATTTATGTCCTCATAACACTGATTATTCTATTTCTGTAGCTTCCACAGAAACAGGTGCAGCATTATGGCATCATAGGCTTGGCCACATGAGTGAGAAGGGGATGCAGATTCTCCACTCAAGGAAACTGCTTCCAGATATGAAGCAGGTAAGTTTGGAATTTTGTGAGAATTGTGTTTATGGAAAACAGAAGAGGGTTAGATTTCTCAAGGTTGGGAAACAAAAGAAGAGTGAAAAGTTAGAGCTTGTCCATACAGATGTATGGGGACCAGTTCAGGTACAATCTCTTGGTGGCTCTTATTATTATGTTACTTTTATTGATGATGGAACTAGAAAAACTTGGGTTTATTGCAATAGATAGAAATATGATTTGTTTGATACTTTTAAGAAGTGGAAAGATTTGGATGAGAATGAAATAGGAAAAAGGTTGAAATGTCTCAGATCTGATAATGGAGGCGAGTACTGCAGCAAGGAGTTTGATAGTTACTGTTCACACAATGGGATTCGTAGAGAGAAGACAGTCCCTGGAACACACCAAGAAAATGGTGTGTCAAAAAGGATGAACAGAACGATCATGGAGTGTGCAAGGTGTATGAGATTGCATGCAGAGTTGCCCTTACAGTTTTGGGCTGATTATGTAAACATAGTTATTTATTTAATAAACAGAGGGCCTTCAAGTGCTTTGGATGGTGGCACTCCAGAGGAGGCATGGACAGGTAAACAGGTAAAATACTCATTTCTGAGAACTTTTGGTTGTGAAGCATTTGTCCATATTGATAAATATGATAGAACAAAGCTTGAGGCTAAATCCAAGAAATGTATTTTTATTGGATCCGGGGTTGATGATTTTGGTTTTCACTTATGGGATCTTAAAAATCGCAAAATCATTAGGAGTATAGATGTAGTATTCAATGAAAAGGTCATGTACAAATATCAGTTGCAGGAAAAGAAAGAAGAAAAGGAAAACACAGAGTACACAGTGCTTGATGAAATCAAAGAAAATGAAGTTCCAAAAGCACCAGAAAATCAAGAGCATTAGCAGGTACCGAAAACTCCTGCAACTATAAGAAGGTCTACCAGGTTAAGTAGACCCCCTGAACAATTCTCTCCTTCACTATATTATTTATTGATTACTGATTCTGGTGAGCCAGAATGTTTTGAAGAAGCAATGCAGGTAGAAACTAGAAAGAAGTGGGAGCAAGGCATGGATGAGGAGATGGAATCATTGGTAAGAAACCAGACTTGGGATCTGGTTAAGTTGCCTGCAGGAAAAAGGGTATTGCAGAATAAATGGGTTTACAGGTCAAAGGAAGAAGATGGAGGAAAGAAGTGGTACAAGGTTAGACTTGTTGTAAAGGGGTTTGCACAAAAGAAAGGTATAGACTTTGATGAAATATTTTCTCTTGTTGTTAAAATGACTTCAATTAGAACTATTTGAAGTCTAGTGGCGGTAGAAGATTTGCATCTTGAACAATTAGATGTAAAAACAGCCTTTCTCCATGGGGATTTGGAGGAAGAGATTTATATGTAGCAGCCACAAGGGTATGAGGTCAAAGGGAAGGAGAATTTGGTTTGCAGGTTGAAGAAGAGCTTGTATGGCCTGAAGTAAGCTCCAAGGAAGTGGTATTTAAAATTTGATAAGTTTATGATAGAACAAGGTTATGATAGATGTCATTCTTACCAGTGTGTTTATTTCAAGAGGATAGATAACGGAAGATATATTATCTTGTTATTATATGTGGATGACATGCTTATTGTAGGGTCTAACATGCAGGATATAAATGTGCTCAAAAGAAAACTAGCTAAATCATTTGCGATGAAGGATTTGGGTGTTGCAAAGCAAATCCTTGGTATGAGAATAACAAGAGAGAGGAAAAATTGCAAATTGACATTGTCTCAAGGTGAGTACATAGAAAAGGTGTTGCAGAGGTTTAGAATGCAGAATGCAAAACCAGTCATTACACCTTTGGCAAGCCATTTCAAACTAAGCAAGCATATGTGTCCAGAGACATAGGAAGAGATAGATTACATGTCCAAGATTCCCTATTCATTAGCAATTGGGAGCTTGATGTATGCCATGGTGTGCACAAGACTAGATATTGCACATGCAGTGGGAGTTGTGAGCAGGTATATGAATAATCCAGGTAAAGAGCATTGGAAAGCAGTACAGTGGATTCTCAGGTATTTGAGAGGTACCACTTCTCATGCATTATGTTTTGGAGGTTTAGACACTGTTCTACAGGGATATGTTGATGCAGATATGGATGGTGATAAAGACAGTGGGAGAAGCACCACAGGGTATGTGTTCATTGTAGGTGGAGCAGCAGTAAGTTGGATTTCAAAACTGCAACAGGTTGTTGCACTTTCAACGATGGAAGCAGAGTATGTTGCTACTACAGAGGCTAGTAAGGAGATGATTTGGTTGCAGAGGTTTGTGGAAGAATTGGGTAAGAAATAGGAGAATAGTAGGTTGTACAGTGATAGCTAGAGTGCCATTCATCTTGCAAAGAACTCAATTTTTCATTCAAGGACCAAACATATAGAACTCAAGTACCACTTCATAAGATCTGTTCTAGATGAAGAACTGTTAAAATTGGAAAAGATACACACTAGCCAGAATCCTGCAGACATGTTGACAAAGGGAGTAACCAGAGAGAAACTGAGTTCTTGCTCAGTTTCTGTTGGGCTTAAAGCATGAAGGTGAAAAGAAGAAATTTACCAAGTCCAAGGTCCAGCAAGTTCAGCAGCGGTAGAGTTGCTGTGTTTAGTCAGTATGAAGGCACATGAAAAAAATGTAATGGAGCGGTTTGCATGTAAATGGTAATATGGTTGTAATACCTGGTAAGGCATGCATACCCCTGGTAACTCACCAGTAAAGTCAGCAGATAGACCTAGGTGATAGGGGGGTGTATGTAAGATTCCTCGGTAAATACTTGAGGGGAGTTGGTGATTACACCAAGTAAAGTTTAAAGGGGGGATTGTTAGGGTTAACCTTGACTTGAGATCAATTCAAAGGTGGTTAGGTTTAGCACATGGTTTGGGAACATGGTTTGTTGTATCCCATGGTATTGTCCCATGGTATTGCATGTGTTAACCTTGACTTGAGATCGAGTCAAATGTGGTTAGGTCTAGCACATGGTTTGGGCACATGGTTTTTTTTAGCCCATGGTATTGTCCCATGGTATTGCATGTGATTAAGCCTTTATAAGGCTTGAGGAGGCTCCATTGTAATTATACTGGATATGTGTATTGTATTGTATTGGATGTGGGCATTGTATTGTACTGGAAGAGAGACTGTGAGAGCATGAAAAGGAAGTGCAGCAGTTTCACTGTAGGGTGTATCCCTTCATCTTTCTGGACTGCAATAAAAGGACTTGCGAATTTCTTTGTGGACGTAGCCCATCGTTTGGGTGAACCATGTTATACCTGTGTCTCTCTGTATTGTTTTAATTTGTTTTGCATCTTGTTTATTGATTTAACTGTATATTTGTTATTGCTGTGCGGTCCTATTTTCTAACACTAATAATCTTTGGAATTCCAAAATATATTCAATAGGAGTCCCTACCTACTTCAATTGTGCTAGTTCTTTGAAAGACAAATCTGGATCTTTTTGCTCAAACCTTTCTAATAACCTGTCAATAAATTGCCCATATGTTTTAACCTAATCATGACCCAAAGTTTTCAATCCATGGAACTACTATTCATTGGCACCTCCATCCAAGTGAAAAATAGCCATTTTTAAATCATCTTCTTCACCATTGGATTCAACTGAAAACACACATCCAATTTTTGCACCCAAGTGTTAGCAAAACTTTGAGATGAACCATCAAATGTAGGAAGTGGCACTTTACCTATGGCACAATTCAATTCTTTGTTTTGATGCCGAGACTTATTGTCCTCCTTTTTTTTGAATTTTTTTCCATGGTGAAGTACTGCTCAAATGTTATACTCCTCCTACACTCTTCATCCAATTTAGCCCATTCTTTTGTTATTGTATCAATTTTAAATTCAATGCTAGTATCTTCTTTGGGAATAACAAATTTAGGTGCAGTAGGCCTTGGTGTGCTCTGAAATTCATGGGGTCTATTATGGGGTCTTGTTCTTGAGAAAATTTGCTCACCCATTGTCTTCTTTTCTTCTGAGTGTGGACTACTGCTATCTTCCATTAATCCCAATTTGCTTCCAAATTGCCTAGCCAACAATTCGAATCCTTTCATAAGCTGCTGGTTCATGTTCTCGGTTGTCATCAAAGAGAGGTTGTATGAGTTTAATGTATTCAATATTTTCATGGTCAGTGGGTCCCTTCCTCTCACTAGTCATAGTTTTAGCAAAATGTACCTCTTCTTCTACTACTTCTTCTCCTCCAACAAAAACACCTTCAAAATTTAGGATATAAGGGTGGTGGTTTATTGATTTGAATCCTTGTTACTACCATCAGTTTCCAATACCATGCTCTGATACCACTTGTAATTTCCCCTTTTTGGATTTTTTTTTTAAATGCTCAATTTTTGCTCTTGACTAGTTTTGATGTCTAGACCTCCAAATTGACCCAAATGCTTCCAAATTTTATTTGAAGGTAAATGAATGATAATATAGCTTAAATATCATTCTTATGTATGTTTTTTGACCTCCCAATTACATCTACAAACTTGTTTAATGTTCTTTTCAAAGTAGGAGCCTTTACTAGCAAATTGGGGCTCAAATTCTCCCCTAGGTAATTGCCAAAAATGACTTTACAAATGATCCCAAAGTCACTTGAATTTATTAACATAGGGTGGTTATGTCTAAGGAACCTTTTCAAAGTTGCATATGCATCATGGTTCAGTTTATACATTCTATTATGACTCTTTCCTAAACAACTCGCAAGTCACAATTTCGACCCTTGGGAAAAATGCACCAAATCTTTTCCCAATGCAATAAAAATGATTAAAATGGATTACAATGCTTAAGTACTGAACATGAGACTTGAAATACACATTAATTACAGTCCATCCATCATAAATTTATTATATATACATTCCTCCATTCAAAATAATAAGCATTACCATGGGATATATCAAAATAGAGTGGAAATGGTCATTGTTTGCTCATTAAAAGTCATTTTGACATACAAATATTGGGAATTTTGACTTGAAATTTTTTGAGAATGAATAACAGAGAAAAATGGACTAATTCTAATCATAAATGGACAATGAAAGGCTCTCCCAATTCAAAATAATTAGCATTACAATGGTTCACAATAAGATAGTGGGGAAATGAGACTATTTCATCACTGTTCAACATTTTTAGATGAATTCTTTTGTGTATTTCGACCTGAGAGTATTCTGAACATGAAATACAGAGGATATACATCATAACATAAGATAATGGGCATTATAATCTTCCCCAAAGAGATCAATAGCTCACCCAAAGCGCAATCCCTCCATTGGCATGAATATGGTGTGAAAACTAGAAATAGTTGAGAGACAGTGCTGCAATAGAAGAATCCACATGATATCATGTAGCTTACACCTGGAAATAAGACTCCATTAAAGCTCCATGAAAGACCTGAGTGTCCTCTCCAAAAACCAACTAGGATGGGAGTCTTTCACCCTCGAAATTGGCTTAAGCAAGAAAACTAGTCATCCACTAGCTCTCACAATTCACAAATGACAATTTCAGAAATGAGCAAAAAATTTCTTCTCATGGATGATCCCTACATTTTATAAACATTATTGGTATTCTAAGGTTCCAAATCCATCCTTAAATCAACCCCAAGTCGAATTGGTGTGGCTTCTCATGCTATGCCATGTGGCCTCTCTTTTCACCTTCTCTCTTCTCCCAAATTTGAGTAGGAGCCTCTTGGCCTTCTCCAACTCCCAATTTCGACCTCCAAGATGCTCTATTTAGGCCTGACATGTTAGTATGTCAGTATGTTAGCCTTCAAATCTAACTTGGGTCATAACTATCATAAAATATTCATCATTGGTGTCATAGCTATCATAAATGTAAGGAGAATCTAGCCAAGTGTCCATGAAACTCCCATTTTTTTCTTCCTCTCCCATGTAAGTTACAATCCATCCCAATTTCGACCTATGAAGTATATTGACAAGTATATTAACCTCATAATCCATCCTAAAACATTAGGCTTCCCATAGATTCAAAATTACAAGAGGAGGATTCCATTTAACATATAAATTTTGGCTTGAGTGGGCCCCATAGTTTCCATGTGTCTCCATTCTCCATAGCCATTTAATTTTTCACTTACATTCATTTAATTAACTCTATTAAATAAATATTTATTTTTTCTAAGGTCTAAACACCATTTATTAGTTCCCTTATTAACTTCCCGGTGTTTCCACCCAACCTATGGAACTAGTAGGATTGATGGAATTTCCCCGCTATGCAATTATTGAATGGGGACATTACACTTTCTCTCCTTGTGTCAGTGCCCCCATCACCCCTCACACATACACACCTTCTATCACTCCCTCAATATCTATTTCCTTCATTCTATCTTCATCTCTCCCTCAGCCCCCCTCCTCCCTCTTTATCTTATTCTCTCTCACACTCTCTCCATGTCATTCTCTCTCTCTCTCTCTCTCTCTCTCTCTCTCTCTCTCTTCTTCTTCTTGTATGTTTTCTACTTATCCCTTCTCCTCAACCCCCTACCTCATTATCACCCCGATTATATTTTTATCGCATCACGTTCCCATCTCTTCAATTTCCCCCTCCTTCGCCTCTCTCCTCCAACACATCCTATTCCTCCTCTAATACTCCATATCCACTTTTCCATTCACCAATCATCTATCTCATCAAACCATCACCCGCTTCCTCCCCTTCACCTTATCCTCCTTTCTCCACTCAAATTTACAACATCTCACTAGGACCTTGATCATTCCCAACCCCCTCTCAACTAGTAACCATCCCCACTAGAACTTCCAACATCTTCCTAGGCCTTTGACCCTTCCCCACCCCCTCTAAACTATTATGCATACATTTGATATATTACACATAGTGATAGATTTTTAGCTCTACAACACGTGTTTGGGTCTTATACTTACACAATGTGCTCGCATTTTATAGTTATATAACATGCACGTATTTTATAGCTATATAATGTCCTCACGTTTTATAGTTATATAACGCGTGTGCGTTTATAAATTTTACAAGGCGGGAAATGTAATTTGAATTTAAACATGTCAATTCACTTGCTCGCATGTCGCCAATAGTCCTATTTGTATGGTTTGGAATTTGCTTTGGTAATATCAAACCTGTGCTATGGTACATGATAAACCATAGCTAATTAGGCATTTCCCCAATTTTCCGAATAAGTCGTCGTTTATACACTCGTTACAGTATGCTACGCATAGTCAATTTTGACGAAATCTTAAACGTAAATAGCATTTTTTTTGCGGATTCTAAATATGTATTTTTTATTAAAAATATTATATTTTCCTATTTGTTTTCAATTTTTATTATGTCCTAACTCTTTAACTCAAAATACATGTCGTTAGTGTTATTCCCATAAATTTTTCAATTCGTAATCGTTTTAATAAACAATTATATGGTGCACTAGAAGACACTGGCATCTATATTCTGTAAAAAACCCATTTCATGATTATTTCATTAAGACCCTCAAAGGCTGCACCCACAAAAGACGTACCATTTGCAGAATAGTGAACACTTCACTCTTGTGAGGATGATCAAAAGAGACTAAACTGATATGGACTCTGTCAAAGTCGACTGAGCTCTGGTACGACTTTTTGCGAGTAATTACTTTTTTCCAACAAGTGGGAACTCTATTGAGTTGAACCTCTGGTTATAGCTATTATAGGAGCTCAACCTATGATTCTAGAAGTAACGTCTATTGAGGCTGTATGTATCTCAACATACTATAGCAATCCTTAATTAACCATGCAGGGTCTATACGCAATGGTATTAATAAGTTGTGATCCGTTAACCATGCCACATAGTCCGCACTTGAACTGATATAACCTAGTATTAAGTAACGTGTAAAGTGGTGTTAGATATTACAGTAATATAAACTAGTAATAACAGTTAGCGTGTTGCACTACAACTGTTAAATATTAGTCTTGCTGATGCACGAGTTGATTAATACTCTGAACATGCTAGCTTGTACGAGATTAAAGGCAACAATGATTTTTATTCTTTCCTCTACGCATATGCTTGTGTAATTTAGCCATCAGAATAATTTATGAAGTGAATCTAATTATGATGGCTCAGATTCACTAGGTTTAGTATTACATTATAGCTGTAATCACAAGCTGCTTGGTATAACATGTAATTATCCCTGGAGTATAAGCTCGTAACCAGATAAAATGTTAAGGCCATATCAATCAATGGTTACTAGAATAAGTACCTGGTACAAAGTATCTCGTAAGCACCACGGTTTAAGCTTATGAGGATTAATGCTTATGAGGTATATTAATCATCTGGGTAATTGTTGTTAACCAACTATTTCATGCATAGATAGGATGAATACAAATAACACAAGTTTGAGTAGCATTAATTCTACTTAGCCTGTTCCACATACCTGGTAAGTTTTTTTATTACACTGGACAACTTGTGCAGCTTGTTACCTGCTTACTAGGTGTAGTAAAGGCAATATCAAACGCGAAGCTGTAAATACTACTTTGTTCTACTTAATATGGCAATCCATTTATAGTAGAATATTTAAATAAAAAAATAACTCTAAAAAACATAAATAAGTTGTTTTTCCTGCCCTTTACCCTCTATGTGAAAACGACCAAATATAAAAATGATAATATATTAATGTAACACAAATGAAATATGAGAATAAACATACTCTTAAGAAATACATAAACAAAATAAATCTCGCATTTAAGCATTTTTATTCGTCAAACATAAAGATCCAAACGCTTTCTCTTTCGTGTAATATTTAATAAAAACTTTTTATAAATACCTTCTCTTCCATCTTATAAAGTTGACTTACATATGCTATAATGTCTTTTTCATGTACTATCTTGCATATCGCTGAATTATTGGTATTTGGCTTATTCCAATATTTAATTGAGTGATTGATTTTCATTCATATTTGATTGATTGAGATTTTTTTCATCATATCAATTTTTATTGCTACTTAATTAGTAAAGTTGACTTACATATGCTATAATGTATTCTTCATGTGCTATATTGTATATCGCTGAATTATTGGTGTTTGGCTCATTCTAATATTTAATTGATTGATTGATGTACATTCATATTTAATTGATTGGCATTTTTTTCATTATATCAATTTCTATTGCTACTTAATTAATGTCATCTTCATGTTCCAATTCATACAAACTATTACGATGTTTTAAATTAAAAATTTATTTTACCTTTCAAAATATTTATATCTATGGTGAGTCGTGACCAATCCTAAGGTGAGCAAACAATAAATATTACTAACATGAAGTTTGGTAACTTGATTCCCTCTCCCATTTGTCAAGTGTTCCCGCTATGGAGATCTTTCTATTATTGCCCGTGGCTTGCAGAGTGGCTTGTGTGCACATGTTGCAGCTTATTTTGTTCGGTAATATTTATTAATTAACATTATTTATGGCTTGGTATATGGTTATTCAATTAATAAAACTAATAATTTAAATTTATTTAAAGTTAATTACAAGAGATTTGTTTAAGTGTTATTATATTTAATTTCTTTCAATTTAGGAAAGATGAGTTGAGAGAATATCTTAACAATCTCCAATAATTCTAACAAATCTCATAAAAAATTCACTAATAGAACCATATCTCAAACCAAATCTAAATGTAGAATCATTATTTCTAACAGTTTCTTTTAATACTTACATTACAAAACAGAATTACAAAACATAAAATACATTATTAAATCTTGTCTTTTACACCATTTGAAAACTCCGTTTTAAGCTATTATATCCAAAAGTTAATGATAAAAAATATCTTTACAAACACTTAAAATATGAAAAAAATAACCTGTAATTTAAGCTCTCGGAACACAACAAATCACATCAACTTAACCTTATTAATTAAGAACAACCTTTAACTAATGCCCATAAGAATAACTCAGGATAAGACTTAATTGGCCAGTTTTTTTTTATTATGTATCATTTGATTTTTTATTTTGGTTCGTCAAAATATAATTTCACAAACAACTAATAATATCTTAATAACATTCCAGCCAAGCCAAGCCTAATAGCAGACATGATGGTACAGCCGATGTGACAATGATCATTTTCTTTCGTACGCAGAGATAATCTCTTTACTCAAAGTGCAAAGTGCATTAATAGGGATCCGTCAACGAAAGGTTAAGAAGAAGATATAGCCAATATCTCGTCGACAAGTATTAGATTTTTCAACGGATTTGATGAGTTAGTGGCGAGCTAGAAAACGACATCCACCAGCTCTGACAAACATAAAATATAACGTCATTGTGTGTCAACCAGCATTTATGTGATGTCATCTAAAAAGCAACTGTTTGTGACTCTCGTGCAAAATTGTGAGGTATGATGACTTATAAATAAGAAGTGAACCTCCAGAGAACAAGTCTGTTATCTATAATGTATATTGCGTAGAAAATTCATTCAAAAAGGTGGAAGATTTTACATATATATATAGTTCACAACGGAGAGGAGAAGATTTTTGAGGAAATCTATTTGGTTCCTAAACTTAATTCAATGCAGACATCAAGTAAGATTTTTACATATATTTAAGAAATGAACCTGGCGAGAACAAGTCTGTTATCTATAATGTATATTGTTTAGAAAAATCATTCAAAGAAAAGGAAGATTAAATATATATGGTTCACAATGGAGAGGAGAAGAATTTTGAGGAAACCTATTTGATTCCTAACCTTAACCTTAATTCAATGGAGACATCAAATATGATATTTACATATGTCTAAGAAATGAATCTCTAGAGAATATAAATTCATTCAAAGAGGTGGAAGATTATATATATATGGTTCACACTCTAGAGGGGAAGAATTTTGAGGAAACCTATCTGATTCCTAACTGTAATTCAATGGAGACATCAAGTAAGATCTTTACATATATCTATGATAAATTCTTTTTATCCACATAAAGTAATATAATTTATTTTTTTAAATATTTTAATTTTTAATTTTTTTTAATTTATTGGAAATTATTAATATTTTCTTTTAATATTAAATAAATTTCACTAAATTTTATAGATATTTATTTATTTTTAATTATTAAATGCTATAATGTTCTCATATTTATTTTTTATGATAATATCTTATTTTTGTATTTATTTTTTATAAAAATAATTATTAAAAGAAGCTTCCTCTTAATATTTTGTTATTTGAGATTAGTTGATAGTTAAAATGTCTAAAGAGATATTTTTGAACTTTGAGATTAAGATTAATCACCTAGTCATGATATATTGATTTTCTTTTATATGTGCTAATTCATTATTGAGTCATAACTTAGCCTTTAATTTAGATGTATTTATTTTGTTAATATTTTCATTGTTCTTCATAGTGACCTCTTCCTCAACTCCCTAATGATTTAGTCAAGTCATTGTATCTTTATACCAACCTCTTTTGAGCCACATGTTGTATTGACTAGAGTATGAAGCAATATTAGAAACTCTATTCTCTCCCATCTTGTTTATCTTGTTCTTATACACTAGGTACCTAGTGATAGCTATGCTCTCAAGATGATAGAAACTAGCTTTTATGATGATGATAGATTATAATGTATTTCCTCTAATTTTAACATTATATGTTATAAAGTTCTTTTTGATTTGCTCCATCTTCTCTAGAGATAACATGAGGAGAGTGATGATAGTCTCAAAGATGAGTTTTAGCCAAAAGACTAATGATTAAGAATGCTTTTAAAGTTGATAATAAGCATTCCACCCTAAATTAATCCATTTCTCAATGCTATAATTCTAATTAAGGTTGTAATGAATATAAATTCTAAGATATTGGTTAGAAGTAATGTCCTCCAAGTTATTGTTGTCATTCATGAAATTAGCATAAGTAATCTTTTTTGGATTTTATTATGATGATCTTTTGTTCACTCTCCATTAATCATTTTTCTCAATACTATAACTTATAGTTAGAATTAAGGTTATAATTTGAATATCAATTCTAAGATATTTGTATGAATTCACTTTCTCCAAGTAGTTTTTGTCATACATGAAATCAACATAAGTAATCTTTTTGGATTTGATTATCATAACTTTTAATTCACCGTCCATTAATCATTTTCCTCAATGCTATAGTTTATAGTTCTATTTAAGATTGTAATAAATATAGATCATGATATATTTGTCTCAAGTCTTTTCCTCTAAAAAGCTATTGTCATACACGAAATTAGCATAAATAATATTTTTAAATTTGATTATCATAAATCTTTATTTTATCAATGTTAAAAGTTATAAAAACTATACTTTACATATTTATAAAAAAAGAATTAAGACTTATAACATAGCATTAAGTAATGCTGAAATTTTAACATATAATCATTCATGATTTATTTATTTATAAAACAAAGTCTTTAACTTTAAATTAAAAATTAATTTGTAAAAAACTATTTAAATAGTTCTTAAATAAAGAATTAACTTCTATTTAAAAAATAAATTAAATATTTGAAAAGTAATCACAACCTAGATATAACATTTTCAATGAAATAAATGATGAACACCTCCCATAGCCATCGTATCCAGCACACCTATCGATACAGTCGCCAGAAATGCCAAATACTGAAATAACTTCACAACCACCACTCGATCTCATAGTAGGTTTATAAAGAACCCGTTCTCATAGCCCAAGCAGCAAAATTCCAAACCAGCCAGACTTAAAAGAATGATTTTCCACTGTTATCAAACAGCCGCAAAAAACAATCATCATAAATCCCCGGCAAGCAACATGTATAGTGACTATCTCTGTCAAACAAAACTCCCCGAATATCTTTTCAGGGAGAGCAATATAGTAGCATGTTTAATATATTTGTTTTTATTAAAAATTATAGTTTTTAGTATCAATTTTTTAAAAATCAGTATTTAAAAGAGATTTATCAAACATTGACAGCCATTAAATCTTCTTAAAGTGCAANATATATATATATATATATATATATATATATATATATATGCAATTCTAAATAATTTAAATTTGATTTAACTCAAAAAAATTATTTTTAATAATATTTTATTATATTTTATAAAAAGTAAATATATGATTAACACAAAAAAAGTTAAACATCTTTTTTTCTACTAAAGTATAAAATACACCTCTTAGATGCAATAAAAAAAAACTTTTGTTTAAACCAACAAGCCCACTATTTTCAGCAATACACTATTCACACATATCATTCACCTTAAACTAGATCCCACTTTACCACCCAATAAATCATTCGATGCAACGTAATTTTCTTCCTAACTTGTGTTGACCACCAAAACCAACTAGGTGGACAACGATGTACCATGCACATGTTGGATGTGCCTTGAAGTTAAGAATGAAGTACTTAATGATTATATCAAGCGAGGCAACTCTTCTTCTTTTCTTCTCTCTATGAAATTTCTGCCCCCGGATTTTGTAAGGATATGTCAGCATGGAGGTCTAGTTTTTTGTAACTTGATCACCTAAAACTTAGTCATTTTATCGGGTGTTTTTTCACTTGGATAATTAAAATTTATTTTTAGAGATTTTAATTATCCCACTCAAAATTACCTCAAAAGTGGTGAAAGGTGTTCTAGCGATCGAGTCCATGGGGTGATTGGGGCCCATGAATGTTTTATATTACCATGGTAGACATTATACAGAGTCTTGTGGAATTTCATTAAGTTTTGCATAGGTTTTTTTAGTTTTTGGTCATTAAAAATGGTCACTCACGACAATTTGTTGTAATGTAAAAGAGGGTTACTTGGTCCATTTTAATGTTGTATAGGGGTATGGGTACTCAAGACAAATGGCATGAGCACCCCTACACCCTTCAGCCAAGTTTGAAATCATTCGGACAAGTATTACTATGGTTTTGGTCACCTTTTCCTAGGTGAGTCATGGAAATCAGGAAATTGGGCATTTAATTAGAGAGCTAAATTTTGGAAAAGTCACTATAGTCACTTGGGGTGGCCAAGTAAAGGTTCTAATGTTTATATTATATTCCTAAGACAAATTTAAGACCCAAAGGGGGGGGGGGGGGGGGCAAGCAAGCATATAACAAGTTTTGAGTTGCCGAATCTAAGGGGGTGCCCCTTTCTCTCTCTAATTGGTTGGGTGAGCTAAAGTCAATGGAAAGGGCCCCACTATGGTGGTTTCTTATTCATTTGACATAACAATAAGGTTGGAAGCATTAAATTGGGGGTTTCTCTTCCCATATTTGAGATCTCAAACCTCGGTTTTGCCATCCTTGAGCAAATTCGCTCCCCTCTCTTTGGCCCCCTCTCTCCCTTGTGACATTTGGCTAGCATGCAAAAGGCCTCTCTCTTTCATTTTTCCTATTTAAGGAGGCTTCCCCTTCTCATTTAGGGTACACAAAAACACACTCACACCCACTCTCTTGCTCATGCTTTAATTCTCCCTTGCTTTTGCTTGGCCCATTGTAATTTTTAGCCATTTGGCTTTGTTAATCAAAATCTTTGGAGAAATCTTGTGTGCATTGTTCTCATTGATGATTTGCTTCCATGCTTAAGGAGATACACAAGTTTGGTTAGCCAAAGAAGCATACTAATTTGCTTTGGTAAGATTTATGGTATTTGTATTCCATAAATTTTATGAGTTTTCATTCTTGTAGCAAAGAAGTTCATATATTTTCTAGTTTGAAGTTTATGATTTCTTTGCTCATTATTGGATTCTCATCTTCTAGTAGTTGTGTAGTGAAAATCTTATAAGTTGCAGGTTATTTGGATTGAAGAGTGGGATTCCTCAGTTGGATGCCCCATTGCTTCACTTTTTAAAGAACAAATGACCAATTTTCTCTTTCCTTACATACGAATTTCTGAATTTTAATTTTAGTTTGTTGAGTGTTTAAAATCTGATTTTAACTCTTATATACTCAACTTCTTTCAAAATTATTCATCTCACAACTTTGTATAAATTTTGTATATATATTGCACTAACATACTAACTTCTCCAAAGTGATTTTGGGCACATTTTATCATTTTCTGTTTGTTGGTTTTTAGCAGGTTAGTGACCAAAAAAACAAAAACTCTACCAAATTTCAGCCATAGAAGAGTTTTAAGGCCACCCCAAAGGAAGAACTTCAAGGATATCTTAAGAAAGAGAAAAAACACGATTTTTCTCACTCCTTTTACCTATTTCTATACGCTGAAATTTTAGCATTTGTAACAAGTCCAAGAGAGTCTCTTAGACTTGATTTCTTGCTTTGCATTTTTAGATTAATCAAGTCTCATTTATTTGCCATCTGTTGCTAGCCATAAAAGTTTGGCTTGCCTACCTTTGCTGTCACATACCCCAATTTTGTAAAATTATGTAAATTGTTTTATTATATTTCTGAGACATTATGTTAAACTTAATCCTAAGTAGAGATTGATGACTCAGCAGAGTCAACAGTAATGGAGTGTAATTCAGAATATTTTATTATTAATAAATAAATTATGGAGACAACGACATGGGAGAGCTGTTAAAAGAGGTTACTGGTCAAACTGGTGGATGGAACTAGGTGGAAAGGCAAAAAAACAAGTGGCAGCATCCTCAATCACTTCCTAATTTGCAGGTGGCAACTTCCCTATATTTGGGGTCATGATTCCCCAAGAAAGTGGAATCAGAGCAGGTGGCTCATTAAATGACAGTTAACCCTACAAAGACCTAGGCAATCTTTTAAAAAGTACTCAATGAATAGAGTTGGTGGCGGCTCAGATATTTTCCAGAGAGAATTCATTCAGGTGAATGTTATTCAGGAAATTCATTGAGGAAGAGGGAAAGACAGTAAGGAAGTTGTTTGAGGAGGATTGCTACAGTAACTTGATATTATTACAACATTTTGGGCTGAGAGAACTCACTGATAGTTTTGAGTTAATACTGAGTTTGAAGACTGGTATCTGACTTTGCTGCACCTAGTTCCAGCCAGGGAGACCAGAGCAAGCTCGGGGGTCCTGAGAAGTCGCTGTCTGAGCGCTCTCCAGGAGTTGGTACAGAGGAACGGCCATCCATTGCTGTTGTTGTCCACAGCTTAAACAGGTTATGTCACTTATTTCTTTATGTTTACTGAGTATAAATGGATGCATGTCATGTTTATTTTATATGTCTAAGTTAATTAGTTTCAGTAAAGTTAGTATCTGAGAATATCAGTAGTTAAATATGTTAATAGTTACTGTGTTTTTCCACATCTGGGACCACCAAACCGTACTCCAGCACAGTACCTCGGTATGATGAAGTAATATCCTTCTAAACCAAGTTTCTTATTTAGTTACTTCCAGAAATTACTAATGTCTTACAAATTTATATGTTATTTCCTTATAGTCTTAAAACTACCTCCTCGTACTGTATTTTGTATGTTTCATTAAATTATACTGTAAAGGAAAGATAGTAGAAGTTAGATTAAAATTTATACTATTACTATATAGTTTCCTTCTTGGTATTCGGATACTTTTACTTCTAAAAGTTAACTCAAAGCAAAAATAAGTTATAGAACTAATATTCTTTTATTCAGAATATAAACATATTAATATTTGTACTTACATCACATTTGTAAGTAAATATTTTGACTAAAAGAATAAACTAATTACAGTAGAAAGTAGATAGTATAATAAACTACAGTAGAATCAAACATAAATATTATTTACAAATATTATAAAATAAACTAAGGAATTAATATAAAAGCTACAGAAATGTTAGAAAGTTAATATAAACATTATAGAAATAGTAAGGTATTCTATTACATTTTTCTATTTAGATTAAATAGGATTTTATTACTATAATATTCTCCAAAATCGAATTTACTATCCGAACTGCAAGTAATTAACAGTTCCTAATCTTAATTCTTTTAAGGGTATAAGGGTGTAGTAGTAAATACTTGTCCTCATTTATAAGGAGGTCAAATTTTAAACCTGTTACAGAAACCTTAATGAAAAATACTTTTTAAACACTAATTAAACCTAATACATTTTGCACAGGAAGAACAACAGCATAATGCTATTTTTCTTTCTTATGCTTTAAGATAAGCCAGGTTATACATAAGGATAATTTAGTATAGCAATAAAGGCAAGAACATTACTCTGTTTTAGTAAGTATCATGTGTCAATACCAACAGTTTATAATAAATTATTTATGCATTATAAAGAACTTTGTTATTATTAACATAGAGTGTATTCTGGTACCCTGTAAGTAATTTTTGAAATAATTAAACTAATAATAACACAAAATTTTCTGTATACAATCGAATGTTTATCTATACAGAAAGAAAAGATATAAGTTCAGGATGCTCGGCAGTCGAGCTCAAGGTTTTTAAACCTCATCAGTAACCCTAATGTGACAGATGTCTTCTTAACTTAAAAGAAACAGAAATAGTATTTTATCCTTCACCGCCATCTAGGGTTAAACCCTATGAGTCTCATTTATTTTACAAGTAAGTTAATCATTGGTAAGAATAACAGTTTTCCACTTACAGTTATGTCTAGAAGATTAGAAACTAAACACAATAAGCATTCGAAACATATATAACGTAAGCAAGGAAAGATTGCAGAAGAAATTACAGTAACCAATTACGAGTATAATAACCCAGGGTAAACACCCAAATCTGTACAATATACACGAGTGTTTTGACTGCAAGTAAAGCCAGTGCAGTAGTAATACTAATGGCAGTAACAAAACTTGTACGAAGGCTTATAGCCTGTCTTTGTTTCTTTTATATAAACATAACAATAATTACAGACAAGTTACACTCACAGTCGAAGCCACAGGCTCTACGTAAGAGCTAGGGTATAAACCCTGATTCATAATATTAAAAACAAACAACTAAAAACCCTGAGGGTTAAACAGAGTCGTAACGACCAAATCGTCGCATGCCTCTAAAGACTCACACAAGGTGAACAAGCCGTGGAGAGACCAGGGATTACCATGGCCATAGTTCTGTAACCTTCATTTCTTTGTAAGACGAGAGAAGTAGCAGGTTCACCTGCAAAACCATTATAGTTAACTAGTAAGCGATTGTTAAGTGCAAAAAGGAATATATTAACTTTTATATTGTTGCTGTAATATAAAAAAAAATGTATTGGTTACCTTATCAGTTGATAACACCCACATATAATGCCGCGGCCAGCTTGAAATTGGAGCCTGCCAATCGATGGCAAAGGAAATGTGTTATCACTCTCAACCACTATCAGCAGGAAAAAGAAACCCCCAGCAAAATGATGGACAGGGTAAAAACCCTATGACTGTAACTTTTTCCTAACAAATTATCACACAGCCAGCAAACAGTTCAAGCTACGCTATGCTGAAGGAAGAATGACTTTCATGGAGATGGAGAAAAGTTAGGACTGTCACAAACCAGAGTCAAGACAAACAATGGCGGTATTGCAGAGGCAAGTAGTGAGTATTTACACTCTAATCCCCCTCACGACGCAAAAGCCGACCTCACGAGGAGTTGAAGAAGCAGGAGGCCCAATGGCGGACAACACAACAGTAACATGGTTGAGAAGGGTTTGCAGAGCGGCCAAAGGCCCGAGAGCAAAGGAGGAGTGGTGAATTTAGGGTTAAGTCAAAATTATATAGCTCCAATGCATGGCTACTATGCTACCACGTAGTACTTTAATAATTGTGCATGGAATGGTTATCATTTCCAAATTCCACGACCCTTTCTCCTTTGATTGTTATCACAACCATATCATTGCATGGAGACCCCCGTAAGGTTTGTAAACCATAGTATTCCTACGATACATTATCAACTATTTTAAAATTAGTCTAATGCTCATAAAATATGATATTATATATATTGCTCCGGTTGGGTCTCATACATTTGAGGTATGGAGAATTGAACAACTCATATGAAGTTATAATAGCATTGGAGTAATGTTAGAGTCGTGGTGGTTTATAAACTTACCATTCTATTGCCATTTGTTTAACCTTAAGTAAAAGAAATAGATCTAACAATTCTTTAGAATTTATGTTAGTGGTAATAAAATTATGTTACCCATTAAATTGATTTTGGCTTATTCTAATCCATGTCCTTACTACGTGTTAATATATTTAGCAAATTTTCTATAGTCTTAAATCTTCATAGAACCATTTAGATTTTATCACAATTTAAGCTCGAAAGAGTCGGTGGATTATTCCATAAGTAAAGATGTGAAAAGTAACTATGATATATATTAACTTTCTTGTTAATAGTATGGTCTTCAATAATTTTACAAGGGGGTTGACTATTATAAGTTTATAATTGTTCCTAAAGGTAAGTTGTTTTCTTTTCAAAAGTTGAATGGAAAGTAGAGTAGCCTTCCTAACATTGCAAACTCTTAAAATTATTAAGGGAAGCCTTAATTCCAACAATAAACTTGTATATGTTAGCTGCCTAAGAGAGTAATTTTTCTTAGATCATTATTGGTAACATCTTGTCATTTGCATCTTCAGTTGCAAAAACTGAATTGAAGAATTGTGAACATGGCATACTACAGAAAATGATGAATCATAGAAGTAGACCCTTGACGTTGTGATTTTCTATTATGTCAGCTGTTTAATAAAGAAGTAATTGGTAATTTCTCATTTTCACCTTCAGTATAAATATTTAAGGGTTCCATACTCTGTAGACTGGTTAAGCTCTAATTCATTTATGTATAGAAAAGTTAAATACCATCTCTGTATGTAGAACTTCATTTTCTAGCATTGGATCTCAAAAGAAACTGAGTAAAAGATTAACCTTAAGAAGCATGGTAAATCGATCTAGTTGGTATGTACTTTCACTAAATAAGTTTATACAACAATTTCGTATTGTAAACTTTTGAGACTTGTTAGCATCGAACTATACTTCTTACCTGTATACCTGTAATAGAAGGAAACTGATGCGTTAGCTCGAAAGCTAAGTAAGCCCAATCCTTCACGACAAACCCTCCTTGTGTTGGAAACAGAAAAATAATCAGTAACTGAAAAGAAACTGCTCTTTAAAATAAAGTATAATCAAAAGATTATTCAGTTACAATTCTAGTAGCATAAACTAATCAAATAGTTAATGACTGCATTTAATGTGATTATATGCTATTTTAAAAGTTTTAAATTTTTAAGAATTTTTGGGGTTTTGACATGTGGTATTAGAGCCAGGTTCAAACACTAGGCCTTGATGTGGCCCAATTAGTTTCCGCAGAACAGTAAAAATAATGTACTAACTTGTATTTTGTTTCATGTAAAAAGCAGAAAAAATTCTTTTTCTCTGAATCTAACAGGAAAGTATGGAGAACCTAGGAGAATATGCTGAGGAGGAATCTCCAAACATTGAGACAAGACAGATGTTCAGAGAACCTGTGATAGAGGAGGTAACTGCTCACTCCTAAGAGTTGATGCAGACCATAAAGGTTTTAAATACTGAAATAGAATCAATCAAGAAGGATAATGAAAGAATTTTGAAGACTCGAGAGGAGTTAAATCAAATTCTGATAGAAAAATTTTAGACTGAAGGGAGAAACAGAAGGTTTGAATCTGAAGAAGCCAGCCATCAAAAAGGGTCCAAAAAGATGAAACTAGGTAGACCTGATAGTATTTCATCATCTGAAGAAAGTAAGGAACAACACAGCTATTACACTAGTAGTGACAGCAGTGAGGCTGAGTTGTATAAAAGGAAGAAAAAGTACAGGCCTTATGAAGAAATTTCTGGTGATTTCAAGAAGATAAAACCCCCAACTTTCAATGGAGAAACTGAAAAAGGAGAAGAGGCAGAATCCTGGTTATCCGGGATGAGAAAATACTTTCAGATTTATAATTATTCAAATCAGCTGAAGGAGAGAATGACCATCTATAACCTTTCAGGAAAGGCAGATATATGGTTGCAAGATTTGAAAAGGGTCAAGGGGATGAAAGAAAAAGAGGTCAATTGGAGTACCTTTAAAAGGTACTTCAAGAAGAAGTTTCTGTCTGAACAATACTATGAAGAAAGGGCCAAGGAATTTTATGATTTAAAGCTTGGGTCCATGACTATGAAGGACTTAAACAGTAAGTTCTTAAGTCTGTTAAGGTATGTGCCATATTTAGTTGATGAGAAACCTAAAGTACAGCGGTTTCTCAGCTGCCTGCCATATCATATAAAAGACATAATTGAATATGATAACCCCAAAACTCTGGAAGAAGCCATGCGGAAGGCAAATTTCTGTTTTGAATAGAACAAAAAGAAAGAAGGAATAGCCAACTGGAAGGCTAAAAGGAATGGTAATCAGCCTGAGTTCAAGAAAAAAGAGTTTGTACCCCAGAAAAATTTCAGAAATAACAAGAACAAAAACCATTCTAATGGTAAGAACTTCCAGGGAAGCAAAAATGGTGCTTCTAATAATTCCAATAACTTCAAGGGCAGCAAGGAGGCTTCTAAAAATCATGGAAATTTCACTAAGAATTTCGAAAGAAAGGAGCCTATTAAGTGCTGGGAGTGCAATGGCCCACACTATGCTTCAGTTTGCCCAAATTGGAAGAAGCCAAATATTAATATTCATACAATACAAGATGAAATGACTGTTGGAGACTTTGCAAGGACTATGCCCTGAATCAATGCAGCGTTGGAGAACCGCCAAGATGATTATCAAACTTCCATGGTGGAAGTAGAAGGTATGGTTAACAAAACCCCTGTAACTATTTTAATAGATCCAGGTGCAATTCTTAGTTATATTTCACCGCAGATAGTAGAAAAGTGTAATCTGACTGTTGAAAAGTTTGATAACTCTTGGCTAGTTCAATTAGCCACAGGGGCAAAAAAGAAGGTAAATTGTTATGTTAAGGAATGTGCTTTAGATATGAATGATTTTAAAACTATTGTTAAATTAAATGTTCTGCTACTTGGCTCGTATGACATACTTATTGGTATGGACAGGTTAGAACAACACAGGGTAGTTTTAAATTGTTTTGATAAAACATTTATGTGTGTAAATAATAATGAACCACCAGTAACAGTTAAGGGTGTTCCTAGGAAAACTGTAATTAGGCATATGTCTACCTTACAACTCAAAAGAACAGTCAGGAAAGGGTGTAAATCCTATGCTATAACTATTACAGATGAGGCAAGTAAATCTGAAAAAGATAAAATAAAAATAGAGGATATTCCTATGTTAAATGAATTTATTGATGTTTTTCCGGAGGAAATTCCAAGATTACCTCCCAGAAGGGAACTGGATTTCACAATAGAGCTGGTACCAGGTGTTGTACCTAGCTCGAAGGCTCCGTATCGTATGAATATTCTGGAACTTAACGAATTAAAATCACAGTTAAAGGAATTAATAGATAAGAATTACATTCGTCCTAGTGTGTCCCCTTGGGGAGCACCAGTAATTTTTGTTAAAAAGAAAGACGGAACTATGCGACTTTGCATAGATTACCGTCAACTAAATAAAATGACAATTAAAAATAGATATCCGTTGCCCCACATAGATGATCTATTTGATCAGCTGCATGGAGCTATGGTGTTTTCTAAGATAGACCTAAGATCAGGCTATCATCAGGTGAGAATTAAAGAAGAGGACATATTCAAGACAAATTTCAGAACAAGGTATGGACATTACGAATTTGTCGTAATGCCATTTGGGCTTACTAATGCCCCAGCCGTCTTTATGTGTCTAATGAATAACATAATGCATAAATATTTAGATAAATTTGTTGTCGTATTCATCGATGATATCTTAATTTATTCTAAAAATGAAGAGGAACATAAGGAACATTTACAGATAGTCTTACAAGAACTGCGAGAGCAACAGCTCTTTGCGAAGTTCAGTAAGTGTGATTTCTTCAGGGATGAAATTGAGTACTTAGGTCACGTGGTAACTAAGGAAGGGATTTTAGTTGATCCTGAAAAGATCAGGGCAATCAAAGATTGGCCAGTACCAAAAGACGTAACATATGTTAGGTCCTTCATGGGAATCATGAGTTATTACCGGAGATTCATAGAAGGCTTTTCAAAAATAGCCAACCCAATCACTTCTTTGCAAAAGAAAGGCAAGAAATTCGATTGGAACTTAAAATGCGAAGAAAGCTTTAAGAAACTACAAAATTTATTAACAACTGCACCAATTCTAAGAATAGCGGATCCCAATAAAGATTTCGTGGTTTGCTTGTAATGATGGTCTAGGCAGAGTACTGACTCAGGATGGGCATGTCATTGCCTATGAGTCCAGGAAGCTAAAGATCCATGAAAATAATTATGCCACTTATGATTTGGAACTCGCTGATGTTATTCATGCCTTAAAAATGTGGCGACACCACTTAATAGGCAGAAAGTTTACTTTAATGACTGATAATAAGGGTCTAAAATACCTTTTAGATCAGCCTAACTTAAATGCAAGGCAAGCAAGATGGTTAGCCTTTTTAAGTGAATACGATTTCGAAATTCAACATATAAAAGGAAAAGAAAATAAAGTAGCTGACGCTTTGAGCGGAAATGCAAAGCTGAATTTTACAACAGCAATCAGTACTTATATTTCTGATTTAAATGAACAGCTGACTGAAGGGATAAAATTGGATGAAATTTATCAAAATTTACAAGCTACAGCTAAAGAAGAACCCACAGAAAGTTTAATTAAGGGTTATAGTCTAAATAAAGATGGATTTTTACTGTTTAAGGACAGACTATATGTGCCTAATGTGTCTAAAGTTAAATTTCTAATTCTGGATGAAGTGCATAAAACCCCTTACTCAGGGCATCCAGGCTATCAGAAGACTGTCACCATGTTAAGGAAAGAGTATTTCTGGCCTAATATGAAATCTGAAGTAGCTGAGTATATAGCTAGGTGTCTGGACTGTCAACAAGTGAAGACAGAACATCAACATCCAGCTAGGTTACTGCAACCTTTGCCTATTCCTAGTTGGAAATGGGAACTAATCAGCTTAGATTTCATTACTGGATTACCCAAAAATCAAAATCAGAATGATTCAATTATGGTGGTAGTAGATAAATTAAGTAAAGCAGCACATTTTATTCTTGTTAAAACCACTTATAAGGCTGCAAATATAGCAGACATTTTCTTAAAGCATATTTTTCGGCTACATGGTGTACCGAAGGTTATTATTTCAGACAGGGATCCTAAATTCACAGGGAATTTCTTGAAATCCTTGCTTAAAGGATTAAACACAACACTGAATTTCAGCACCTCTTTCCATCCTCAGACGGATGGACAGAACGAAAGAGTTAATCAGGTGTTGTTATATCTGTTAAGAATGTACGTCAAGGATCAACCAGGTAAGTTGGAGGATTACTTGCATTTAGCAGAATTTGCATACAACAACAATTATCAATCATCAGCTAAGTACAGTCCTTTTGAAATTCTGTATGGGCGTAAATGTAACACTCCTATCTCCTGGAATAATCCAGTAGATAGATTAGTGTCGGGACCCTAATTATTAAAAGAAATGGAACAGATTGTAAAACAAGTGCAGGAGAACTTGAAGGTTTCCCAAGATCGGCAAAAGAGCCAAGCAGATTTAAAAATAACTCCTAAAGAGTTCCAGGTGGGTGAGCACATGTTCATAAAGGTAAGACCAAAGAAGATCTCCCTAAGACTAGGGAGTTGTGCAAAATTAGCACCACGTTACTGTGGTCCATTTGAAATATTATCTAGAATTGGTCAAGTTGCATACCAGCTAGCGTTACCACCTAATTTAAAAGTGCACAATATTTTTCATATTTCTGTTCTGAAAAAATATGTTCATGATGCTACTCATGTGATTGATTGGAACGTTGTATAGGTAGAACTAGAAGGGGAAGTTCTGGTGGAACTGGAGTGTATCCTTGAGAGGAGGGAAATTGCTCTACGGAACTGCACAATTGGACAGTTGAAGGTGCAATGGAAGCACCTTAGTCCTGAAGAAGCTACCTGGGAACTGGAAAGTAAGATGTGGGAAGCATACCAGAATCTGTTCCAGGAGGTTGCAGAGGATGAGGAATAAGTAACATCGAGGACGATGTTACATTTTAAGGGGGTGTGTATGTCACATACCCCAATTTTGTAAAATTATGTAAATTGTTTTATTATATTTCTGAGACATTATGTTAAACTTAATCCTAAGTAGGGATTGATGACTCAGCAGAGTCAACAGTAATGGAGTGTAATTCAAAATATTTTATTATTAATAAATAAATTATGGAGACAGCAGCATGGGAGTGCTGTTAAAAGAGGTTACTGGTCAAACCGGTGGATGGAACTAGGTGGAAAGGCAAAAAGACAAGTGGTAGCATCCTCAAACACTTCCTAAGTTGCAGGTGGCAACTTCCCTATATTTGGGGCCATGATTCCCCAAGAAAGTGGAATCAAAGCAGGTGGCTCATTAAATGACAATTAACCCAACAAAGACCTAAGCAATCTTTTAAAAAGTACTCAATGGAGAGAGCTAGGGGCGGCTTAGATATTTTCCAGAGAGAATTCATTCAGGTGAATGTTATTCAGGAAATTCATTGAGGAAGAGGGAAAGACAGTAAGGAATTTGTTTGAGGAGGATTGCTACAGTAACTTGATATTATTACAGCATTTTGGGCTGAGAGAACTGACTGATAGTTCTAAGTTAATACTGAGTTTGAAGACTGGTATCTGACTTTGCTGCACCTAGTTCTAGCCAGGGAGACCAGAGCAAGCTCGGGGGTCCTGAGAAGTCGCTGTCTGAGCGCTCTCTAGGAGTTGGTAGGGAGGAATGGCCTCCCATTGCTGTTGTTGTCCACAGCTTAAACAGGTTCTGTCACTTATTTCTTTATATTTACTGAGTATAAATGGATGCATGTCATGTTTATTTTATATGTCTAAGTTAGTTAGTTTCAGTAAAGTTAGTATCTCAAAATATCAGTAGTTAAATCTGTTAATAGTTACTGTGTTTTTCCATATCTGAGACCACCAGACCGTACTCCAGCACAGTACCTCGGTATGATGAAGTAATATCCTTCTAAACCGAGTTTCTTATTTAGTTACTTCCAGAAACTACTAATGTCTTACAAATTTATATGTTATTTCTTTATAATCTTAAAACTACCTCCTAGTACTGTATTTTGTATGTTTCGGCAAATTCTACTGTAGAGAAAAGGTAGTAAAAGTTAGATTAGAATTTATA
Organism: Pseudotsuga menziesii; assembly: GCA_001517045.1. Lineage (NCBI taxonomy): Eukaryota > Viridiplantae > Streptophyta > Pinopsida > Pinales > Pinaceae > Pseudotsuga > Pseudotsuga menziesii. The sequence goes on along the minus strand of LPNX010967900.1, from coordinate 511,621 downwards.
CTATTACTATATAGTTTCCTTCTTGGTATTCGGATACCTTTACTTCTAAAAGTTAACTCAAAGCAAGAATAAGTTACAGAACTAATATTCTTTTATTCAGAATATAAACATGTTAATATTTGTACTTACAGCACATTTGAAAGTAAACATTTTGACTAAAAGAATAAACTAATTACAGTAGAAAGTAGATAGTATAATAAACTATAGTAGAATTAAACATAAATATTATTTCCAAATATTATAAAATAAACTAAGGAATTAATATAAAAGCTACAGAAATGTCAGAAAGTTAATATAAACATTTTAGTAATAGTAAGGTATTCTATTACATTTTTCTATTTAGATTAAATAGGATTTTATTACTATAATATTCTCCAGAATCAAATTTACTATCCGAACTGCAAGTAATTAACAGTTCCTAATCTTAATTCTTTTAAGGGTATAATGGTGTAGCAGTAAATACTTGTCCTCATTTATAAGGAGGTCAAATTTTGAACCTGTTACAGAAACCTTAATGAAAAATACTTTTTAAAGAGTAATTAAACCTAATACATTTTGCACAGGAAGAACAACAGCATAATGCTATTTTTCTTTCTTATGCTTTAAGATAAGCCAGGTTATACATAAGGAGAATTTAGTATAGCAGTAAAGACAAGAACATTACTTTGTTTTAGTAAGTATCATGTGTTAATACGGACAGTTTATAATAAATTATTTATGCATTATAAAGAACTTTGTTATACTTAACATAGAGTGTATTCTAGTACCCTGTAAGTAATTTTTGAAATAATTAAACTAATAATAACACAAAACTTTTAGTATACAATCAAATGTTTATCTATACAGAAAGAAAATATATAAGTTCAGGATGCTCGGCAGTCGAGCTCAAGGTTTTTAAACCTCATCAGTAACCCTAATGTGACAGATGTCTTCTTAACTTAAAATAAACAGAAACAGTATTTTATCCTTCACCGCCATCTAGGGTTAAACCCTATGAGTCTCATTTATTTTACCAGTAAGTTAATCATTGGTAAACATAACAGTTTTCCAGTCATAGTTATGTATAGAAGATTAGAAACTAAACACAATAAGTATTCGAAACATATATAACATAAGCAAGGAAAGATTGCAGAAGAAATTATAGTAACCAATTACGGGTATAATAACCCAGGGTAAAAAGCCAAATCTGTACAATATACACGATTGTTTTGACTGCAAGTAAATCCAGTGCAGTAGTAATAATAACAGCAGTAACAAAACTTGTACGAAGGATTATATCCTGTCTTTGTTTCTTTTATATAAACATAACAATAATTACAGACAAGTTACACTCACAGTCGAAGCTGGAGGCTCTGTGTAAGAGCTAGTGTATAAACCCTGATTCATAATATTAAAAACAAATAACTAAAAACCATGAAGGTTAAACAGAGCCGTAATGACCAAATCATCACATGCCTCTAAAGACTCACACGAGGTGAACAAGCCGTGGAGAGACCAGGGCTTACCATGGCCGTAGTGACGTAACCTTCATTTCTTTGTAAGCCGAGAGAAGTAGCAGGTTCACCTGCAAAACCATTATAGTCAACTGATAAGCGACTGTTAAGTGTAAAAAGAAATATATTAACTTTTATATTGTTGCTGTAATATAAAAAAAATGTATTGGTTACCTTATCAGTTGATAACCCCCACATACAATGCCGCGGCCAGCTTGAAATTGGAGCCTACCAATCGATGGCAAAGGAAATGTGTTATCACTCTCAACCACTATCAGCAGGAAAAAGAAACCCCCAGGAAAACGATGGATAGGGTAAAAACCCTACGACTGCAACTTTTTCCTAACAAACAGCCACGATGTTTTCTAAGATAGACCTGAGATCAGGCTATCATCAGGTGAGAATTAAAGAAAAGGACATATTCAAGACAGCTTTCAGAACAAGGTATGGACATTACGAATTTGTCATAATGCCATTTGGGCTTACTAATGCCCCAGCCGTCTTTATGTGTCTAATGAATAACATAATGCATAAATATTTAGATAAATTTGTTGTCGTATTCATCGATGATATCTTAATTTATTCTAAAAATGAAGAGGAACATAAGGAACATTTATGGATAGTCTTACAAGAACTGTGAGAGCAACAGCTCCTTGCTAAGTTCAGTAAGTGTGATTTCTTCACGGATGAAATCCAGTACTTAGGTCACGTGGTGACTAAGAAAGGGATTTCAGTTGATCCTGAAAAGATCAGGGCAATCGAAGATTGGCCAGTACCAAAAGACGTAACAGATGTTAGGTCCTTCACGGGAATCACCTGTTATTATCTGACATTCATAGAAGGCTTTTCAAAAATATCCAACCCAATCACTTCCTTGCAAAAGAAAGGAAAGAAATTCAATTGGAACTTAAAATGCGAAGAAAGCTTTAAGAAACCAAAAAATTTATTAACAACTACGCCAATTCTAAGAATAGCGGATCCCAATAAAGATTTCCTGGTTTGCACCGGTGCTTGTAATGATGGTCTAGGCGGAGTACTGACTGAGGATGGCCATGTCATTGCCTATGAGTCCAGGAAGCTAAAGATCCATGAAAAGAATTATGCCACTTATGATTTGGAACTCGCTGATGTTATTCATGCTTTAAAAATGTGGCGACACCACTTAATAGGAAGAAAGTTTACTTTAATGACTGATAATAAGGGTCTAAAATACCTTTTAGATCAGCCTAACTTAAATGCAAGGCAAGCAAGATGGTTAGCCTTTTTAAGTGAATACAATTTCGAAATTCAACATATGAAAGGAAAAGAAAATAAGTAGCTGACGCTTTGAGCATAAATGCAAAGCTGAATTTTACAACAGCAATCAGTACTTATATTTCTGATTTAAATGAACAGCTGAATGAAGGGATAAAATTGGATGAAATTTATCAAAATTTACAAGCTACAACTAAAGAAGAACCCACAGCAAGTTTAATTAAGGGTTATAGTCTAAATAAAGATGGATTTTTACTGTTTAAGGACAGACTGTATGTGCCTAATGTGTCTAAAGTTAAATTGCTAATTCTAGATGAAGTGCATAAAACCCCTTACTCAGGGCATCCAGGCTACCAGAAGACTGTCACCATGTTAAGGAAAGAGTATTTCTGGCCTAATATGAAATCTGAAGTAGCTGAGTATATAGCTAGGTGTTTGGACTATTAACAAGTGAAGACAGAACATCAACATCCAGCTGGGTTACTGCAACCTTTGCCTATTCCTAGTTGGAAATGGGAAATAATCAACTTATATTTCATTACTGGATTACCTAGAAATCAAAATCAGAATGATTCAATTATGGTGGTAGTAGATAAATTAAGTAAAGCAGCACATTTTATTCCTGTTAAAACCACTTATAAGGCTGCAAATATAGCATAAATTTTCTTAAAGCAGATTTTTCGGCAACATGGTGTACCGAAGGTTATTATTTCAGACAAGGATCCTAAATTCACAGGGAATTTCTGGAAATCCTTGTTTAAAGGATTAAACACAACACTGAATTTCAACACCTATTTTCATCCTCAGACGGATGGACAAACCGAAAGAGTTAATCAGGTGTTGCAAGATCTGTTAAGAATGTACGTCGAGGATCAACGAGGTAAGTGGGAGGATTACTTGCATTTAGCATAATTTGCATACAACAACAATTATCAATCATCATCCAAGTACAATCCTTTTGAAATTTTGTATGGGCGTAAATGTAACACTCCTATATCCTGGAATAATCCAGTAGATAGATTAGTGTTGGGACCCGAATTATTAAAAGAAATGGAACAGATTGTAAAACAAGTGCAGGAGAACTTGAAGGTTGCCCAAGATCGGCAAAAGAGCCAAGCAGATTTAAGAAGATCTCCTAAAGAGTTCCAGGTGGGTGAGCACGTGTTCATAAAGGTAAGACCAAAGAAGAGCTCCCTAAGACTAGGGAGTTGTGCAAAATTAGCGCCACATTACTGTGGTCCATTTAAAATATTATCTAGAACTGGTCAAGTTGCATACCAGCTAGCGTTACCACCTAATTTAAAAGTGCACAATGTTTTTCATATTTTTGTTCTGAAAAAATATGTTCATGATGCTACTCATGTGATTGATTGGAACGTTGTACAGGTAGAACCAGAAGGGGAAGTTCTGCTGGAATAAGACTGTATCCTTGGGAGGAGGGAAATTACTCTGCGGAACCGCACACTGAAGGTGCAATGGAAGCACCTTAGTCCTGAAGAAGCTACCTAGGAACTGGAAAGTATGATGCGGGAAGCATACCTGAATTTGTTCCAGGAGGTTGTAGAGGATGAGGAATAAGTAACCTTCTGGACGATGTTAGATTTTAAGGGGATGTGTACGTCACATACCCCAATTTTGTAAAATTATGTAAATTGTTTTATTATATTTCTGAGACATTATGTTAAACTTAATCCTAAGTAGGGATTGATGACTCAGCAGAGTCAACAGTAATGGAGTGTAATTCAAAATATTTTATTATTAATAAATAAATTATGGAGACAATAGCATAGGAGAGCTGTTAAAATAGGTTACTGGTCAAAATGGTGGATGGAACTAGGTGGAAAGGCAAAAAGACAAGTGGCAGCATCCTCAAACACTTCCTAAGTTGCAGGTGGCAACTTCCCTATATTTGGGGTCATGATTCCCTAAGAAAGTGGAATCAGAGTAGGTGGCTCATTGGATGACAGTTAACGCAACAAAGACCTAGGAAATGTTTTAAAAAGTACTCAATGAAGAGAGCTGGGGGCAGCTCAGATATTTTCCAGAGAGAATTCATTCATGTGAATGTTATTCAGGAAATTCATTGAGGAAGAGGGAAAGACAGTAAGGAAGTTGTTTGAGGAGGATTGCTGCAGTAACTTGATATTATTACAGCATTTTGGGCTGAGAGAACTGACTGATAGTTCTAAGTTAATACTGAGTTTGAAGACTGGTATCTGACTTTGCTGCACCTAGTTCCATCCAGGGAGAACAGAGCAAGCTCGGGGATCCTGAGAAGTCGCTGTCTGAGTGCTCTCCAGGAGTTGGTAGGGAGGAACGGCCACCCATTGTTGTTGTTGTCCACAGCTTAAACAGGTTCTGTCACTTATTTCTTTATGTTTACTGAGTATAAATGGATGCATGTCATGTTTATTTTATATGTCTAAGTTAGTTAGTTTCAGTAAAGTTAGTATCTCAGAATATCAGTAGTTAAATCTGTTAATAGTTACTGTGTTTTTCCACATCTGGGACCACTAGACCGTACTCCAGCACAGTACCTCGGTATGATGAAGTAATATCCTTCTAAACCGAGTTTCTTATTTAGTTACTTCCAGAAACTACTAATGTCTTACAAATTTTTATGTTATTTCCTCATAGTCTTAAAACTACCTCCTAATACTGTATTTTGTATGTTTTAGTAAATTCTACTGTAAAGAAAAGGTAGTAGAAGTTATATTAGAATTTATACTATTACTATATAGTTTCCTTCTTGGTATTCAGATACCTTTACTTCTAAAAGTTAACTCAAAGCAAGAATAAGTTACAGAACTAATATTCTTTTATTCAGAATATAAACATGTTAATATTTGTACTTACAACACATTTGTAAGTAAACATTTTGACTAAAAGAATAAACTAATTACAGTAGAAAGTAGATAGTATAATAAACTACAGTAGAATCAAACATAAATATTATTTCCAAATATTATAAAATAAACTAAGGAATTAATATAAAAGCTACAGAAATGTCAGAAAGTTAATATAAACATTATAGTAATAGTAAGGTATTCTATTACATTTTGCTATTTAGATTAAATAGGATTTTATTACTATAATATTCTCCAGAATCGAATTTACTATCCGAACTGCAAGTAATTAACAGTTCCTAATCTTAATTCTTTTAAGGGTATAACGGTGTAGCAGTAAATACTTGTCCTTATTTATAAGGAGGTCAAATTTTAAACCTGTTACAGAAACCTTAATGAAAAATACTTTTTAAACAGTAATTAAACCTAATACATTTTGCACAGGAAGAACAACGGCATAATGCTATTTTTCTTTCTTATGCTTTAAGATAAGCCAGGTAATACATAAGGAGAATTTAGTATAGCAATAAAGGCAAGAACATTACTTTGTTTTAGTAAGTATCATGTGTTAATACCGACAGTTTATAATAAATTATTTATACATTATAAAGAACTTTGTTATTCTTAACATAGAGTGTATTCTGGTACCTTGTAAGTAATTTTTGAAATAATTAAACTAATAATAACACAAAAATTTCAGTATACAATCAAATGTTTATCTATACAGAAAGAAAAGATATAAGTTCAGGATACTCGGCAGTCGAGCTCAAGGTTTTTAAACCTCATCAGTAACCCTAATGTGACAGATGTCTTCTTAACTTAAAAGAAACAGAAACAATATTTTATCCTTCACCGCCATCTAGGGTTAAACCCTATGAGTCTCATTTATTTTACAAGTAAGTTAATCATTGGTAAGACTAACAGTTTTCCACTTACAGTTATGTCTAGAAGATTAGAAACTAAACACAATAAGCATTTGAAACATATATAAGATAAGCAAGGAAAGATTGCAGAAGAAATTATAGTAACCAATTACGGGTTTAATAACCCAGGGTAAACACCCAAATCTGTACAATATACACGATTGTTTTGACTGCAAGTAAATCCAGTGCAGTAGTAATACTAACAGCAGTAACAAAACTTGTACTAAGGCTTATAGCCTGTCTTTGTTTCTTTTATATAAATATAACAATAATTACAGACAAGTTACACTCACAGTCAAAGCTGGAGGCTCTGCGTAAGAGCTAGGGTATAAACGATGATTCATAATATTAAAAAAAACCCTGAAGGTTAAACTGAGTCGTAATGACCAAAACAACTAAAAACCCTGAATGTTAAACAGAGTCGTAATGACCAAATCATCGCATGCCTCTAAAGACTCACACAAGGTGAACAAGCCGTGGAGAGACTAGGGCTTACCATGGCCGTAGTGCCGTAACCTTCATTTCTTTGTAAGCCGAGAGAAGTAGCAAGTTCACCTACAAAACCATTATAGTCAACTGATAAGCGACTGTTAAGTGCAAAAAGAAATATATTAACTTTTATATTGTTGTTGTATTATAAAAAAAATGTATTGGTTACCTTATCAGTTGATAACCCCCACATACAATGCCGCGGCCAGCTTGAAATTGGAGCCTGCCAATCGATGGCAAAGGAAGTGTGTTATCACTCTCAACCACTATCAGCAGGAAAAAGAAACCGCCAACAAAATGATCGACAGGGTAAAAACCCTATGACTGCAACTTTTTCCCAACAAATTATCACATAGCCAACAAACAGTTCAAGCTACCCTACACTGAAGGAAGAATGAATTTCGTGGAGACAGAGAAAAGGTAGCACTGTCACAAACCAGATTCAAGCCAAACAATGGCGGTATTTCAGAGGCAAGCAGCGAGTATTTACACTCTAATCCCCATCACGACGCAACAGCCGAGCTCACGAGGAGCTGAAGCAGCAGGAGGCCCAATGGCAGATAACAAAACAGTAACATGATCTGGAAGGGTTTGCAGAGCGGCCAAAGGCCTGAGAGAAAAGGAGGAATGGCGAATTTAGGGTTAAGTCAAAATTATATAGCACCAATGCATGGATACTATGCAACCAAGTAGTACTTTAATAATTGTGCATGCAATGGTTATCATTTCCAAAGTCCATGACCCTTTCTCCTTTGATTGTTATCACAACCATATCATTGCATGGAGACCCCCGTAAGGTTCGTAAACCATAGTATTCCTGCGATACATTATAAACTGTTTTAACATTAGTCTAATGCTCATAAAATATGATATTATATATATTTCTCCGGTTGGGTCTCATACATTTGAGGTATGGAGAATTGATCAGCTCATATGAAGTTATAATAGCATTGGAGTAATGTTAGAGTCATGGTGGTTTATAAACTTACCATTCTATTGCCATTTGTTTAACCTTAAGTAAAAGAAATAGATCTAACAATTCTTTAGAATTTATGTTAGTGGTAACAAAATTATGTTACCCATTAAATTGATTTTGGCTTATTCTAATCCATGTCCTTACTACGTGTTAATAGATTTAGCAAATTTTCTATAGTCTTAAATCTTCATAGTACCAATTAGACTTTATCACAATTTAAGCTCGAAAGAGTCGGTGGATTATTCCATAAGTAAAGATGTGAAAAGTAACTATGATATATATTAACTTTCTTGTTAATAGTATGGTCTTCAATAATTTTACAAGGGGGTTGACTATTATAAGTTTATAACTATTCCTAAAGGTAAGTTGTTTTCTTTTCAAAAGTCGAATGGAAAGTAGAGTAGCCTTCCTAACATTGCAAACTCTTAAAATTATTAAGGGAAGCCTTAATTCCAATAATAAACTTGTATATGTTAGCTACCTAAGAGAGTAAATTTTCTTAGATCATTATTGGTAACATCTTGTCATTTGCATCTTCAGTTGCAAAAACTGAATTGAGGAATTCTGAACATGGCATACTACAGAAAATGATGAATCATAGAAGTAGACCCTTCATGTTGTGATTTTCTATTATGTCAGCTGTTTAATAAAGAAGTAAATAGTACTTTCTCATTTTCACCTTCAGTATAAATATTTAAGGGTTCCATACTCTGTAGACTGGTTAAGCTCTAATTCATTTATGTATAGAAAAGTTAAATACCATCTCTGTATGTAGAACTTCATTTTCTAGCATTGGATCTCAAAAGAAACTGAGTAAAATATTTACCTTAAGAAGCATGGTAAATCGATCTAGTTGGTATGTACTTTCACTAAATAAGTTTATACAGCAATTTCATATTGTAAACTTTTGAGACTTGTTAGCATCGAACTATACTTCTTACCTGTATACATGTAATAGAAGGAAACTGATGCGTTAGCTCGAAAGCTAAGTAATCCCAATCCTTCACGACAAACCCACCTTGTGTCGCAAACAGAAAAATAATCAGTAACTGAAAAGAAACTGCTCTTTAAAATAAAGTATAATAAAAAGATCATTCAGTTACAATTCTAGTAGCAAAAACTAATCAAACAGTTAATGACTGCATTTAATGTATTATATGCTATTTTAAAAGTTTTAAATTTTTAAGAATTTTTGGGGTTTTGACATGTGGTATCAGAGCCAGGTTCAAACACTACGCGTTGATGTGGCCCAATTAGTTTCCGCAGAATAGTAAAAATAATGTACTAACTTGTATTTTGTTTCATGTAAAAAGAAGAAAAATTTCTTTTTCTCTGAATCTAACAGGAAGGTATGGAGAACCTAGGATAATATGCTGAGGAGGAATCTCCAAACACTGAGACAAGACAGATGTCCAGACAACCTGTGATAGAGGAGGTAACTGCTCACTCCTCAGAGTTGATGCAGACCATAAAGGGTTTAAAGACTGAAATAGAATTAGTCAAGAAGGATAATGAAAGAATTCTGAAGACTCAAGAGTTAAATCAAATTCTGATAGAAAAATTTCAGACTAAAGGGAGAAACAAAAGGTCTGAATATGAAGAAGCCAGCCATTAAAAAGGGTCCAAAAAGATGAAACTAGGTAAACCTGATAGCAGTTCATCATCTGAAGGAAGTAAGGAACAACAAAGCTATTACACTACTAGTGACAGCAGTGAGGATGGGTTGTATAAAAGGAAGAAAAAGTATAGGCCTTATGAAGAGATTTTTGGGGAGTTCAAGAACATAAAACCCCCAACTTTCAATGGAGAAACCAAAAAAGGAGAAGAGGCATAATCCTGGTTATCGGGGATGAGAAAATACTTTCATATTTATAATTATTCAAATCAGCTAAAGGCGAGAATGGCCATCTATAACCTTTCAGGAAAGGCAGATATATGGTGGAAAGATTTGAAAAGGGTCAAGGGGATCAAAGAAAAAGAGGTCAATTGGAGTACCTTTAAAAGGTACTTCAAGAAGAAGTTTCTGTCTGAACAATACTATGAAGAAAGAGCCCAGGAATTTTATGAGTTAAATCTTGGGTCCATGACTATGAAGGACTTAAAGAGTAAGTTCTTAAGTTTGTTAAGGTATGTGCCGTATTTAGTTGATGAGAAACCTAAATTACAACGGTTTCTCAGCTGCCTGCCATATCATATAAAAGATAGAATCTAATATGATAACCCCAAAACTCTGGAAGAAGCCATGCGGAAGGCAAATTTCTGTTTTGAATAGAACAAAAAGAAAGAAGGAATAGCCAACTGGAAGGCTAAAAAGAATGGTAATCAGCCTGAGTTCAAGAAAAAAGAGTTTGTACCCCAGAAAAATTTCAGGAATAAAAAGAATAGAAACCATTCTAATGGTAAGAACTTCCAGGGAAGCAAAAATGGTGCTTCTAATAATTCCAATAACTCCAAGGGCAGCAAGGAGGCTTTTAACAATCATGGAAATTTCACTAAGAATTTCGAAAGAAAGGATCCTGTTAAGTGCTGGGAGTGCAATGGCCCACACTATGCTTCAGTTTGCCCAAATCGGAAGAAGCCAAACAACAATATTCATACAATACAAGATGAAATGACTATTGGAGACTTTGCAAGGACTATGCCCTGAATCAATGCAGCGGTGGAGAACCGCCAAGCTGATTATCAAACTTCCATGGTGGAAGTAGAAGGTATGGTTAACAAAACCCCTGTAACTATTTTAATAGATCCAAGTGCAAGTCTTAGTTATATTTCATTGCAGATAGTAGAAAAGTGTAATCGGACTGTTGAAAAGTTTGATAACTCTTGGATAGTTCAATTAGCCACAGGGGAAAAAAGGAAGGTAAATTGTTATGTTAAGGAATGTGCTTTAGATATGAATGATTTTAAAACTACCGTTAAATTAAATGTTCTGCCACTTGGCTCGTATGACATACTTATTGGTATGGACTGGTTAGAACAACACAGGGTAGTTTTAAACTGTTTTAATAAAACATTTACATGTGTAAATAATAATGAACCACCAGTAACAGTTAAGGGTGTTCCTAGGAAAACTGTATTTAGGCAGATCTCTGCCTTACAACTCAAAAGAGCAGTCAGGAAAGCGTGTAAATCCTATGCTGTAACTATTACAGATGAGGCGAGTAAATATGAAAAAGATAAAATAAAAATAGAGGATATTCCTATGTTAAATGAATTTATTGATGTTTTTTTGGAGGAAATTCCAGGATTACCTCCCAGAAGGGAACTGGATTTCACAATAGAGATGGTACCAGGTGCTGTACCTAGCTCAAAGGCTCCGTATCGTATGAATATTCTGGAACTTAATGAATTAAAATCACAATTAAAGGAATTAATATATAAGAATTACATTCGTTCTAGTGTGTCCCCTTGGGGAATACCAATAATTTTTGTTAAAAAGAAAGATGAAACTATGCGACTTTGCATAGATTACTGTTAACTAAATAAAATGACAATTAAAAATAGATATCCATTGCCCCGCATAGATGATCAATTTGATCAGCTGCGTGGAGCTACGGTGTTTTCTAAGATAGACCTGAGATCAGGCTATCATCAGGTGAGAATTAAAGAAAAGGACATATTCAAGACAGCTTTCAGAACAAGGTATGGACATTACGAATTTGTCGTAATGCCATTTGGGCTTACTAATGCCCCAGCCGTATTTATGTGTCTAATGAATAACATAATGCATAAATATTTAGATAAATTTGTTGTCATATTCATCGATGATATCTTAGTTTATTCTAAAAATGAAGAGGAACATAAGGAACATTTACGGATAGTCTTACAAGAACTGTGAGAGCAACAACTCTTTGCGAAGTTCAGTAAGTGTGATTTCTTCAGGGATGCAATCCAGTACTTAGGTCACGTGGTGACTAAGGAAGGGATTTCAGTTGATCTTGAAAAGATCAGGGCAATCGAAGATTGGCCAGTACCAAAAGACGTAACAGATGTTAGGTCCTTCATGGGAATCACCGGTTATTACCGGAGATTCATAGAAGGATTTTCAAAAATAGCCAACCCAATCACTTCCTTGCAAAAGAAAGGCAAGAAATTCAATTGGAACTTAAAATGCGAAGAAATCTTTAAGAAACTAAAAACTTTATTAACAACTACGCCAATTTTAAGAATAGCGGATCCCAATAAAGATTTCCTGGTTTGCACCAATGCTTGTAATGACGGTCTAGTCAGAGTACTGACTTAGGATGGGCATGTCATTGCCTATGAGTCCAGGAAGCTAAAGATCCATGAAAATAATTATGCCACTTATGATTTGGAACTCGCTGATGTTATTCATGCCTTAAAAATGTGGCGACACCGCTTAATAGGCATAAAGTTTACTTTAATGACTGATAATAAGGGTCTAAAATACATTTTAGATCAGCCTAACTTAAATGCAAGGCAAGCAAGATGGTTAGCCTTTTTAAGTGAATACGATTTCGAAATTCAACATATAAAAGGAAAAGAAAATAAAGTAGCTGATGCTTTTAGTAGAAATGCAAAGCTGAATTTTACAACAGCAATCAGTACTTATATTTCTGATTTAAATGAACAGCTGAATGAAGGGATAAAATTGGATGAAATTTATCAAAATTTACAAGCTACAACTAAAGAAGAACCCACAGAAAGTTTAATTAAGGGTTATAGTCTAAGTAAAGATGTATTTTTACTGTTTAAGGACAGACTGTATGTGCCTAATGTGTCTAAAGTTAAATTGCTAATTCTAGATGAAGTGCATAAAACCCCTTACTCAGGGCATCTAGGCTACCAGAAGACTGTCACCATGTTAAGGAAAGAGTATTTCTGGCCTAATATGAAATCTGAAGTAGCTGAGTATATAGCTAGGTGCTTGGACTGTCAACAAGTGAAGACAAAACATCAACATACAGCTGGGTTACTGCAACCTTTGCCTATTCCTAGTTGGAAATGGGAAATAATCAGCTTAGATTTCATTACTGGATTACCCAGAAATCAAAATCAGAATGATTCAATTATGGTGGTAGTAGATAAATTAAGTAAAGCAGCACATTTTATTCATGTTAAAACCACTTATAAGGCTGCAAATATAGCAGACATTTTCTTAAAGCAGATTTTTCAGCTACATGGTGTATCGAAGGTTATTATTTCAGATAGGGATCCTAAATTCACAGGGAATTTCTTGAAATCCTTGTTTAAAGGATTAAACACAACACTGAATTTCAGCACCTCTTTCCATCCTCAGACGGATGGATAGACCGAAAGAGTTAATCAGGTGTTGTTAGATCTGTTAAGAATGTACGTCAAGGATCAAAAAGGTAAGTGGGAGGATTTTTTGCATTTAGTAGAATTTGCATACAACAACAATTATCAATCATCAGCTAAGTACAGTCCTTTTGAAATTCTATATGGGCGTAAATGTAACACTCCTATCTCCTGGAATAATCCAGTAGATAGATTAGTGTTGGGACCCGCATTATTAAAAGAAATGGAACAGATTGTAAAACAAGTGCAAAAGAACTTGTAGGTTGCCCAAGATCGGCAAAAGAGCCAGGCAGATATAAGAAGAAATCCTAAAGAGTTCTAGGTGGGTGAGCACGTGTTCATAAAGGTTATACCAAATAAGAGCTCCCTAAGACTAGGGAGTTGTGCAAAATTAGCGCCACGTTACTGTGGTCCCTTTGAAATATTATCTAGAATTGGTCAAGTTGCATACCAGCTAGCGTTACCACCTAATTTAAAAGTGCACAATGTTTTTCATATTTTTGTTCTGAAAAAATATGTTCATGATGCTACTCATGTGATTGATTGGAACGTTGTACAGGTAGAACCAGAAGGGAAAGTTCTGCTGGAACCAGACTGTATCCTCGGGAGGAGGGAAATTACTCTGCGGAACCGCACAATTGGACAGCTGAAGGTGCAATGGAAGCACCTTAGTCCTGAAGAAGCTACCTGGGAAATGGAAAGTAAGATGCGGGAAGCATACCTGAATCTGTTCCAGGAGGTTGCAGAGGATGAGGAATAAGTAACATCGATGACGATGTTATATTTTAAGGGGGTGTGTATGTCACATACCCCAATTTTGTAAAATTATGTAAATTGTTTTATTATATTTCTGAGACATTATGTTAAACTTAATCCTAGGTAGGGATTGATGACTCAGCAGAGTCAACAGTAATGGAGTGTAATTCAAAATATTTTATTATTAACAAATAAATTATGGAGACAACAGCATGGGAGAGCTGTTAAAAGAGGTTACTGGTCAAACTGGTGGATGGAACTAGGTGGAAAGGCAAAAAGACAAGTGGCAGCATCCTCAAACACTTCCTAGGTTGCAGGTGGCAACTTCCCTATATTTGGGGTCATGATTCCCCAAGAAAGTGGAATCAGAGCAGGTGGCTCATTAAATGACAGTTAACCCAACAAAGAGCTAGGCAATCTTTTAAAAAATGCTCAATGAAGAGAGCTGGGGGCGGCTCAGATATTTTCCAGAGAGAATTCATTCAGGTGAATGTTATTCAGGAAATTCATTGAGGAAGAGGGAAAGACAGTAAGGAAGTTGTTTGAGGAGGATTGCTACAGTAACTTGATATTATTACAGCATTTTGGGCTGAGAGAACTGACTGATAGTTCTGAGTTAATACTGAGTTTGAAGACTGGTATCTGACTTTGCTGCACCTAGTTCCATCCAGGGAGACCAGAGCAAGCTCGGGGGTCCTGAGAAGTCGCTATCTGAGCACTCTTCAGGAGTTGGTAGGGAGGAACGGCCTCCCATTGCTGTTGTTTTCCACAGCTTAAACAGGTTCTGTCACTTATTTCTTTATGTTTACTGAATATAAATGGATGCATGTCATGTTTATTTTATATGTCTAAGTTAGTTAGTTTCAGTAAAGTTAGTATCTTAGAATATCAGTAGTTAAATCTGTTAATAGTTACTGTGTTTTTCCACATATGGGACCACTAGACCGTACTCAAGCACAGTACCTCGGTATGATGAAGTCATATCCTTCTAAACCGAGTTTCTTATTTAGTTACTTCCAGAAACTACTAATGTCTTACAAATTTATATGTTATTTCCTCATAGTCTTAAAACTACCTCCTAGTACTGTATTTTGTATGTTTCAGTAAATTCTACTATAAAGGAGAGATAGTAGAAGTTAGATTAGAATTTATACTATTACTATATAGTTTCCTTCTTGGTATTCGAATACTTTTACTTCTAAAAGTTAAATCAAGGAAATAATAAATTACAGAACTAATATTCTTTTATTCAGAATATAAACATGTTAATATTTGTACTTACATCACATTTGTAAGTAAACATTTTGACTAAAAGAATAAACTAATTACAGTAGAAAGTAGATAGTATAATAAACTACAATAGAATCAAACATAAATATTATTTCCAAATATTATAAAATAAACTAAGGAATTAATATAAAAGCTACAGAAATGTCAGAAAGTTAATATAAACATTATAGTAATAGTAAGGTATTCTATTACATTTTGCTATTTATATTAAATAGGATTTTATTACTATAATATTCTCTAGAATCGAATTTACTATCCGAACTGTAGGTAATTAACAGTTCCTAATCTTAATTCTTTTAAGGGTATAAGGGTGTAGCAGTAAATACTTGTTCTCATTTATAAGGAGGTCAAATTTTAAACCTGTTACAGAAACCTTAATGAAAAATACTTTTTAAACAGTAATTAAACCTAATACATTTTGCACAGGAAGAACAACAACACAATGCTATTTTTTTTCTTATGCTTTAAGATAAGCCATGTTATACATAAGGAGAATTTAGTATAGCAATAAAGGCAAGAACATTACTTTGTTTTAGTAAGTATCATGTGTTAATTCCGACAGTTTATAATAAATGATTTATGCATTATAAAGAACTTTGTTATTCTTAACATAGAGTGTATTCTGGTACCCTATAAGTAATTTTTGAAATAATTAAACAAATAATAACACAAAATTTTTAGTATACAATCAAATGTTTATCTATACAAAAAGAAAAGATATAAGTTCAGGATGCTCGGCAGTCGAGCTCAAGGTTTTTAAACCTCATCAGTAACCCTAATGTGACAGATGTCTTCTTAACTTAAAATAAACAGCAACAGTATTTTATCCTTGACCGCCATCTAGGGTTAAACCCTATGAGTCTCATTCATTTTACAAGTAATTTAATCATTGGTAAAACTAATAGTTTTCCACTTACAGTTATGTCTAGAAGATTAGAAAATAAAAACAATAAGCATTCGAAACATATATAACGTAAGCAAGGAAATATTGCAGAAGAAATTACAGTAACCAATTACGGGTATAATAACCCAGGGTAAACACCCAAATCTGTACAATATACATGAGTGTTTTGACTGCAAGTAAAGCCAGTGCAGTAGTAATACTAACGATAGTAACAAAACATGTACGAAGGCTTATAGCCTATCTTTGTTTCTATTATATAAACATAACAATAATTACAGACAAGTTACACTCACAGTCGAAGCTGGAGGCTCTGCGTAAGAGCTAGGGTATAAACCCTGATTCATAATATTAAAAACAAACAACTAAAAACCCCGAAGGTTAAACAGAGTCGTAATGACCAAAACATCGCATGCCTCTAAAGACTCACACAAGGTGAACAAGCCGTGGAGAGACCAGGGCTAACCATGGCCATAGTGCCGTAACCTTCATTTCTTTGTAAGCCGAGAGAAGTAGCAGGTTCACCTGCAAAACCATTATAGTCAACTGATAAGCGATTGTTAAGTGCAAAAATAAATATATTAACTTTTATATTGTTGCTGTAATATAAAAAAATGTATTGGTTACCTTATTAGTTGATAACCCCCACATACAATGCCGTGGCCAGCTTGAAACTGGAGCCTGTCAATCGATGGCAAAGGAAATGTGTTATCACTCTCAACCACTATCAGTAGGAAAAAGAAACCTCCAGCAAAATGATGCACAGGGTAAAAACCCTACGACTGCAACTTTTTCCTAAAAAATTATCACACAGCCAGCAAACAGTTCAAGCTACGCTACACTGAAGGAAGAATGACTTTCGTGGAGACGGAGAAAAGGTAGGACTGTCACAAACCAGAGTCAAGCCAAACAATGGCGGTATTACAGAGGCAAGCAGCGAGTATTTACAATCTAATCCCCCTCACGACGCAACAGCCGAGCTCATGAGGAGCTGAAGCAGCAGGAGGCCCAATGGCGGACAACACAACAGTAACATGGTCTAGAATGGTTTGCAGAGCGGCCAAAGGCCCAAGAGCAAAGGAGGAATGGAGAATTTAGGGTTAAGTCAAAATTATATAGCACCAATGCATGGCTACTATGCGACCACGTAGTACTTTAATAAATGTGCATACAATATTTATCATTTCCAAAGTCCACGACCCTTTCTCCTTTGATTGTCATCACAACCATATCATTGCATGGAGACCCATAGTTCATTTGCATATTCAGTTGCAAAAACTGAATTGAGGAATTCTGAACATGGCATACTACAGAAAATGATGAATCATAGAAGTAGACCCTTCATGTTGTGATTTTCTATTATGTTAGCTGTTTAATAAAGAAGTAATTAGTACTTTCTCATTTTCACCTTCAGTATAAATATTTAAGGGTTCCATACTCTGTAGACTGGTTAAGCTCTAATTCATTTATGTATATAAAAGTTAAATACCATCTCTGTATGTAGAACTTCATTTTCTAGCATTGGATCTCGAAAGAAACTGAGTAAAAGATTTACCTTAAGAAGCATGGTAAATCGATCTAGTTGGTATGTACTTTCACTAAATAAGTTTATACAGCAATTTCGTATTGTAAACTTTTGAGACTTGTTAGCATCGAACTATACTTCTTACCTGTATTCCTGTAATAGAAGGAAACTGATGCGTTAGCTCGAAAGCTAAGTAAGCCCAATCCTTCACAACAAACCCACCTTGTGTCGCAAACAGAAAAATAATCAGTAACTGAAAAGAAACTGCTCTTTAAAATAAAGTATAATCAAAAGATCATTCAGTTACAATTCTAGTAGCATAAACTAATCAAATAGTTAATGATTGCATTTAATGTGATTATATGCTATTTTAAAAGTTTCAAATTTTTTGAATTTTTTGGGGTTTTGACATGTGATATCAGAGCCAGGTTCAAACACTAGGCCTCAATGTGGCCCAATTAGTTTCCACAGAACAGTAAAAATAATGTACTAACTTGTATTTTGTTTCATGTAAAAAGAAGAAAAATTTCTTTTTCTCTGAATCTAACAGGCAGGCATGGAGAACCTAGGAGAATATGCTGAGGAGGAATCTCCAAACACTGAGACAAGACAAATGTCCAGAGAACCTGTGATAGATGAGGTAACTGCTCACTCCTCAGAGTTGATGCAGACCATAAATGGTTTAAAGACTGAAATAGAATCAGTCAAGAAGGATAATGAAAGAATTCTCAAGACTCAAGAGGAGTTAAATCAAATTCTGATAGAAAAATTTCAGACTGAAGGGAGAAACAGAAGGTCTAAATCTGAAGAAGCCAGCCATCAAAAAGGGTCCAAAAAGATGAAACTAAGTAAACCTGATAGCAGTTCATCATCTGAAGGAAGTAAGGAACAACAGAGCTATTACACTACTAGTGACAGCAGTGAGGCTGAGTTGTATAAAAGGAAGAAAAAGTACATGCCTTATGAAGAGATTTCTGGGGAGTTCAAGAAGATAAAACCCCCAACTTTCAATGGAGAAATTGAAAAAGGAGAAGAGGCAGAATCCTTGTTATCCGGGATGAGAAAATACTTTCAGATTTATAATTATTCAAATCAGCTGAAGGCGAGAATGGCCATCTATAACCTTTCAGGAAAGGCAGATATATGGTGGCAAGATTTGAAAAGGGTCAAGGGGATGAAAGACAAAGAGGTCAATTGGAGTACCTTTAAAAGGTACTTCAAGAAGAAGTTTCTGTCTGAACAATACTATGAAGAAAGGGCCAAGGAATTTTATGAGTTAAAGCTTGGGTCCATGACTATGAAGGACTTAAACAGTAAGTTCTTAAGTCTGTTAAGGTATGTGCCGTATTTATTTGATGAGAAACCTAAAGTACAACGGTTTCTCAGCTGCCTACCATATCATATAAAAGACAAAATAGAATATGATAACCCCAAAACTCTGGAAGAAGCCATGCGGAAGGCAAATTTCTGTTTTGAACAGAACAAAAAGAAAGAAGGAATAGCCAACTGGAAGGCTAAAAAGAATGGTAATCAGCCTGAGTTCAAGAAAAAAGAGTTTGTACCCCAGAAAAATTTCAATAATAACAAGAACAGAAACCATTCTAATGGTAAGAACTTCCAGGGAAGCAAAAATGGTGCTTATAATAATTCCAATAACTTCAAGGGCAGCAAGGAGGCTTCTAACAATCATGGAAATTTCACTAAAAATTTCGAAAGGAAGGATCCTGTTAAGTGCTGGGAGTGCAATGGCCCACACTATGCTTCAGTTTGCCAAAATCGGAAGAAGCCAAACAACAATATTCATACAATACAAGATGAAATGACTGTTGGAGACTTTGCAAGGACTATGCCCCGAATCAATGCAGCGTTGGAGAACCGCCAAGCTGATTATCAAAATTCCATGGTGGAAGTAGAAGGTATGGTTAAAAAAAACCCTGTAACTATTTTAATAGATCCAAGTGCAAGTCTTAGTTATATTTCACCGCAGATAGTAGAAAAGTGTAATCCGACTGTTGAAAAGTTTGATAACTCTTGGCTAGTTCAATTAGCCATAGGGGCAAAAAGGAAGGTAAATTGTTATGTTCAGGAATGTGCTTTAGATATGAATGATTTTAAAACTACTGTTAAATTAAATGTTCTGCCACTTGGCTCCTATGACATACTTATTGGTATGGACTGGTTAGAACAACATCGGGTATTTTTAAACTGTTTTGATAAAACATTTATGTGTGTAAATAATAATGAAAACATGTAACAAGGCGTTCTCCTTCTTCCATGTAATGCACGTATTTGTTTTCAGTTTGACTTTCCAATTACATAAGAGCAAGTATAGGGTATAATGGAAGTCTATGAAACAAGTTTTTCCCTATAAAAGTTGTTTGGAACACATTTTTGGTTTGTTTTAACTTATTATTTTAGATCCAAATTCTAGTCTTTATCAAGTATCGAGAGGGATCAAATCTACCCAGCTGCAATATGTCAGAAGAGTTTTGCACCTCGAAATATTTGATGCCTCTTCCTTGATAGAACCTAAGATTTGGATCTAGGTTGGTTTCAGTAGTGGGCAGTGACACAAAACTAGATTTTGATCAACATTAAAAGGAACAGGTTATGCTGAAAACATAGATAAATTATGAGGATTATTATATTCTAATCAATAAGTATTAAGGATTGATTAAATGGAAAATAGAGACAATAATATTGTAAGGATTAGAGACAAGTACTTTTAACATATTTAGAGAGAAATAAAATGCTTTACTAATGAGTATCAACTCTTACAATTATTTTCAGTTTCTTATTGGGGAAATTGCATGTTTTTTCAAAACTCCAATGTTGAGAATTTAGTTTCAAGTTTCAAATGTTGTAAGGCCATGGTTATTTTCCTTTCAAATTCTTTGTTCACATAAAATGTTTCCTCTTTTATATTGCCATGCAATATTTATATCAATGCACTTGCTCATCTCTCTCTTTATATTCAGTGTGTTGATTAGTGTCTGAAATAATTTATTTTTTGAAATTTTATAATATTTTTTAGGAGTAGTTTATTTTTTATTTTATTTGTTTTTAATTCAAATTTGGTAAAAAAATGCTAACAAATCTACTTGATTGCAATTTACCATGGGTTTTTTAAGAAGTCTTGTATGGTTGTTTATGAGGCCTTGAACATATTTTTGCAGATTATTACATGGCATCAAATTTTCCATTGATATTACATGTGGCCCGGAGATATATCCATGTGAGCTTGCTATATTTAGTTTCTATGCTGGAACAATACCTATTAAATACTTAGATGTATCAAATACAATCACTAATTAGAGGGATTAGCCTACCAATTGTTCTCAATAGTGAAATGTGTAATTAATTTTTGTCATTAGAGGGATCAAATCCACTCAAGAATCAGAGAGATTCGTCTACCAATCATTTTGAAGAGTGAAATGTGTAATTAATTTTTTTCAATGCCTCAGTAGGAATTAGAGGGATTCACCTACCAATCATTCTCAAGAGTGAAATGTGCAATTAATTTTTTCAATGTCTGTGTAGGAATTACAGGGATTCACGTACGACTGCAATGCCTTCTTTTCATTTTCATAGCAGGACCACGGTGGTTTTCATGCGTAATATATATATATATATATATATATATATATATAATTTATATCTTTATTTAAATTAAGTTTATAGTAGATTTAACTACCTATAACACTTAATATTTTAAATTTAGGATTTTTTTTTAATATAAATGTTAATTTAAATATAAATATAAATTTAATATATATATATATATATTCCAATATGAAAATATCTATCATTTTAAATAAAGAGTTACCATAAATTCTTCCTCAAGAACTGTCATTACATCCACAGAGTTAATGTATAAAAAATTACAAGTTCTACATGAGAGGCTTAATATCTTGGCACATATTCTTCTATAGTAAAGGGTAAAAACAATTGGAATTATGGTATTTGTTACACTTTTTTGCTTGGGATAAATTGAATGAACTAGAGAGGGTAAAAATAGACCTTGTTATGCCCTCATAGAAATCGTTTTTTGCATGGGATAAACTGAATGCACTAGAGAGGGTCAAAATAGACCTTGTTGTGCCCTCATAGCAACAATATAGGGATTGTTCTTTGTCTTTAAAGTTTGGTTTTATTCTAGGAACATAGCACTTACCTACAAGATAAAGAAAAAATGATTATGGGTAGTCATAAAAATGTAGGCGTGATGAACAATAGTTTTGGCCAAATTTCTTTGTGGAACAGAGTTTGAGACAAAGTGAATTTGTCCATGATAACAAATAAGTTATAGTTCTAAAGAAGTTTAAGGCCTATTTCAATAGAATTAAATTTTGTTAAAAATATGATTTCCTTTGGATTAGGAGTATGGAAACACTTGATGTAAGACTAAGGTATAAGATTTATTTCTAGAAGGCACATGCCATCCCATAATTTCATAAAGGTATAGAGAATCATTGCTTTAACATATATGTATTTCCATAATTAGTTGCAAAAAAAATATGGGAACCTTTACCACTCTTTTATATGACATTTATGATGATGAAGTACATGCCCTCGCCCAAGTTTGAATTTCGTATTGTTTTGTGTTTCATAATGTTTCCAAGCAAAAATCATTAAAATAAGTTATTGAGCATAAAACCCTAGTTTTGATGGATATATTTTTCTACATCATGCAACTTCACTATATCAATGGAGGAATTCTGAGTTACAGAGATGAATTAGAGCGCTCATAAGAAAAATCCTATGGAAATAGTATATGCGGTTTCAAGTAATAAATGAGCATGGAAACAAACTATTGATTATAAGGTTAGAGGTATAAAATTTATTTCAAAACAAACTATCAATATTGAAAGGATGATATTTACTACGGATTAGTGCTAAAATGAATGATGAGCATTTGTGTTGCATACTACACCTCATGCACAAATCCCATGTAAAGCGAGTAAGAGGGCCAACATTTTTTGTAATGGAATAAATCAAAGTTTACTTGTTGCACTTGAATTTTAGGCTCGACCTATGGGTGTGCGCAAGCTAGTGAGGGTCTCTTTTGACACGTTAGATGCAATAGAAAACTAAGAAAAAAGACATCCATCAACTTACATGGATATTTTTAGACACTTACGCAATGAATGTTGCGATGAGTAAAAAAAATGAAATCTAGGGAATTGAATGACTTTTCCAAATATAGAATTCTTTTTATTGAAAATGTTCTTATCTATCTAAAGTTTGAACATTTTTAATGAGAATTTTTTATTTGATAAATTATAAGGTATATGTTTTCATGAGTGCAGCCTTTGAGTGCCTAAATGATGGAATCAACTTACGAAAACTAGTAGAGATATAGGTAACATATATTATTATTGCACGACTATTATTCCAAAAATAAAAAGTATATACATACATACATACATATATATATATATATATATATATATATATATATATATATATGATCAAACCTTGAAAAAATATGTTAATTGTGGGTGAAACCTTTGAATGCTTTAATAGAATTGTTTGGAAACACCTTTTTTATAGCATATAGAGGTCGGTGTCCTTTAGTGCACCATAAGATTTATTTTCAAAATGTTTGTGAAACAGAAGAGTTATAGAGGAAACACTAACAATTTGTTTGTTGAGTCGAGTGATGAAATAAGATAAATATGAAAAAAGAGAAAAAATATATATATTCTTGTTAAAAATTACATATTTGGAATCTGCACAAAAAAAATATCTATATCTACAATTTCATAAAAAATGATGGTGTATAGCATACTGTAACCAACGAATAACCATGATCATATTGAAAAATAGGATGCAATGCTCAATTAGCCATGGTTTATCATACTCTAAGGCATAGTCATGATAAATAAAAAGCAAACACATCGGCATAAGAATTCCACCCCATCACGTGTAGGGGTTCGAACATAGTGGTAAGAAATGATGACGCGTTTTGTTTAAATTCAATTTTTTTTGCGCCAAACAAAAACATGCACGCATTATAGTTTTACAAAATGAATAGACTATATAGTTTTACAGAATGTGCATGCATTTTGTAAGACTATAACATGTGCATGATTTTTAATTTTATAGTTTATTAATTTTCCAATTATAACAATATTTTCATTATTTTATCTCCCCCGCCTCCGTTCCACCTAAATATTACTAACCCCCCCTCCTCTCTCTCCCTAACACACCACTGCCCCATTCGTTCTCTCTCTCTCTCACACATAGACACACACATATCCATAGGTCTCCACTTAATTCCAACACCCCCTCCTATATTTATTTCTCTCTCTCTCTATCACACACACACACACACACACACACAAACATCCCCATGTCTCCCCCTACCACTAAAACATGTACGTCCCCCCACTCCAAACCCCTAACCCTTTTTCTCTATCTCTAACCCTTAAACACCCCCCTATAATTATATTT